>CM060857.1:9512796-10112796 GCA_030737835.1 Acorus gramineus | reverse complement strand
TTATGGATTATGATTTATGAGTTTGATTATGGACTTATGGATACAAAAATGAAGTTAAAACATATACTTGCAACTTGATAAATAAGAAACAAAATTATGGATCAACTAATACTAACAGTCTTCTAATATGTAAGCATATATTAATAAAACAATCGGGTTTCGGATCCAACGGATCGAGGCGGGGTGGACTCGGACCCAACTCGTTTGTATATTCGGGTTCACCGGGTCTGCTCCAAATCGAATCGGTGTAATCAGGTCTCGGTCGGGTCGGGTCCAAGTCTGGATCTGACCCGTTGACAGGCCTACCCGCAGGCCCAATACCCAAGCCCGTTCAGGCCCGATGCTCAAGGTGGGCCCCGGGTCTGCGTTTGTCTAGGGGGAAACCCAACCTGAGCCTGTTGGTGAGAAAAGCCCAGAATCCTGGGCCCGGCTTGGGTCTCATTTTTTGAGGGTAGGTCGACCTGGTCTGTTATTGATACCTAAAACTGAACAAACAATATAGTTCAATTTACAAGCCTGGACAGAGGAGGCCGTCCCCCTCTCCTACCTCTCTTTCTCACTTCTCTCATTCTCTCCTGACCTTTCTTTCTCCTCTCTCTCTCCCCCTACAAGCCATCCTCAGGGATGATAACGGGGTTGGTTGGAGTCGTATTTGACATAATCCAAACCGTCTTTAGCTTCACAATAAGTGACTCTATATATCTTTTGGGATTGAATTTTGAAATCCATACCCACAAGTCTAATAGAGTTAATCCCTATATATAATATAATAAAAAAATTATATAACAACATGCATGTAAATTACATTCGTAATAAAAAAAATTACAATTGTTCTAACATAAATATATTAAAATTCAAATACACAAAATATAACTAGTTCATGACACCTTGTATAAATCATTCCAAAATTCTTGGAAACATCTCAAAATATATAGCATAAATAATTCATCTACTCAAGTAGTACCCAATAAATAAGTTTAATTTGTTACAAGGAAAAGGGAAAAGAAAATCTTTTAAAAGAGCTTTCTGTATGTAGACAAGAATTTTCTTGTGTGATAGAAAGATGAATAAAATGAATGGGGAGAGAAAAAAGAAGAGAGATATTGAACAACGTTTTTGTAAGGGTGTTTACAAAATCCAAAACCAACTCATATATTAAACGGATCGGGTTTGCTTGAGAAGTATTCGAAAGACATGAAATCTAAACCCGCCCCAATAGCATCAGATTGGGTTATCACTAAGGCCTAAGGGTTGACTCTATTTGAATTCTTTAAAATTGTAAGTAAACCCCTCTTAAATGAATTTTATTGTCAAAGATCTATTTAGATTTTTCTAATAAGTACACTCTCCAATAAGTAAGTTCACCTAATTTTTTGATAAAATATTTAGTTAAGATTCTTTTAATAAGCATAACACCCATCTCATTTAAATTTATGTATTTATATATTTATTTATAAAAGAGACGAATTATACTTGAGCATCAATATGGTCTCAAATTGAAATTGAATAGATATATATAAATGTGGATTTCAATTTTTTTTTTATATGGTTAATGTAAATTTTTTTATAATTGTTTATTTTAATTTTCACAATATATATATATATATATATATATATATATATATATATATATATATATATGACTGGCTAAATATAAATTAAAAAAATCCATTTTTGTACGTGGAGAAGTCAAATTTGTGAAAGAGATCAAATTTTTAAAGGAGTCGCCGAAGGATAAGAGATAGGGTTTGATATGAGAGAGGCTTATTTATTGTTTAAATATAAAATTAGCATATAAAAAAATTTTAAATTAATTTATAAAAATGTGAAGAAAGAACTTATTTACAATTTCAGGGGCTTAAATAGAGCCACTCAAATCTAAACCGGCCCCACTAGCGTCAGATTGGGTTATCACTAAAACTAGCCTCTCTCTCCTCTCCCTCTCTCTCTACCTGTCCAAATTAAGTTGGTGGGGATAAATGTTCCTCTAAGTCCCGTTTGATTGCGCGTTTGAACGCGCTTTTGCTTTTTGAAAAGTTGAAAAGCTAAAATCGTGCAGCCAAACGGGACAGCTTTTTGCAGAATCGGAAGCTGAATTCCTTTTAATTTTTTCCTCGAAATCTGTGTTTTAAAAAACTCAGAAACAACGCTTTTTGATTGAAATCGATTTTTTGAATTGAAAAGCAACTTTCTCTGCCAAACATTAAACTCCTTTCAAATATTGATTCCTGATTTTAAAAAAAGCATTCTAAAAAAGTCAACGTCTAAAATCATCTTAAAAAACAGCTTTATTATAAAAGCTATTTTTCAATCTATGTTTTCAAAGGGACCCTTAGATAGAAAGGAAGCTTGGTGTCCTAACACAACAAATACATTATTCTGCTTGTCCTTTTATTTACTGGATTACCCAAACACGACATAAAACGCCCAAAATTGACGTTTCAAGAACAGAAATCTGGAACAAGAACTCTATAGGATATATCAAATCAATCACGTAAATTCAATAATCCCATATTGAATCACACCATATACACCTCAACAATCGTTCCTTATTTCCATCACATCCCAAAAAATCAATCGCAGAAAGAACAAAAAAAGAAACCCTATGCATTTCTGTTCAACCTACTTATAAACAATTCTCTTAAACACAAGAAACCAACCCCAAAAAGAAACACTAACTCTCATCGGCGCCTCGATCCCCCTCCGACACCGCCTCCTCCGCCGCCTTCTTCGTCCCCTCCTTCTCCTCCTCCGCCGGCATCTGAAACCTACACACTGGACAAGACCCGTGCATCTCCAACCACTTCCTTATACACTCCCCGTGGAACCTATGCTTACAAGGCATCGCCCTCGCCGGCGCCTCCTCCTCCGCGAGCCCCTCGAGGCACACGGGACACTCCTCCCCCTCAGCCACGGCCGCCGCCTCCACCTCCTCCATCGCCGCGATCGACGCCTTCGACGCCGGAGGCGGTCCCTTCCGCCCCGTCTCCGCCATCGACGCCGCCTCCGCGAGCCGCGTGAAGAGGTCCTCCAGCGACATCATCTGCGCCGCCCCGTCCCCGCCGCCCTCATCGGGACCGCCGCCTTGTAGGTTGATGACGAGGAGGCCGCGGTGGGGCTCGCCGGGGGGAACCGTCGCCGAGAGGTTCAGTACAACAGGGAAGACGATCGAGAAGCCTCGGACGCCGGATTCCGTCTGTTGATCCATGAATTAGAGAGAGAGAGAGAGAGAGATTGAAGAGAAGGAGAGATTATAAGATGTGATCGCCGAAGTTGAGAAGGTTGTGGAAGAGTCTAGAAGCCGCTCTTGTTCTCACCCGTCGTGGAGTTCGGTGTATTTGTCGTGTTCGGTGGGTCCACTGTAACCGACGAGGCAGGCTGATCCTAGTGACGTCACCTTCATCATCGACCGTTGATTTAAAGCCGACTTATGGTCTTGCAGTGGAACGGGAGGAATTTGGACCGTTGGGGGCCTCTATTTGCACCGCTTCAATGTGCATCCACCCCCATTTATTTGCACTACCTCATTTATTATGGAATAATTTAAATGTCTCATGTATTTTTTTTTTCGGAAAAAAATAAAATCTAGCTACCAACCAATTTCATATAAAAATGAGTTAGTACAATTCTGAACTGGGGATAAGAAGATATCGAATAAATCAAAAAGATAAAATAATAAAATGATACATAAGTGTCTCGGGGGTGAACCAGGTGTCAACTCGCCACTGGCCATGCACAGTCTTGTGTGCCCCCATTGAAGCGCACCCCCCTTGCGTTGACTAATTCGCGCGCCCAATCTCGGAGTAGCTACACCAGGATCTCCCACATGCTCTTGACATACGTCTGTTCACCTTTGAATGCCGTAGCGTTACGAACCAACCATATCAAAATGTAATGTATAGCCACATGTATTTTTTTTTAAGGATAATGTTACGCACAGTTTCAAATAAGAGTCCTATAAATAGTCTGCATATGTGCTAATTTTTTAAAAATAGTAAATTTTGTTTAATGATATATATATATATATATATATTATAAAAATGTATATGAATGATCTATTTGTGTAAAAAAATAAAATAACGAGATATGTATTTTAGTTGGATTATTCATGAGATATATGAAATGACATTTAAGACGATAAAAAAGATTATGTATGAAGACACTTATTTTTTAAAAGAAATTATTTATTATGTACACACCTCCCTATATCTCATTCATGCATAAAAAAATGACATCTTATTACTTTGTTTGGGACTAAGGCGGTGTTTGGCAGCAGCGGAATGCGGATTTTAAGTACTGATTAATAAGTGCAGAAAGAGGTTATGCTGATAATCTTTAAGAGTTCAGAAAAAAAAGTGTTTGGTTCAGCAGAAAATATTATGCAGTTATTTAGATAAGTGTGTTTGGTTGACGATTTAACATATGTGCTTATTAGGAGGGTATTTCAGTCTATTTTATAAGTGCTGAATGTTATTTTGATGTTTGGTTGAAAACATGCTTTGAGATATTAAATATTAATGCTTTTTTCCATTAAATACATCAACCACAAATGCCCTATATTATACAATTAAATATTTTTGTGGATTGGGCTACACATGAAAAACAAATAATTTTTTATCAAACTGTACATTAAACTTTGATAATTATAAATTTCCATCTATCTGTGGAGATTGCAAAGAATAATATGGAGCACAAAAATTTTCAAATGCCATTGTTGAATAACAGGGAGAGCAAAAAAATAAACTACATCATTGCTAGGACAAGGTATATTGCATAAACTACCATGAATATACACATTATAACCCAGTTTCTCATAGAAGAAGAGTCCACATAGACAAGAAAGAGGCTAATATATTAGTTGGTCCGACATAAGGAGCAAAAAAAACATGATTTGGGGATTTCAACACTTCGAAACATCGCGTATCCTGAATACGTTACAATGTTGACTGCTCCAGAGGTCCTAATAATGTTACATCATTATCCCTACAGCTGTTAATATATTTTTTGATAGGCATTGAATATATAATGACAAGCGTAGATTAATGGAAGTGCTACAGTCACTTAATAGCTAAGATTAAAAGCAAGATAAAGATAACAAAAACCAACAACATGATACAGAAGCATGCGCAACATCCGAATATCATTAACCCCATTGGCCGTGGACCTGAACTTTCCTTCTCCACCTTGTTTAGGTTTGGTCCTGAACCCCATTGGCTGTGGTCTTGAAATTTTAATAGTAGCAAGCTTGTGTTAGCACCAAACAGTGGTTATCAATGAGCAATCCCTAAACATGTCTATCAAGCTAGTGTAGGAAACAAATATATACAAACAATATATACAAACATAGTGTAGGAAACATATTTCAAAGCAGATCAAAAACAAAACTTGGGTGAAAATGGGGTTTTACATTCCTTTAAAAATGAAACCCTACCACACAGATTTTATTTATTACCTTGCTAGTTAGATGTGGAGGAAATCCGAAGGGAAGGCACGAGCTCGGCCTGGTCGAGAGATGAAGACAGAGACGGAGATGGAGATGCCTGTCCGCGAAGGTGGTGGAGGTCCGGCGATCAGGGGTGGCCAGAACAGAGAGGATCGGTGGAGGTCAGGCGATCAGGGGTGGCCAGAACAGAGAGGATCGGTGGAGGGTCGGCGATCAGGGGTGGCCAGAACAGAGAGGATCGGTGGAGGTCCGGCGATCAGGGGTGGCCAGAACAGGAAGTAGATTCGGTGGTCTTCACGTCGCTAAAGCTTGAAAGAGGTTTGGATCTTCGATTAGGAACACATTTTTGGGCTTATTTGGGGCTAAAGAGAGGGACGAAGTCACCCCATACCGTCTAGGGTTTGGGAGAGCTCCTCCTCAGCAGCGGTATTCGAAGGACTCGACGAAGAGAAATGAGTGTGGAGAGAGAGAGTGTGTTTGGTTTCCCCCTTTTATACCTCTGGTAATTTGGGTTAAGTTGTAGGGGTACAGAGGTCATTTCACCTCGGTTTAAAAACGAGGAAAGGCGACTGCGGATTATTAAGTGGACGGGATGTGGAGGAAATTATTCGAGCTTATTTAGAGGATGGAGGAATGATAAGCTCTGATTTTGTGCTATCAACCAAACATGCTTATACTCATTAAACAGGAAATTATCCGGTTTCAGCTAAATAAGCTCTTAATAGTGGATGCACCAAACACCGCCTAAAAGTTGAAGAAGTCATGGAACTAAGTGACGTCGAAGAAGATCATGAGACATTAGGGGAGAAGATCATGTAGCAAGTGAGCAGGTCATCCTTGGAGATAGGGAGGAGGGGTACCATCTCAAAGTCAGATCCGTGGAGGTAGTGATGCGGGTAGCGAGGAGACAAAGATCATATCAGACATACAAATAAAAAAAAAAAGTGCAAACCAACTAATTTTTTTATGAATCATGGGTTCGCTTATTCATTCATGTAAGCTTGATTTAGTATTGAAATAAGGGATTGGAATTATAAAATAATTGTGTTAAATCACGTGTTAACTCGTATTGTATAATAAAAAAAAGATAAAACATGGACAATTGTTTATAATTTAAAAAAAAAAGTTAAGATATTTTGAAATAGATAAAAAGTGTAATAGATTATATCTAAATTTTTTAACCGCATTTTGTGAAACATGAACAACTTTTATTACTGCCATTCAGAGAAAATAAAAAACCAAAAACTTCATGAAATGAAAATCAACAATATCAATGCCCTATATTTTTAGAAAGGGTATACCTGATATTTTTCAATTTGTTTTTTTTTTTAAATTATCTCATATTTTAGATCATGTGATACAAATGTAAAGTTAAGGATAAAAAAAATAAAATAAAAAAAGATTAAAAAATGCATTATTAAATGTAAATCTGAATAAAATAATGATTTTTTTATCCTTGTAAATTAGACTAGCTGATAATAAATATTGGACGTTGTTACGCCCAGATCTGTTTCCAGCCTCAATTCCAGTCCTACATGCGTCGATAGAAAATTAAAGACGCATATGCTTATGTTAACTAGACATATTCTTCAAAAGAATTTTTTAACATTTTTTATAAATGCATCTATGTAATTCATTGGAGTATATGTTTCATTTTTTTATAAAAACATGTACCTCATTAGATGAGGTATACTATTTTTAAAAAAATCAAAATGCATGAAGTCTGGAATTGAGGTTAAAAATGGGCCTGAACGTAACATTATCCATAAATATTTATCCCTTTACCACACAAGGCTACAAGGGTTAGTGGGTGTGCAAACAAATCAAGGATGCGAATAGAGATACCCTCGATCATCCTAGTTGATTTGGCCCTCATCAAACACTTGTCAACGGATACGGGCCTGGGTTTCGGCCCGAAATAAACCCGACACGGCACGGCCCGGATAGACCCGAATTCTCGACGCGGAGAGCTATATTTTGCAAGACAGATTTAACGCTTCTCTCTCTCTCTCTGGTTTACATTTTCTCCACCGGTAGCGGTGGAGGTAGAGTCGTAGAGAGAGGGAGAGTGAGATCTCGATCACTTTTGGGCTTTCAATTTTGACCTAAATATATCTGAAATCGTTGTGTAGTCTGTGATTCATCAGATGGAGCTTTTCGATATCTACATGAGATACTGCGGTGAACACCTATGTCTCGTGTTTTAATTTTCTTTTTTCGGTTTTGAATCCGTTCTTTTGTTGCTCTCTTTTGATGCCGATGATTGGTTTTTTAATTGGTAAGATATGAATAAGTATACATAAAAAGATGAATTCAATGTGTTGTTCTCTTAATTGTTCTTGATTCTCTTATATAGGAATTTTTTTACGTTTTGCTTTGTGTTTTCTGTACTGACCGACCGACAATCTTGAACTGCTGCTATGTTGCGAGTGTTTCATAGTGATCTTTATTTCTTTTTTTCGTTTCTCACTATGATGATCGCACACAGTTAATATGGGAAGCTTTTAATGGATGACTTATGCGGCAATAGCAAGGGATTATCAATTATCTACCAGTGATTGTATTGTATGTTTAAGAATTTTTTTTTAAAAAATTGATGTTATGCTTCCTACCCTTAAATTAAAATAGGAGCCCAAAACAGGAACCAGGGTATGTTTAAGATTTTAGCAATTGGAAAGATGGTTTCTTTTTATAATATTTTTATTCTATCTTAATTAAGGGTTATATGCCATTGTGACGAACATGGCTACTTTTTTGGCATCTTCTACCTGAACGAAACATATCTGTACTCCCCGAAGATTCCATTCTTTCTTCTTGCTTTGGTATTCTCTTGCAATCTATCATCCTCAGCGGTCAGCATTCATAACAAAGGTTTCCATAATTTGGTGGCCACAAATTCAAATTAAAACGCCAATTTGGAAAGTGACCCTGAATGTTCTTCGCAACGGAAAAAAGTGACTGCTTATTTAGGAGATGGATCAACATGCTTTAATTAAGTATATCTCATTTAAGATAATACTAGAAGATTTTCATTGTTTGTGCCACCCTGCCGGTACAAAGGATCTTCCGTTTAGAAAAGATAGGGGGAATGGTCTCTGGGTTCTTCATGAGAAACTTTTTGTGGTCATTCCTCAGTGTTGTGTCAACCTGAAATGTTGAAGTCCCTTCTTGATTCTAATGGTGGTGATTTTTTATGAGATAGTTTATTGATTCCAAAAGGGTTGTTTATGATCCCTTAGATACATGTCTAATGCTTAAAGTTTGTAGGATGATTAAACATCCATCCCCATGGAGCTTTGAATATTGGCTCGATCTATTGATTGATTTCAGCTAAGATACTGAAATTATATTCTGTTTAAAATTGGGTTTATTTGGTTCATTATGCTTCGCATTGAGTTTCTCTCCATGCATTAACCTATGATTATCGATTTCTTGTCCTTATTGACTGTAATTGAGCTTTTGGGTAGTTGTTTGAATTTGGATTCTTTTCTTTTTTACCTTTATTTGATTTCGAGGTTACTGTGTGTGAGATACTAGGGTTCCTGATCATGCTTGTAAGCTTGAAAGTTAGTATGTATTACCTGCTATGATCAATGCTGTAAAATTTTGAAAGCCATGCCATCGGTCTGCGGTAACAGAAAACTATCAGTGTGGACACCCAGCCTATTACCAACACTTCAAACCTTGTATGCTTCCCCATATGATTGTTAAATTCTGTTTGATGAGGACAAATGGATACATCCATCCAGTACATTTGAAATGATTTTCTAAATGAATTATCAGTGCACCGTTTGATTCATTTATATGTTGATCCTTATGATTTTTATTTGTTTATTTAGATATTATGTCAAGGGGCGCACATGAAATTAGTGCCAAGCAGGACATGTTTGTGCTCTCCAAAATACTGGATTTGCGAGAGATGCGAAGGTATCTATGTAGCAGTTTCAGTTTATTATGCAGCAAGGAATATTTGTCCATCCTTTTCTGACTTGTATTCTTAATAGCTGTTAAACTAGGTGTATAAGAGAGTCTCGAGGTCGGATTTGATTAAGGGAGGTTTTCGATTTTAAATGGGGGTGGGGGTTGTATATTGATTGCCAATTGGAACTGCCAACCAGTAATATAATTTTCCATGTGGTTTTTTTTTTAACCCTGGTTATTTAATCATCATTTGTGCAAAAAACACTATCTTCTTTGGTGAATTAGGGTTTCATAATCCTATTCCTTTTTATTGTTTTCTGGCTATCCTTTATGGAGAGGGGTGAAATGTTGCCGCTAGTTATTCCTTTTTTTTTTAAAAATAAAATAAAAATAATGAAAGTTATAGTTTTAAGTTTCTCTATTTTTTCCTGCATTTATTTATTTTTAAACGGAGGTTTATTCCCACTATAAACATATATTTTAGGAGCAGGTTTTAAGCGTGTGCCTTATTCTTCAACATATTAAAAATATAGACGCTGCTCACATTTTTTAAAGGAACAGTATGAATGATGGCTGAATTCATAAATTCTTCTGATTGTTAATCTACATCATTGGTGCAAAACTCCTCTAATAAAACAAAATGTTACAATAATAAATGAAGCTTACACTTGTCTCATAAAATTTTACATTTGAAGCAATATGGAGAGGAAGATAAGCACCCATTAGATGGAGAAACAAAGTAGATTCATGGTTCACTGATAATTTGAATCTGCATTATGATCATACATGACTAAAATCATCCAGGCTCCATGTAGTCTTCTATTGATCTAGAATAATGATGCTTGGATGAAAAATCACTTTTGCCCTGACAATATCCCTGCATTCTGCATACTTGAGCAGATGTAATGATGAAGTAAGAGTCTTGAGCATTGTGATATTGAAATGAAAAGTATGTGCATTGGTTCAAGTCAGTAGCAGGTTCTCAGAAGTTGCTGGGTCTGTTTAATACCGTCATTTCTCTCTTTCGGAAACTCTATTTATGTATAGATGTACTTCAATTCCATCATTCGGACAATGTGTGTGATAGTGAAAAAAATAATGTCAATTGAATGTGATATTTTTTGTAGCAACTTTGTCTGAAAGGTTTTGTTTTCTCTTGGCAGGGAGATGATTTTTGATGAACTTGTGAAGCTTATGGCACGTATGGATTTCTCGGTAATATATTATCAGTTCTAGGTCAATGGTTCTTGGTGTGAATTTTATTTATAAGATTATCCTTCACTTGAATGTCCTCCATTTTGTTATTACTTACAATGATTTGTGTAGGTTGATTCCAGTCAATTCAACCGATTCTATGGATTTGTGTTTTTCATTTGCCGTGATAATGGTCAGAAAAACATTTGTAAGTGAATTTTTTCATCTGAGTTTCTTAACTGGATTTTATATTGCTTTATTTTGTTCATCTTAATATTTTCCCTGTGTGATTTTTAGCTGTAAGCAGTGCAGTGGCTGCCTGGAAACTTGTTTTGAGTGGAAGGTTTCGATTGCTTAATGAGTGGTGTGATTTTGTTGAGGTATGTAATAATTAAATATCCAAGTTTGATAAGCAGTGACTTGTTTAGTCAAATTTAAGTGCTCATTGTGCCCAAGCAACTATGGTATTCCAATTCGGAATGCCAATATTTGTTACGACTGGGCTTTTTGGGTTTCGATTGCTTAATGAGTGGTGTGATTTTGTTGAGGTATGTAATAATTAAATATTCAAGTTTGATAAGCAGTGACTTGTTTAGTCAAAGTTTAAGTGCTCATTGTGCCCAAGCAACTATGGTATTCCAATTCGGAATGCCAATGTAGTTACTTTCCTTTTTCCCTTAAAATATTATCTGCTTATTATTAATATACACCATGAAATGTAGCCATTCTTCAACTACAGAAATGGCAGGCCTCTATTCCTGATGTCTTACGTGTTGCACATGGGAACAATTGTTTCTTATTGACATCTGTTAAACAAATTGTTATGTGACAAATTATCATATGTTCTATTTTAAATATTATGTACTTCTGAGCTTCAAGTTACTAATTCAATGAATTGTATGCAGAATCATTATCGCCACAGTATCTCTGAGGATACCTGGAATCAACTTCTAGCCTTTACCCGTTGTGTACATGAAGATTTTGAAAGATATGATCCTACTGGTAAGTTTTTGCTCTTCACTAAATTATTTGTTCCCCTCTATTAGAAGAGGAGGGAGGTTCATAGATTGATATATGTTCTCATATATGTTCACTAAGTTGATGAAACTGCATAATTGCATCCCTGATTGCACCATGTGGATTGATGAATGTGTTTCACCATTGGCTGCCTTGTGATGTTTTTAATGGAGTACCTATGTATGCACTGAAGTAGAACACTTCAAATTTCTTTTTAGTTTTGAAAAGAGTCCCATCAATTCTATGTTCTAAATTGGGTTTGGGAATTAGTATTCCAAAGACAACTTCTTGCGCAACATTGCAAGATGGTTTCCTAGTCACCTAACGTGGTCCAGCACATAGTCATTCTTCGCCTGGGCCAAGTTGAATGTCTGGATGTTGTCTTTGTGATAGGTAGGAATTTAAATTTCCTTAACATCTTCTAGACTTTAATTTTGCTTAAGAAAAGGTGGACCATGCAATTCTATAACAAAATGGCATATTCAAGTAAATACAGGCATTTCAATTTGCATTAAACATCTAACTCAATTGCAATTGAGAAGTTTTTTTATTTGTACCAAAGGTGGTGTCCACTAATTGTATTAAAATTGATAGACTACTTGGTACAAAAGAGGAAAGAAAGAAAAAACATAGGGAAGAAGAGAACAGAGAGTAGTTCATAAGGAATGAACCACTCTAAAGCGGCTCTGAGAAGCCTTTACTCCACCCGGAAACACTCCTCAGAAATAGTGATATGGTTCTCAGCCTTCAAAATGCATTTGACCCGGTCCTTTAGTAAGTAAAATGTTAAACTCTTTTCGTGAATCATTTTTTTATATTATTTCATAATAATCAAAATTTTTCATAAAAATGGATAAATGTATTTCACTAACCATAACTTCAAAATATTTATTTTAATAATATTTTTCATCTTGCATAAATTGGTAATATCAAATATTTAATTATTAGAATTGTTAAATATCAAGAGATCAATCAAATGAAGGGTAGCAAGAAATGAAAAAGAGCCTTGATAAGCGATTGCGAAGATATGGATCTTTTTTTCCACGGAAAATGGTTTACATAGGTATTGGGTGGACGCCAAAATCTTTAGAGGTAGTATCAGGTAGTTACAAAAAATATTTTACTTGATTTTTTCCAAACACACATCCGAAACTACTTTTCCTGAAAATTAACGCATATGGGGGCTTTTACACGGAAACAAACGGACCATAGTCGAGAGCCGAGAGACTCGAGACATTCTCCTGAACCCAAAATATGTCAATAATTTAATGCTGGAAACTCTGATTTGGCAGTCTGGAGCCTAGTTGATCTCTTTCTTTTGCATTGCATCAGTGCATATCATTTTGGCATGAGTGGAGGTGGAAGGAATATATTGTACGACAATAATACGACACATTTCAGAGTCCCAGTGTCCAATACTCTTTGTTATGTACATCTAATACTAACTTAACATAATAGCAGTCAAGTTAATAGGAATATCTAGAACCAATTTTTTTTTTTACCAATATCACCTCGAGCAGTGAAGTTTTCTCAAATATTGACACATTTCAGTGTCCCAGTGTCCAATACTAACGTCTTTGTTATATACATCTAATACTAACTTAACATAACAGCAGTCAAGTTAATTGGAATATCTAGAACCATTTTTTTTTTTACCAATATCACCTCGAGCAGTGAAGTTTTCTCAAATATTTGGTTAGGACTTGAGTGCTACATGGGTTATATCAGACGTTGGCAGTGGCACATGCATTACATCATTGAAGCTCTTCAAGCTTAAATGAATCTAGTCTCATGATGCATAAAACTATTGTAGTCAGTTTCTGGTATTTTTTTCACTTGATGAAAATGTTCAATTTCAATGATTTTTTCTTGAAGGTGCTTGGCCTGTTCTCATTGATGATTTTGTTGAGCATATATACAGGTTTGTAATTTCTTGCCTCAATTGTTGAAATGCATTTTACGTCTAACTTTCATCTTTTGTCAATATTTTACTGACAATGACCTTAGGTCAACTTTGATTCATTTAATAGTAGTGGACTTTCATTTTCTTGGTATATATTTTGGGGCTGTATGAATAGAAGAGCAAAATAAATTAAAATAGTCTGGATCACAAGACTGTCTGGCTACCTAAAAAGTAGGCTCAAGTACAGAAGACAGTACAATTACACTATGCATATATCAAGATGCTGATTTGTGTAATACATCATCCTTTATTTAAGGTCAATTTTCCTGTGCACTGCATTTTCCCTTTCAATGATCTCAGAAAGTAGTATTGGTAAAAGGTGTAGTAACATGAAGTTGACAACATTTCGTTAATCTAAAGATATAATCATGTATGCTTGAACTGTTCACTCCATGTCTTAGAAATACGTTGGAACTGTGACTCTCAATACTCTACCTTGGAAGTTGTGTAGCTATTAACTTACTGATCATGAAATTACAATTTACCAATAAGTTATATATTGTAATGTGATCCTTCGCTATTGTTTCTGGATGTCTAGTATGAATCCATCTTATGTATCTGTATTGTCTTTAATACTCTTCTGACAACTCTCCCATGTGGAGATTGCTAAGTATGACCTTGCTTAATTTGGATAAGGACCTTTTTGTACGTAAGCTGTGTACTTTCAGCTAGGGATGTGCTCTCAGCTTGCATATCCCTATCTGATTGATGAAGCAGAAAGAGAGCTGTTATTCTGGATGAACTTGCTTAATTTGGATAAGGACCTTTTTGTACGTAAGCTGTGTACTTTCAGCTAGGGTTGTGCTCTCAGCTTGCACATCCCTATCTGATTGATGAAGCAGAAAGAGAGCTGTTATTATGGATGAACAGATTCATGCTCTGGGCCAGAGGTGTGTGATCTAGAAACCCAAATTAGAAGTCTCATGATCCCTTAATTTGAGGTCTTTCTAGATTCTTTGTAACATATATGGTTTTTGAATGTTTTAAGTAGAGATTTAACTCTTTTTTCCAGAAAAAGTAGAGATTAAACAAAGTCGAGATTAATCACATCCACTGAGTGGTTATATCATTTAAAGAGATTCCTTCTGGCTTAAGATGATAATTTTTTTATCTTGTTCTGATCTAATTATAAATCCTGTCTTATTTTGTATTTTTGTTAATCCGGAGCTTAATTTTTTTCTTTGTTAAAAATGATCTTTTCCATGCATAAGTTCATTCTCAAAAGATCCAAATTATCATACATGTCTATTATCTTTCTGGTTAGGTTGCTCTCATTTTATTCATCAAAATATTTTTTATTTGGATGCAGAACAACACAGTTGAATGGTTGCACCCTTCAAGAAATCTGTTGTAGTTGTGGCGACACGGAGACTGAACCAAGCATTTCCAACACTCTTCAAGGTAGTTGGTTATGCTTTTTCTATGAAACAAGTTTTATCCTTGACATCTAATTTGTATCGCAATCACTTCTGATTTTTCAGGGCTGAAATTGTTTGCTGGTTCAAAGAGGAAGTTTGAAATGGATATTGATACGCATGATGACAAAGCATCCATTCCCAACTTTGGAAGCTCAGCATCCCCAGAGCATGACATGACCTGTAAGAAGAGCAGGCCCAATTCTAACAGAGAATTGACGTGTTTGGAGCCCCTCTGTCCATGAGTGGTGGATGTTAAATAAATCATCATGTGGTAATGATCCCATTTCCTGGTATTGCCTTAACAATGCTGCTATGCGGTCAAAGATCAGATGTCCACCATTGGCTTCAGATATATGGGAACTTCTCTTCAAAAGGCTTTTCTTGGTTGATTTAGAAAGCAAAATACAATGGAATTGATTATTCACTTGCAGGCGAAGTGCATAGGGCATTATTTTATTCCCTGAGCACCATGTTTTGATAAGCTTTTGCCTGGTTCTATATCCATGGGTCCTGCCATTTATGTCTGATCCCTTGCTGCTTCAAATTTTATCATTTTTTGTGGCATTGTGCCACCATTTATACATATTCTTTTGCTTCTGTTCCATTAGTGAACTGGTGGATAATGTTGTATACTTGATTGTGATTCAAAATATACAAGTGGTTGGATTATCATGGCATCTCTTTTTTTATTTGCACTTTAATGGATCTGTTTCACTAAATTCCTAAATCAGCACCTCCATATCTACTTATCCAAAGCTTTCTTAAACAGCAAGGCAATACTTCTCTGGAGTTGTTATGGCGAGGAAGATACAAAAGTTGAATGGGAGAGGAACCGTTGAGATTAATAACAGCTATTGCTTATAGTGCAGGAAACTGTAAATATATGCGTTTAATTTGTGTTTATGCATTCACTGGTCATAGACATAGTTTTCCTGGGTGAATATATAGTGGGTCAATGGGTTGATGTTCTGGGGATGACTTTGTAGATTGATCTAGCACTTTATGGCAATAAATTTAATAATCCTAACATTGTATATGTTGTGCAGATACTACCAATGGAGTTGACAGTCCTTGTTGTAACACTGCATCAGAGATTATTCAAATCATCTAGTCTTGATCCTTCTGCAGGATGTCTTGAAAGCCTAAGACAGTGTTATTGGAAAATCATTTATCAGTAAGTGAGTCAGTGACTTCCGTTGTTTTAGTTATATTTATTTTGAGACTGCCATGTTTATGGTTACAACTATATTCTTCTGAGAGGGGATGTGTCAATTATTGCTTTCTATAATGGTTCTAAAACATATCAAATGGAAAGTCCTGAAAGGATGGTTTCCATGGAATACTACACTGAGATCAACACTTTACATCGATAAAGGACATTCCAGAAGCCATCAAAATTATAACAAACATACAAAAAACAGAGAATTCATGAATCATAAATAAAAAGCCATTACAGTTTTTGTTGGATGACAAACTGCAAGAGCAAATGAAAGAGGTCTGCCTCCCACGTTATTCTACCTTATCTTTTGCTTCATCCACTCATATATTTTGAGATGTCCCTAGCCTTTTCCGACCACTTCAGGAGAAAAAGAGGCATTTGAGTGCTTTATGTATTCCGAAGAATCATCCAGATATAGAGTTCCACCAAATGAAATATCTGTGGTTCCCTTTACAAACAACAAGGATAACAACAATGACAGAAAGAAAAAGTGAAGACAGCTGCAAAAATTCTAGCCGTTTTACTTCCCTGAACTAAGGTATCTACCTTTGATTCACGTGATGATCTACCCATCAAGAGTTTCTTCTTCCTTGCCTTATCAAAAGAAGGGCTGAAGGAAACCCAGAATAGGAGATGCAATTATATTGAGAAGCAATGAATATCAGTGAACGTTAGATAGGTCTCACATTGTTAAGAGTTGGGACCGGAAGTGCCAACATAGCCGAAGCCCATGATAAAAAACGCAGTGGCTTGGAGATAGATATATACATAGTAGTAGTTGTTTCCATAGGCCACATCATAGCTCGCACATAAAAGAAGGAAGATGCCCAACGCAAGCTCAGAGAAGTTGAGTCTGCTTCGCGAGTTCCATGCATGAGGAAACCTTGAATGAGACTCAGACAGAATGAAAGCATATAGACATAATTCGATAGCCAAATTACCATGTGAGTGGATTCATGTTTTCATGTTTCCAAATTGTCTTACTTAACTACTTGGTTTCATCCATTCTGCTATTTGAAGAAGTCTTATTTTTTGGCAGGATTTGGCGTGTGAAACGATGGATATGTTGGGCCTAGGAAGCTCAATGGAATTGTAAAATGAAAATTTTACCTGTCCCGAAGTCTGATTGGAGGTTTCTCAGGGAGCAAACCAGTTTCAGATTTAGCTAATAGAGCATCTCCCAGCTTTTCAGTGACTACCCATTCGTCAACTCCCCCTGCTTCAAACAGCCCAATCAGAGTCGCCTTCATCCGGTGCATCGACATGACATTTTCAAATACCACCCAGAAGACCAATAGATGTATTGAACTGCGATAGACACAGATCCCCCATTTCATTGAGCAAGTATAGGAAATTTTTAGTTCCACGTCAAAGAAGGTAGAAAGGAAAGTAGGCCAGCCAGTTGTTGGTATCAATGACATTTTTTTTCTTTGTTTATCGACTGAGACAATGGGTAAGGCTTGTGCGTGCGTGCGGCTATAACAGCTTAACCTATTTATCTGGATAATCTATGCACGCAAAGCTATATCAGCAACTCTGCGTGCAGTGACTAGTATCCTTTACTCTTTAGACATAAACAGATATCAAAAGTTCAATGTCACCTTTGAAGGCAGAGTAGTGACATGATTAGAATAAATTTACATAGCTACTTATGTATAAATTCTAATTAGGCATAGTAACCAAAAATGAAAAGGTGTAGAGAGAGGATAATTGTGATAGAGGACCCAAACCTTGGATTTCTGATGGCATTAAGAAGGGTGATAGTGGTGGGTATATGAACAACACCCCATACTGGAATCTTGACTTCAGGAATCAGAACGGATGTTGGAATTACGATGCAGTAGAAAAAAAAGGTGACAATGTGCGCTACAACCTTCCTGACAAGGAAGAAACTATACAGCACATAAAACTTCTTCCACAGTGATACTTCCTGCTCTACAGCAAGACATCATATAAAAGTTACCAATTCTGATTTTGTATATGAATATCCATATTTTTTGGGAAATTCTTACCTTGGCCTTCACTATTTCTACAGCCATTTTTCTGAACAAATTCGCAGCTCCACAAGTCCAGCGGTGCTGCTGGTATCGATAAGCCTTAAAAGTGCTTGGCAATTCACTTTTCACCTACATTGAAAAAAGAATTGCCCATTGAACCTATGCTGATAATCAGACTGGGTGAAATTTTATAATCCTCTTGCCCTTCCAAAATACTTGTTTTGAGCAATTATATACGAGGATCATCCTGTTCTAAGGCAGAGACATTTTATCCTCCATGTATTGATAGATGAGGTACCTTGAGATCACCAACATAGACAAAATTCCAACCTTTCAGACTCGCTCGAACCGCCAAATCCATGTCCTCCACCGTGGTTCTATCCATCCAACCTCCAACTTCATTAAGAGCTGATATTCGCCAAACACCAGCAGTACCTAACCATTGAATAAGAAAAAACTATATAGCACCATCTGATTCACAATTACTACCTTCTGTAAAACAATTCTTTACTTCAATAAACCATTTCTTGTTTTCAAGCGCAGTTATTATGATGGAGAAAAGCTGTACCATTGAAACCAAAGAAAGCGAAAGTGGACGACCCGGCTTCCTGCTCAACTTTGAAGTGGTAATCTAAGGACATCTTCTGCACCCTTGTCATCATGCATTTTTTCGAATTCACTGCAAAACCGCCCGGCAAATTCATTCCACATCAACAACTCCCTGTCAAATAGGAGGGACAAAAAATAGACAAAATTCAGAATGAAATAAAAACTGAAATATGCATGGATGGAACTCAGCTGGTGCATCATACACATGTCCATGCACCTTAGTTTTTTCCTTTTTAATTAGAATGGAAGCTTGATTTCTGGCTCACTCTATTTCATATGAAAATATTTAAATTAGTGTGAACTAACATCTGTATCAGTAGTAACCAACTGAAAAGAATTGTATGTGATGATGTTTTTCTCCTTCTATTTACTTTGTCAGCACTACATCAGTAATGCAATGAAGTTCAATTCAGGAATGGCTAAGTGAGCTCACCGAACTCCCATCGAGCTTGAACCAGGGCTATCTCTGAGTTGTATTTCAGGAAAGGTATGGTTCGCATCAAGAAGTCCGCTTCAGGCTGGAAATCTGCATCAAAGATGGCGACGAAATCACATTGTTGCACGTAAGGGTGCTCCATCCCTTCTCTTAATGCTCCCCCTTTGTATCCTTTCCTGTTGTCTCTGACTTCATAGTTTATGTTCATGCCTTTGCTAGCCCATATCTTGCATTCCAATTCCACCAATTCCTACAATCCAAGAAAAATAAAAGGGGACACCAAGATTTTAGAATCCTCACACATTCCTGAATTTCTTAATATGGGTAATCATTCACTCACCTAAAATTGTATGTTTTCCACTTATGCATAGTTAGGCACGGCCTCACAGAATTACAACTCTATGAATCTTATTGCATTCACATTATTTCCCCTTCTTTGTAAAATGGGATACTGGAGTAATAGGTTATATCTTGGGAAAAGAAACATGTTTGATTGTGTTTGTCCCATTAGATATGGTTACAGATGTTTTATGATCTGTTGATAAAAAAACTTAAACCAATTTGGTGACAAGGACTTGTTACAAAACGACGTGCCATTCAATCACTTTTAGGTACAGATACCATAATTTTTATGATTGATACAGGTCAGTTTAGCTCACTAAAATGGTTAACATTTTGGTTATTGGATCTGAATAACTATTGCTTCTGGCTGCCCTTGTCCATTAAATATATTAACTATTATATCCATTTTTTTTTTTTTAAATCATACTGTTTCTGAGTGACTCCACATGTTTGAATAAATTTTCATTTTATTATTTTATAAATTTATTTTATCAGAGCCAATTGTTTATTGGGAAAAGCAAGGAGCTTAATATGGCGCAAGGCATGCAAAGCTGAAATTAATTAAATACTGTCATTAAACAAAGACTTCCAAAGGAGGGAAACAAAATACTAAAATATGATGTGCTATTTTCAAGATTTTTCATTGTTTTATATCGTTCATATGGTTATTATAGCTTTATTGTTCAATCCGATGCTGCAAGGTCAAAAGAGTTTAATTTAATTATATGAACTTGTCCATTGTAGCCTCTACAGATTAGAGGCCATGTTAACAAAGCTTCCTTTTCTTCTCTTTTTTGCTTCTTTTTAAACTCTGATTATTAGGTCTATGAAAATTCGAAGATCTAGGATTTAGTCCCTCAATTCACGTGCATTGTATATGTTTTGTTAGAATGAACATGTGAATTTTTTTTTAATACATAAGAGAATATATATAAAATTCATTGTAGTATTTTTTTTTTTTGTAAAAATACTAGAAAATTGCATATAAGATTATCTTTACCAATAATGTTACCTGTGATTAAAAAAAATAGAAGCAATTGCCATTTTTTTTTTTAATACTAGGACAAGGAGGTCACTTTCATTCATAATCAAGATTTAAACTCAAATCTACTATTGTGGCAATTTGTGAACCGTGTAATTGCAAGGACAAAGACTAACCTTCTTGAATATTCTCATCACGAGGACCAAATCCTAAAATTCCATTTTTCAAGGATCTATATCTAAAGATCCGCAAAATAAAATAAAATAAAAGCTGCTTATTCAACGACAGACAAATGATGACCAGATTCAGACCACATGTCCCATCTACCCTGACATGTAACCATCCGTAACCCTAATGTTGCATCATAAGAATATTCATGTACATGCAACCTAAGACCTAAAACCTTCTATAGAATCATACATAATATATACATATACATGCACGTGGGGCAACCTAAAACCAAGTGTTATTAATTGAATGGAAAAACGAACATAAACGGGTTAGCTAGATTGAACAGTGATCTTATTATATATAATTTAAATTTTTTATTAGATTTAATATATTTTAATAAATATTCAGTTGGTTCTCAAAAACCGTTGGCTCAATGGATGAGCAAAGATTTTTTAACATTGACATTATGTCATTGAATTTTAAGAGTACATCGACATACCTAAATAATGTTCAAACCTCAACAACCATAGCAAACAAAAAAAGCTCTCACGTGGGACCAACTGAAACTCATTAATGTTCAAGCCTCTGATTTTTTTTTACCACTGCTTTTACATGTGTTTATTTGTGATTTGTAGTACAATCATACCTACTTTTTTTAATCCAAAAATTACAGCATACACCTACTTAATTCCAAAAAAGCACCAACGCTGACTAAGCCATCTCACTAAACATGTGTTCTTTCACGTGCCATTTTGAACCCTAATTTTGTTTCTCAGCACTATTTTGATGCGTTTGATTTTGCGATTGCACAGTTTTTGTGATGGTAAAAAACTGCTTTTGTAATCGTGTAACTAAGTAATTTTACTATAGTAGTTTCTTATATATAGATTTCAAGCAATTAGTTTCTAAAAAATGCGATTTTGAAAAGCTGGAGGGGGGGGGGGGAGGCGTGAGTTTCATGCAGATTCAGTTTTAAAACTCAGATTCCTATATAATCAGTTTTGTAATTGCGTAACCAAACACGCACCCAACGCTTGATAACGGGATTACAAAACTGATTTTTTGTAAAGGCTGGGTTTAAAACTGATTCTGCAGGAAGCTGCCTCCCCAGCTTTCTCTAATAGCACCTTTTAGACACTATTTACTTTAAATATATCTACAGGAAACTGTGATTGTAAAACAATTTGATTGTACGATTATAGAATTAATTTTCTACAAACATAAAAGATGTTTAATCGCATAATCAAACGCTACGTGGCCATACCTCCTCAACAAAAAAAACAAAAAAAAATTGTCTTCATGTACTCTCTGGAAAAACAACTTTAGGGTGAGAATTAGGATCAAAAGAAGTGTGATATAGCATTTTTTTTTCTATTCTTATTTTAATGGTGCACAATTGCACATCAGTTTCCTCAAAAACTATAGTCCAAAAGGGCTAACGTTAACGTCTGCAGTATACACATTTTATGATTTATCTTTTAAAGGGATTTTTATTTTTCAGTCCTCCTAAAACATGCGATAGAGTGATCAATCCCTCATTTTTTTTATATTATAGTTTAAGTCTTTAGATTTAAAAGGTATGTTATTTATTAATCTCTATGAGAGACCTATAATTAAATTATTTGATTTTCTTATTAATTCATGTGAGGGATTAAAAAAGAACGTATTATTTAAATCTAAGAACTTAAATATAATACGAAAAAGTGAGAGATCGATCACTGAAACATATAATTTATAAAAACTTAAAATTAAAAAACCCTTTTTTAAAACATATATTTGATTAGTACACTCATTTATATAAAAAAAAGACATAAAAAAAATAATTATATGTTTTATCAAACAAAATGAGGGTGTGAAAACTCTAATAAAAAGGACCACATATAACATCCTCTTTAAAGAAAATTGCACACATTATTGACTAGAATCAAAAGATGTCCATAATTAAACACGTACCTTCACAGTAAGGTCAGTCGAGTCATCAAGCACTTGTACGATCATCCTATCAGACGGCCATGAAAGACCACAAGCGGCTCCTATTGATAGCTTGTACACCTTTCAATTTCACCACAAAAACAACCACACAACCATCCCCCACTTTGAGTTAAAGCAACAGAGACCATTAAAAAAAAAAAAAAAAGTAAACACAAAACAGAGAGAAGAAGCCAAAGATGGTAAGTGGAACCTCTTTTTCATTGTACATGGGGATCTGAATGAGAACCATAGGAAACTCACAGTGACCCATCTCAGCATCATCATCATCACCTCTCATGGCCTCCCATCTGTACCTCTTCTCAGGCCTCATCTTGAGAACCTTCACTACAAGACTGACCAGACCCATGAACAGAGCCTCCACAAACATCATCACAGACATGGCCAGACACACCCACACCACCACCCTCATTAGGGGTGCCACCACTTTTGCTCTCACTTCGACCCAAACCAGCAAAACCTTGTCTTGAGAGAGTATCACATCGAGCACTTGAGAGACTGCACAAGGAAGAAGAGGAAAGCAGAGGCACGTTAGCGAGTGACAGTGATGAAAACAAAAGGTTGGGGTGGGTTTGGTGGTTCTTACAGGTTTTGGTGAGTGGAGTGTCTCTGGTGATGTTGAGTGCGGAAGCCGATGTGAGGAGGAGGGAGAAGAAGAACATGAGGACTCTCATGGTCTGGGATTGTTTTGATTGTTTTTGTTGCTTTTGGGAGATTGAAGGGAGGGGGTGTTGGTATATGAAGAGTAAAGGTGGTTTTGGTGGGCCTTGGTTTGGGGTCCTTTTTTTTATTTGTTTGTGAGAAATTAATGTGATGATAACAGGTTAAGTGATATATAATAGTTACATAATCAACATGAATGGAAAGTTATTTAATTTATTAAAGTTGGTGGGGTCTACTACACATCTCATGTGACAAGTTGTACAGGCATTCACTTTCACACTGTGAATAAATTTTTTACAGTTAATAAGAATTTATAGTTATGTTTATACGGAGAGTTGGACATCCCTCTAGATTATGAACCAGTGTTTTGCTATTGGACCCAAGGTTTATTTTCATTATATGTCATTTTTTCATTATTTGATTTTTTTACATACGAATTCAATTGAAAACAAAAAAGAAATTATAGAAATTCATATCATGCATTAAGAAAAACCAACCAATCTCCCTAAACTAGATCCTCCCGATCCAAACGCGAGAGCTGCCGCCGCTGTCAATAACTTCTTGCTCACCATCTCAGGATCCATATTGACCCAACATATGAGGCCGCCGCCACTGATCACGTCCTCACACCGAATCCTCGGATTAAGGGAAGCCATTACCAAAAAAAATATTTTATGCAATTAAGAGGTAAAATGGATTTTCTACGTGACACCTTATGAGGCTTCTAACAGGGTCTATATTTAGAGTTTAAAAAACATTTTCTTTTAAACAAAGATGAAATAATAATAATAAAAGATACAATCAAATTAATATTACATTGTTAGATATAAATCTATAATACAAATTTATGTCAAATAAAACTTTGTTGGTACCTAAAGGAGAGTTTAAGGTGCTGCTATTATTTTTTATATTTATTCTAGAGATGAATGTTGATACAGTCAGCCCATTTAACATGTGTACTTCACTTTAAAACGTTTTATGATTTAATTCTATTAATATAAAGTTGTGATAAGATCATGGTATAATCATCATTGCCTAGGGAGATATTTGCAGGAGATAATTCTACGGTGATCATTAATATAACACCTACCTCCAAACAATGTTGTCTATTTATGTGTGCATATATAGAAGCATGTCAATTATCCGAAAAAAATCCGAATCCGATCTGAATCTGTATCTGAAAAATCAGAAATATCCGATATTCGAAGATCCGGAGTGCGGATATGGATATCAGTCTATCCGATTCGAAAAATATCCGTATCCGACATATATTATAAAAGTATATATATTTGTATTATATATTGCCCATATTGTTATCTTGTATGATTAATCAGAATGATAATATATTATAATACTATTAAATTTTCAATGTATAATATATGAAAGAGATAATAAGCCTTAAAATCTTAATTTTAATTTTGACATCTTTCTAAAATATCACTTGATTATCCAAATTAATGTTAATATTCAAACATGTCAATTATCCGAAAAATATCCGTATCCGATTAGTATCCGAAGGGATTCGAATCCAAAAATTAATATCCGTATCCGAATCCGAAAATTAGAATATGGATACTGCCATATCCGATCTGTATCCGTCCGATTGACAGGCTTATATATACAACTACGAACGACATATTCCATCCACATGTCCACTTTCATACTTTCAAATAGGGTTCATGGAGTTATAAATTCACACAATCAAAATACAAGGGGTTGGTAGGGTACAAAAATGTTTTATGTTGCTAATTGCAGGCGTAATTAATTTAGGGTGCTAAGTCATTAATGCATCCTTTATAACAGCCTTCATTTCATCTTATTATACTGTATACTAGTATAATATAGGTTTTGTGAAAATATAAAAAGCATGTAGTCAATCACTACAATACTTTATTTTTTCGTTTGTAAAAATATGAGAAATGATTATCCCTCACATTTTTTTAAAAATTTATTCAACCAGTAGGCAATGCACCTTACCTAATACAACCCAAATGGACCTTATAATTCCATTTAACTGAATTTTATGGTATCAGTAATCTAGGCTAATTTAAACAGCTATGCTGGATGCACAAGCATGCCAAGCCAGTTATAATGAAGAAAAAAGGTTGAGCAAATTAACTGGTCCACTTGACCAACAAAATTGATTTCACTGAATTTCTATCTAATATTGGGTGGATTTCTGTTTCTAAGTAGGTCAGATTAATTAGATTTATTAGATGGGATTGGTCTGGCCTTAAGAACAATTAAATTGAGTCAGTTTAGAAGGTGGTATCTTCTATGGGCACTTTAATGAATCAACCTTGAATCTATGACACACATAATTGATACAAATTTAATACTTCAATTATTTTTTTATGATTAGTCAATTAGATTATTATTATTTTTTTTTCATTTTTCTATCTTCAAATTTTGTCATTTCTACTTCCTTGAAAATTAAAAGCTACTTCCATAATTGATGCCCCTAATGAAAGAACAACATATTAACATGTTAAAGTTCTGATCTAGTGATAAAAATTACTAATTTGATAATCCAAACCGATTTTCGATCAATGAGAAAAAAAAATGTCATTCTACTGTTTTTCAGAGAGTTGATTGTCATTTTATTACTAATTCACGCCAGTTTGTGCACAGGATTGATGGTCATAACCACAGTTATTAAATCTTCTTTCATAAAATTATTATTTGAAAAGCAAGTTTGCACAAAATGATTTTTATTTTATTAAATGACCAATCGATGGCCGATGAAATGTGATTAAGTAGCTTGCATGAATGATGTTATGGTTTATTGAATTGTAATTCTAATCAAAGTAATAAAGTATTATGTATTTTTACGAATATTCATTAAAGTACTCTGAATAGATATCTTTACCGAACATAATATCGCATGTAAAATTCATTAATACATATTAATACTTGAATTATCTAGAAAATAGTTTAATTATATCTGTATTTTTCTGTATTTATCCCGTATGATCTACGAATGTACATGTACTATATCAAACATGACACTTATCAAATATTTTACCGTACACGAACTTTGTCACTATGATTCAAATTAGTTTAAATGCAGATAAGCCGGGAGGGAGTGGCAATTTGTATGATATCCTCATCTTGTTGTTCTTTGTTTAGTGTTTCAATCGTGTATTAGAGGAAGTTAACTTTCTTTAACTGATAACATACCAAGGCCGTGTTTGGGATCGAGGCGTGGATGCTCGCGATAGAGAAAGCTGCCTGTAGTAGTAGAGAAGCATTGTTTTTGCAGCTTCTTTGTCATGGGCGAAAATGAACCATTTACCTTTCCCACTGCGGACGTGAGAAAAAACGTTTTGAATTTTGAATCCGCAGTGGCGTTACACGGTATTGCTTGCCCCAGAATCCATCCCACTGTAGATCTAAACACTGCCTAAGATTACTAATTTGTATATTATTCTATGATATTATATTTGGAATCAAGGGATATCTGATATGAATTAAATTAGGGATTATCTTATCCTCTTCTTGGCCAATAATGCGTGTCTGCATGAAATACTTTGTTTCATCCACTTTCTTCATTGAATAATATTTACTTTTGAGTCTAATTTTGTAAAAAAAAATTAAATTCAGCCCACCCTAAAATAAAAATTTGACTCCACTCCATATATATACATATATGAATATGTTGGGATGTAATATATATGATATTTGAATACATATATGAATATGTTGGGATGTATATATACATACCACATGGGTGCGTTTGGTTGCGCGATTGCAAAACTGATTCTGCAGGAATCTGGGTTTTAAAACTGATTCTGCAGGAAGCTCACCTCCCTCAGCTTTTTGAAATCGCAGCTTTTGGATACTATTTGCCTAAAATCTGTGTGCAGAAAGCTGCTACAGTAAAACTGTTTGGTTGCACGATTGCAAACGAAACTTCTTGCAATAGCAAACGCTGCGCAATTATGCAACCAAATGCAAAGTATACATCATGTGGATTTTTTTTGTTTTAGATAATTGACAAGTTTACTATACACTCTAGCTAATTCAATAAATAAATAACTCATCGTTCTCATCTCATACTAAGGTTGCATTTGTCATTGTGTCTGGATCGTTGGATCATAAAGTCATAATTGGCTGAGCAAAACTTGAAAAAGCAATCTCAACAAAGTTTTTCTTGCTGGATTTGGAGTACTCGAAACGAGATTGTCTTTAGAAGAGAGTGGGTTTATCGAGAAAACATGTGGGATATGTTTCGGGGATTCACTCGGGACTGGGTTGCTTTGCAAAGGCCGAAGAGGTCTTCTTCAGAGATGGGATGATGAGGATTGTGGGATAAGTGTGGATGGACACTCTCCTTTGGTTAGATGCCTCTTTTAACCGAGAGATTATCAATGTGCGATGCCCAATTCTTGCTATTTTCTATTTTTTTTCGTTGTTTTTCACTTTCTAATATTCATCCATTCAAAGTTTGTAAATCGATTTTAACAATGAAATCCGGTAGTAAACATCTACCTTAAAAAAAAAAGTTTTCGTTGCTAGGGACCATATAATGTTCATGAATAAATGTTGAGCGCTATCATTTATAGTTTTTATTTTTCATCAACAGTTCCATTCTCATATATCTTGTTAGTGCAATATACTCATATTAATGAAGTATATATATACATCATTAGAATTATTTCTCATAGGCAGATTTATGCAATTCATTAAAACATAAACATTATAATTTTATAAAATTACATCTCATTAGATGCATATACTATTTAAAAAAAAATTAAAATATATACATGCATGTAATATTTTTCATAAATTTTTTGGAAACAAGAGACTCTGCAACTATGTTAAGGGATCACTGAAGCTGTACCATCTACTTCTACTCAGAGTGCCACAATGACATACACACCTACATGTAAGAGCTATTGCTGGTCGAAAAAACCATAGACAACATAAAATGTAATCATGAAACATCCATGTTCAAAGCATCTTATAAAAATTTTTAGGATCTTATAACGGTGAGTGTAGAGGACTAAATCTGAACGTATCCAAACAAGAAATAAAGATACATGAATTAATCAGAATAGAATAAGGACATTGCACTAAATGGGCTCATCGAGGGAGACCATCAAAGTTGATAATACAACCCAATAAGAAGACCTATTTAAAAAGCAACTGAACTTTTTTGAAACTAAATTACATTCTGGCAATGTAATTGACTTATTATCTTATCTTCGTGATTTGTCAAAAGTCAATTGCATTCATCAAAAGGTGGATGTAAATGTCAGAAAAGGTGAAGTCCGAATGAGGACTGGAAAGGTAGTCCAACCACTTCTTATATGATAGAGGGCGGCAAGAAGAATCCATGAGTGGTGACGCCGGTCATCGGAGATTAGCAAGTCGGCCGTAATGATTTTTTTAAGTGGCAGATGTGTATAAAAGAAACGCTTAGAAATTTTTGGCATGTGTTGCCGAGGATGAAAATGTGGGGGTATTAAGTGGTGGGTAATATTGTATTTTTTTTTTTTAACTTTTTGAAAATTTCAAACAGACAACTAATGAAAAAACACCACCTAATGGAGGGGCTTGTGAGTAAGACCTAAATACTGGGGTCTCGGTAACATGACTGTTTTTCAAATGGTGGTATCCACCTTTTTAAATTTTCCCATTTCAAACATGAAAGAGATGGTGCATCACCTTTTTAATAGGAAAATGATTGACAAGCCCCAATTCGTAGGCCACTCGTAAGCCTCATGACATGGCATGGTTTGGAATACCATAAATACCTCTAGAGTGTTTTGTTAGTGTTGACTGTAATTAATGAGGCGGTTAGAAAAAAAGGGATGGTAATTAATTACGAGAAATCACGCTGGGGTATTGAATTCTGTTTTTTTTTCTTTTTTGAATTTCAACTTTTGAATCGTCAATTCATAACCGATTCAGGTTTGGTGCATTTTTTTTGTTTTTTTTTCAAATATTTGAATTTTATCAGTTTTATATGTTAATTATGGTTTTGTTTATGTTAAATGTGTTTTTGAACATGGTACATCTGTTGTTTAATTTGTTGAATGTCAGTTACATATATATCTCTTTTTTGATCTTTTCTCTTCAGTTATTTTTATTTTGGATACCCTTTTTTTAAAATGTAACTAACTTATTAAATGTTTTTTAATGTAAATAAAACTAGTTAAATTAACAATGTAACTAACTTTTAGAACAACGTTTTTGTAAAACAAAGCTGCATTTCAAAATATGGACTCTTAATATGATCTTGAGTGGAACTATGAGTCTTATTATTAGTTTTTTAAATTTTTATGTCTATCTGATTTCTAGTGATTATGACAATACATTAATTTTATTTGATAATTATTTGCATTTCAATATAGGAAATACTGTAGAATCAGTTACATTTTCTGCGGATGACAATGCGCAAAAAGATTTCATTATTGAAGTTGAGAAGCAATGTGTAGAAGCATTTACTCTAAATGTTGGAATGACATTTTTGAATAGTTAGATACAAACGATTACAAAGATATTTCCTTTGTAACATAAAATAGTTACATAGTATATAAGTTAGTTACATTTGCTTAACAACAACAACAACAAACACGTAATGATTAAGGAAATATAAATCACGAGATAGATATGCACAAACTGAACAAAATGTAGAGGATAATGTCACATTGTCAATCAAGTTACATTTAGGATGTCATTATCATTATACAACTCAATAAACATAATTCTTTCTACTAGTTAGTTAAATTCTTTCTAATAATAGTTAGTTACATTTCAAATAAAATTACATTTTCCAGTACACTGTAATAATTAGTTATATTTGCTGAACATTTATATACACCAGTAACAACTTATAGTTAGTTACATTTACTATAAGGTCACATTACGCACAACAGTATTGTTAAGAAAGATCAAAATACATGTTGCTGATGAAATCCGAAAACACTCATCTGATTTTGTCTGCTACATTTCAATAACAAATATAAAAAAAAATTTAATCATACATTTCATATTTCTGTAAAAAAAAAAGTTACTTTTGTTAATATTAAAAAAAAAAACCCTAAAAAATGTAATCAACACCGTTATCAAATACAATAGACACGTTTTGTGAAATACCAAAAAATGTTTCGTACCCATTTTTTGGCTGTAGAAGAATCTTCGGATGAAATGTTTTGTTTCAAATCGATTCTTCAATGATATAATAGGTCTTTTTCGATATTTTATATAAGAGGATTTTTTTTTCACTGATATTTTCAATTCAAATTTGATATTTGAAAACCAATAAATGCTGGAGTGGTTGTCAATGGAAAAAAAAAGAAAAAAAAAAGAGAAAAACGTGAAAAGAGGGTGGGTGTTAATTAGGGGTATTTTGATATTTAGTTTTTTTACATTTTTGTAAAAAGTAACTACACAACTAATAAAATATTGACACATCAAGAGGTATGTGGAAGGAGCCTATATGCTGGGGCTGTATAGCAAAACCCTTTTTAATATCTTTTGACTTTTTGAACTGAGTCTTTATGTCGGTTGATTTCAAGGAAGGAAAATCAAGGGATGATAATTGGAGAGCCCATTAGAAAACCAGGAGTGAAATGAGAGTGATTTTTTTCTCCCTATTATAACGAAAGAAAACAAAGAGTTGGGTTGAAGATGCTCTTTTAAGTCTTACACAAAAAAAATTGCTTTTGTTTCTCTAGTAATCACATTTCAGTGCGACAACTACTACTGGACACAGCCCTCGTGCTACATCAGAATCAATTATGTGACCTAAATAATTTATTTATTTATTTGAAAAAATTTGATCAATTATATTCTATTTTTCATATAAAGGTAAACAGAGAATGTCTACAAAAGGGGAGGTAGAAAATATGAGGGGAGGTAGAAGAACAAGGGGGAGAAAGAGAGCAAATTAAGCAACGTTACAAAGAAAAACTACAGAACAAGGTCCACAAAATGTCGACTGCTCTGTTAGGCCGCCACCAGAAGACAAATTACTTCTTGAGTTGTTGTGTTTCTTAATTAAATTCTAATCAATGTTTTGAGAACGGACTAAGTGAGGAAATAATTCAATTTATACCTTTAATTTTGGTCCCCATTTGATTTTTTTTTTTTTTAACCTAATATATAAACGCTGATACACATAATTGTTCTTGCAGTGCCTTTTGCAACTATATACTTACATAACAAAATTTCAAAACATGCTAGGGTGTTAAAATGGACGGAAAAATGAATGAATCTATCTAACATTTTTCATGTTTACATGAATTCTGAAAATGTAAATCAAATTGATTTTCAATGACAAAACCATGATGAAAAATGAAAAAAAACCTGTTTATAAATTGATTCTCATTCATGTTGTGTGACATGATCATGAACTACAAAAATAAGTTAAAGAAAGATATAGCCAAGGAAAGCATCAACACCATACAATCATAGGTGAATGATATTCCCTTTGGGATGTAAAACCTGTCCACACACACACACATCTGATTGTCCGTGGCAACAGCACCACGTGAGGGGTCTTCCAATCATAGATATTCGGACAAAATTCACATGCATGAAGAAGCCCTAATACCAGAATAACTTGACCACTGAATCAGAATACGGGTTTGTTTTGGTGATCTCCACAATTATCACAATGGAATATTGGCCATCTCTGAATGGGTTGTTGGTCTGTTCTTATTTGAAGGGACAACCGACAATGAGGTGCAGTAGGTAGAGCATTGGTATTCATTTGGAAATTCTCATTTAAGATTGAATAAACACTTTAAATTTGAGTCCAATAATTCAATGGGAAGTCATGGATTTTGCATATTAATTGGTGGTGTTTCTTGTTAGGCCATCTTCAGCCTTTACTCAAACCTATATTCAAATTTTACTTAAAATTTGAGTAAAAGCTTGATTTGATATGATGTGTCTCTAATCATCACTTTGTGTTTTACTCAAATCTTTTAAAAATTTCACATCTTCTTCTAATTATTTCTAATAAACATTTTCAAAGTCATTTCCTCAAACATTTTTACTAATCAATTTTTCTTTCTTTCAAAATATTTAAATTTAAAAATTATTATCATTCAATTTTTTTAAAAAAGGGTAAAAGTAATATTTTTTTATTAGAGTAAAAATAAGAAGTTAAAAAACAAAAGATGAAGACTTAAGAAATGAGACTACTTTTTTTTTTTTTTCAAGAGATGGTGAAAATTTGGGAGGGGGGGGGGGGGAAAACATATAATATAATTAAATTAAAGGTGGAATTGAAGAGAAAAAAATGTTACATTGGAAGAAAATATGGAGATAAAAGGAAAAAAAGATATGTTGAAATTTGGGTAAAGATTTGAGTCTCCCTTGATTTGGATAAAGTTTTGAGTAAAAGCTTCATTTAGTATAGGTATGGTGGTTTGAGAGGGTTTTTGGTGATTTTTACTCAAATTTAAGTTTGAGTAAGAGTTTGGGTATAGGATTAGTGATTTTTAAATTGTAAAATGTAATTTTATTTGTCTTGTAATTTTGTGTTTTATGTTTGTAACATTGTGTATTGGGTTTTAGTCCTATATCGATTAAAGAGAAAAGTATTGTGTACTATATAAAATGTAGTGTGTATAAAGTAATGTCTGCTTTATAAATGGTAATGTGTTATTCACACGGTGCTTAAGCACCGCATGCGTGCATGTGCGATGGGCACACCTGACACTTTTTTTGTGGCTAATCAGACAGTGAATATTGTTTTCATCAAATGTAATATGAACCTTCTAAATAGTGGAGACATCAGATGCAACATAGGATTGATCAAGTGACAGTTGCAGTGATCAAAGTGTGCCATTGGAAGGGGTATAATTGATGGTGATCGATCTGGACTGTCGATCTTATAACTGAAGATCCAACGGTCTAGATTGGGGGCGATTGGGCCTCTTGGGATGCCTTGAAAGGGTATTCCAGTGCCTTTAAATAAGCATTGATTCCAACTAAACATTGAATCCACTTTGAAATCATAAAAACTTTTCTCTTTTTCCCTAAAGTTAGTTCTAGTATTAAGTTTCTGCAAAATTTAATATTGGGGTTTTGATTCATTTGGATTCATTCGTCAGTGTTCTGTCCCACCGTCGTTTGTGCAAATGTTGGTGGAATTGCTAACTTTGAGTTATCTTGGAGACAGATTCGATGTACCTTATGCACACTATTGGTGGAGGCAAATATTGTCTTAAAGAGAGTGACACAATAACGCGACTCGAAGGTTCCATTGAAGTCTCGATCCTATTCACAACATCTTTTTCAACATTTCTTTGTCGTTTGTTTCACATTTCCTTCATTTTTTATTCAAACCCTTCAAGATGTCTAAGAAAGGGCCAAACATGGATTTCATTCTCTTTAGTTCAACTTCTCATGGAGGTTGTTTTATTGAGTTACATATACTTATTGAATTCTCTCTTGACAAGTTGGTAGAGTTATCCCCTCTTTATTGAGGAGTCTCAAGTTTGAGTCTTCCGTACATACGCACGCTAATATAAGGAAATTTAGCTAGGAGAAAAATTTTAAAAAAAGATTTAAGTGAAAAAAAAAACAGAGAAAAAAAGTATAGCTCATAGGTTGGTCCAGGAGAAGTTTGTTTCTTTGTGGTGGACAAGCATTTGAAGAGTTTTGATATATAACTGTGGTTTCCAACTGTTCTACATTTCCATATTTCATTGAGCATACAATGACAGTTTTTTTTTCTCTTCCCCAATATTGGTCATCTGCAAAACTGATTTCATAATGTCATTGAATGAATAGTTAATGAAAACACCCTCAAGTGACTGGAATAGTATATTGGTCAAACTCCTCACCCCAATCATAATTTTTGAGTAATTGCAATATGCTTATGTTGACACAGTGATGCATTTAAGTGATTTAACAAAACTTGCTTACATCCACGGAAGAGAGGAGGAACTATACTAAGTAATCAGATTATTAGTCTTTCAGTCTCTCCTCTCTTCACCAGTGCCAATTTCTCTAAAAGAAACTATGTACATGATTGTCTCTTATCAAATTTATCTATTTTAACCGTAACAAGGAAGAGTATATAAATAGAGGTATGGGAAATGACCAAAATACTCATACAAAAATTCTGTATCCCTGAAATCTGATTCTATTTTTTTTTTTGCCCCTTACCCGTGTCACCTCATTTTTTATACCTAAACTATCTCTATCTGTAAATTGATATTATACTTCTATAATTGATTGTTACATTTCTGTAAGTGGTCAATACATTTCTATAATTTGTATGCCCTTAATTTAGTTCCATATATGATATTACATATATGTTATGTAAATTATAATTTTTGTAATTTTTGTTGTAATTGTTATAAGAATGATAGATGATATTATATTTCTGTTTTGTAAATGGTAGTTTATGTTATTGGGCATTACATTGGTCATTTTTGTTGTAGTTGTTATGTTAATGATAGTTTCTGTTGTAATTGAATATTACATTGGTAATTGTTATGTTGTAGTTGTTACATTAGTATACATTATGTAATTATGTAGTTTCTCTTGCATTATTGTTATGTTAATGATTTATGTAAATCATTTATTACATTTTGTAATTGTTTATAAAATTTATGTAATGAGTCATTTACATATATGTAAATTGATATTAAATTACTGTAATTAGTTATTACATTTCTGTAAAATTATATCTCCTTAGATTAATTATAATGACACTTATTGTAATTGGTTATGTAATATTTTAGTTTATGTAATTGTTGTGCATGTATCAAGAAATACTTCAATGAAAATATTATAGTTGTTCATATATTTCCAGTTTGGATTTATAGTATTACTAATTTCATAATGCTAAATTAAAATTTATTTAAGTGTTTGACCTGTTGTTGAATTTTTTATGTAGTTTGGATAGCACGTTCTTTGTTATGAAGTACGTTGAATGTCTAGTTCGACGGTCTTTCAATGGATTTCATTTCACCTAAGAGAACATCAAGAGAATTAAGGGTGAGACAACAATTGATTTTATTAGAATAAGAAAAAAACGTTATAATTTAAACAATTGATGTATCTATTTTAACGAAACTTTGGGATTATATCTATAACAATTTTGTGTACATTAAATGCACTTACAGATGATATTGAAATGAATTACAGTTCATGAATGCATTATAATGACACTGAAAATGTATATATAACTATTTTGTGTTTAAACATCTGTGTACGTTAATAATTGTTGTAAATAACTATTAAATATTTATAACTATGTGTATGATTTCTGTATGTATTATATTATATTTCTGTACTTTTGTAATTGTCTGTAAGGGATAGTTCGGGTACTATAAAAATACCAGATTTTAGGGGTAAATAAAAAATAAAAAAAGTCAAGGGGTAGAAAAATAATTAGACCCTTGTCAAGGGGTATTAGAACAATTCACCCCTTTTTTTTCTTCTTTTGCATGTGCAAACTCCACCAAGATCAAACAAAGTAAAACCCCTGGTGTTGTTCATAAATAACCTTTTTTTTAGAGATTTTTTCATATATACCCCTGTTAAAACTTAATATTATGAAAATACTCCTATTAAATCCCACAGTGCAAAAATACCTTTCAAAAACCTTTAAGTTGTGCAACCGTGCCCCTATCGCCGCACCGTTAAGAACCCTAGTTTACCTATGGTTAGAAATCCTAACCTAACATAAGAAATGACCTAAATACCTTAACTAATGTAAAGAAAGAAAAACTAACTCTATTTCATCACAAACCCTAACTTTCATTTGAACTTTTTAGGAAGAAGATGATGAGGGATTTGTGAAGAGATGCTCATTGTTGGACCTTTTGGGAAGAAGAGGATGAGGGATTTGAAAAATGAGTATACAATGTGTTTGAGAGGTTTTGGAGAGGGATGAAATGATAGAGAAGAAGAAGAAGAATAGAGGTTTTGAAGAGGAGGTGTTTGAGATGTTAAAATCTACTAAAAAAAAAAGGTAAAAGAGTAGTTTCCTGTCTACTATCGTTGAGCAAACGATGAAAATCGAGTAGAGTTGACGGAATTTTAAACCAGGGGCACGGTTGCACAACTTAAAGGTTTTTGAAGGATATTTTTATACTGTGGGATTTAACAGGGGTCTTTTCACAATATTGAATTTAACAGGGGTATATATGACAAAATCCTTTTTTTTTTAATTCCTGAAAAAACAAATCCCAACATCAATTGAAAAGAAATCCAAATGCAAAGAATCATCTCCCTCCTTTTCCTCTGTTTTGTTCTGTTTTATTCTTGTCAAATTCAAGTTCCCCCACCAGTACAGGAGATAACAAAAAAATCGCATATACATCTAGATTGGGAAATGACTGATATACATGTGTTATAAATCAGAACATCTAAATCAAATCAAACGCTTTCATGCAACGAACGTGCCGACGTATCCGACACCCGCAACAAGAAAAGCAGTGGATTGTAAGAAGAGGTACACATAGTACCCCTTCTTCACGTAGAGAACGTCGTATAATCCACAACACATTATGAAGAATCCCACGCAGAGCTCCCAGAAATTGAGCCTCGACCACCACCCATTCTGAGGCTTCTTTGTTACTTCCTTGGCTGATCCGTCGATGAGCGGCTTTGCGATGTCGGTGTCTCCTGAAATGCTGATCTTCACCTCTTCCACTGTGTTCTCGGTCTTCGATTTCAATGTGTCGCCGAGCTTCTCGGTTACGATCCACTCGTTCACCCTCCCCACCTCCAACAATCCGATTATCGCTGCTTTGATCCGATGCAGCGACATCACGTTCTCGAAGAGGATCCAAAACACGATCAAGTGGATGGAACTGCAGTAATTCATCAGTGTATAAAATCGTCTAATGCATAACAAAAAAATACATACTTCAAAAAATAAAAAATTAAAATATGTGTGAGCTGCAAATAAGATTGTAAAAATGATTGAACGTAACATTTTCATTATGAAAAGATTGATTGTGGAAAAGGACGATATCTCTACCTTGGCGTCCCGACCGCTTTGCAGAGAGTGATGGCTAATGGGACATAAACGACTCCCCACTGCGGGATTTCGACCTCCGGAATCCAAACGGATGCGGGGATTAACACGCAGTAAAATGTGAAAGTGACCGTGTGTGCAGCGATCTTCCCCACGAAGAAGAAGCTGTAGATCATGTAGAGCTTCTTCCATATGCTCACTTTCTGCAGACAAAAGGACCAAGAAATGTAATTTTTTAATTAAATAAATGCTGAGGCTCAAACACATGACCAGAAAGTGTGTTTTTAGTGTTCATGTTGCAGTTGATGGTCCTGTAAATGAAGCGCTACTTACTCCGGCTTTTACGATCTCCATCGCCATTTTCTTGAACAGATTTGCAGGACCGCAAGACCATCGGTGTTGTTGGAATCGGTAGGCCTTGAATGTGCTTGGAAGTTCGCTCTTGACCATGACATCTCCGACGTAGACGAACTTCCATCCTCCAAGGCTAGCTCGGACTGCAAGATCCATGTCTTCTACCGTAGTCCGGTCCTTCCAACCGCCGGCTTCATTGAGGGCCACAATGCGCCATACCCCAGCAGTCCCTGAGACCATGATCTTCGTCGTAAATTGTAATAATACTAATTCATATAAGGAAATGTTAGTCTTCACCTTTTGTTTGAAGTCATATGTATTTATATGAGAATTTCTTCTTTAATCAAATATCGAAAGAGCAACTCACCATTGAAACCGAAGAAGGCGAAGGTCGACGACCCCGCTTCCTGCTCCACCTTGAAGTGGTAATCCAAAGACATCTCTTGAATCCTCGTCATCAAACACTCATTGGCATTCACTGCTCAGATGTCCACACAAAAATGAAATTCTCCTTTGTTACCAAACTATATGAATCAGTAGTACTAAATCAGTGATTTAAGTCTCTCACCAAACTTCCACCGGGCTTGAACGAGAGCGACGTCGGAGTTGTATACAAGGAACGGAATCATCCGAATGAGGAAGTCCGGTTCGGGCTGGAAGTCGGCGTCGAAGATGGCGACGTAGTCGCACAGTCTGACGTATTCGTGCTTCATGCCCTCCCGGAGGGCCCCGGCCTTGTAACCTTTGCGGTTGTCCCGGACCTCGTAATTTATGTTCATGCCTTTTCTAGACCACCTTGTGACTTCACTCTCCACCATTTCCTGGCATATGTTTATAAGCCAAAACCTTCATTATGCAAATTTTATAGAAATTTTATTGAAATGTGTTGGAGAAATTAAGGTAGAGTCAGATTATGCGCATGTATGGAATTTAATTAAAGTATTATTATTCATTGGCTTAAATAGGTCCGGGCATTGACTGACCCTCAAACATGTACAGTAAAAGTGTAAAACCCTTTCATTCTTATTATTCATAATGAGATGGCTCGGTCTGCTTGGTTTTGTTTGGCTCATAATAACTGTATAAAAAGTTGGACAGGTTAATTGTCCATATAATTTAGGGTTGCAACTCAAGCAGGTTAGGTTCGGGTTGACTTCAATCCGAACCTAACTCAAATTCTAAACTACTCAACCTTAACCCGACCCAATCCGATTTTCAACCCGAATTGGACCAACCCGAACCCAACCCGTAATTAAATAAACCAACCCGACCTAACCCGAATTGGACCAACCCGATCCAACCCGTAAGATTAGCTAGGTTTACCTAAAATTTGAACTACCCAGATTAGAAGGCACAGAATGAACGGCCATGATTTTTTTTTTAACTATTAGTTTACGGGTTTGGGTTGGATCGGGTTGTGAGTAAGGCCAATCCGAATCCAATCCGATTTGTGAGTCAACCCGAATTGATCAACCCGAACCCGATTTGGTCAATCCAACCCATGTAAAAATCGGATTCAACCCGTCGGGTTCAGATTCAACCCGACCCAAGTTGTAGCCCCAATATAATCATATAAAATGAACAAATAGTAAAACAACAAAGTAACAACCAAGCTGTCAATCTCTGACTCAGTTAGTACTGTTTCGGTATCGGATCTTAAATATTCAATGTTTTCATGTCTTGGATTTGTCAACACTCAACACGTTCAACCTTGTCAATGAAATAAAAAAAACAACTCCCCGGATCAAAAGGGAGCCTAGATAGCCACAGTATAACATCACATTATACACCACCTAAAACTAATAAGTCAATATTGTCGATCAAATAAGAACCCCACACCCTGTCCAATGCATGTGATGATGAGAGACCAAGTTGAAACACATAACACAAAACAAATGATGAAACATGAAATGAGAGAGAGAGAGAGTGAGGTCCAGCTCTTCATCACGTGCTAACAGTCCTGGACAACAAATGTGGTTCCTGTGAGCTTTGTTGGGGACGAACAAATAGACATCTCTGGCCAATGGTTTTAATCAATTGCTGCTACCAAGACATGAGCTTTGGTGGGACTAGCTATACTGTGTTTGTTCACTAGGTTTCATGTTGTCATATATAACAGGAATTGATTGTCAAAGCTTTTGCAAAAACAATCCGTTCCAAATGAAGTTATATTTATAAACTTAAGTTTATTGTTTTACATTTTGATTTTTATATGTATTACGAAAGACCTGTTAAAAAGATCAGGCTAATTATGACAATTGGCTCCAAACAGGACTTTAGTCGCGCAATTAAGAAAAAAAGGTTCTGAAACAAACCTTCACAACGGGGTCCGTTGAATCATCGAGCACCTGTATAATCATCCGATCGGACGGCCACGAGAGCCCGCAAGCCGCTCCAATGGACAGCTTGTACACCTAATTCAGATCACACAAACAAAAACTCTTCATCAAATCATCAAAAACAGAGAGAATTACAGAGTGTGTGAGAGGTTGAATTGAAGAGGACCTCTTTTTCATTGTACATTGGGATCTGAACAAGCACCATTGGATAAGCGGAGTGACCAATCTCAGCATCCCCACCACTGATAGGCTCCCACTTATACCTCTTCTCAGGCCTGAGCCCCAACACCTTCACAAAGAGACTCACACCACCCACCATGAGTTTCTCACCCAAGATCATCACAGACATCAGTAGGCACACCCATATTGTGATCTCGAACACCGGAACCACCGCTTTCACTCTAACGGTCCTCCACGTTGAACCAAACCATCGCAAGGCGGTCCGAACTTCATCGAAGTAGAATTCGAAGGCGCGCAATGGAGGAGGAGTATCTACAATGGATGTGATTAGTGTCTTAGCCTTAGTAAAGCAAAGCAGACTTGTGCTGGCCTTTTTTGTGTTACCTGAAGAAGTGTGGGTGATTTGATCAGCAGAAGTGGTGGCAACTGAAGCTAAGAGTAGTATAAATTGAAACACATTGGTCTTCATTGGTGGTGGTGGTGGTGGTGGTGGAGCTACTAAGCTCACAAAGTTCTTTGGGTGTTTGCTTTTACTTCCTTTTTATTTCATTATATATACATGCGCTCGCGCATACATGGAATTACTATATAATATGTGAACAGTGCAAAGAAAAATATGAAAGAGGAGAGAACACAGATGAGGGGGTCGATTGGCCAGCACATGGAGAGGTCCCACTTGAGAATTCTCAGTTTGTATTGTTTGAGCTATAGCTTTTGAGTATTGAATTTGCTAGGGTTGTAGGAACACTGAGTTTCTCAGCCTCGTTGTCAAAAAAAAAAAAAAAGTTGTAGCTTAATTAAAAGCTGTAGATATTAAATTTTACTAATAAAATTTACTAAAAGATAGCTTTTCTAAAATTTATAGAGAGGCAGTTTCTTAGAAACTAGGTTTTGAATCCAACCTTGTAGGAAAAGCTCATACTCAAACCGTTTCCAAATGGGGCTTAAATTGGAGATACAGAATTGATGCTATTGTACTACTGAATTAATGTCTGATTAATTCCATGGTCCCTAATTTTTCTTGATGGGGGGACCCTGAAATAGAAATAGAAAGTGAATGATTGATTTTGTCTTGTGACATGGACCCTCTGTGTGATGAGTTCTTGGATTGACAAACAACCAGGTATTCATGTAATTCTTCTTTTAGCCCCCAGTGGATATATGAATTAATTGTAAAAGTGTGTGAAATAAAATTATTTCCCTCATAAAAATAGTATTCCAAGAACCAATCACATATTCAGTTTGATAATTTTGGTGCAAAATGAGAATTCACCATTCTCTAAGAATCTAATTTTGGTGAATTTAGAGGAATGAGGAATGAATATAATTTTCTGGATTCCCAGAAATTACACAAACTAGAGGATGTCAAACTCTATTTACCGCATATTCTCTAATAAAAAGAAAATGAAAGAAAATGAGGATGAACAACAAACTGACCATTAGGCCCTGAGACATCTATATTCATTTCCGAGGTATATAATTCATATACCCTCCAAACAAGGTATATGCGTCATTAATCATAAAAATAGAATTAAAAATAAGACTTGTTAGAATATTATTCCATGTAAAAAGCATGCCAGTTAAACATCCATGATTTATGTATATTGTATTTTTTAGTTACACCAGCAGACTTTTTTTTTCCCACTACACAGATCATATCAAGTTGGGAATAGAACAAGAGACCAATTATTTATAAGAAGTAAACTATGTGCTAAGATTGGTTGCATGAGTTTAAAAATAAATGATGAATAAGATTGGACCTTGAATCTTGCAACAATAAGAACATCTAGTCTCTAAACCCATGTGTGCACCCTTTGAATTAGGGATAGTCATAAATGAAATTTTACAACTTGTATTGTGGTCTTTAATTGGGTTCCTTAATCCTTAGGCCATTAGTCTTGAAGAAAGCATCTTCTATAATAATTTCAAAGAATCCAATACAAGTACCTGGGCCTATCCTTAGCCCACTCGATTTCCTAAGTAAACAACTTATGGTTTTGAACCAAGCGAACAAATAACAAAACACATGGATGACAAAAATAACAAGCTTCCAACAAGTGTGTAAGAATATCTCTTAATTAAAACAAGAAATATTTGTACTCATTGTATGAAAAATATAAATTAATATCAGCCTACAGAAATCAAGGAAACCACTATGAAGAGTATCCGAATTTGATGATATATTATAAAATGATATATATGTGTATACATACACACACACACATATGTATATGTATAGGTGTGTATATATATATATAAATATTAATATTATTTAACAGTTTAAATTCAATTATCTTGTATAATTAATCATAGTGTTTAAATTTTAAATACATTTACATTTATTTAAAAGATATCTAAAAAAAACTTAGTGTGTTAAAAGTCTTGATTTCAACTCTCACTTTTTTCATTCAACAATCTCTCACCTTTAAATATCTGTATATATATGTATATGTGTGTGTATATATTAATATTATTTAACAGTTTAAATTCAATTGTCTTGTATAATTAATTATAATGCTTAAATTTTAAATACATTTACATTTATTTAAAAGATATCTAAAAAAGACTTAGTGCGTTAAAAGTCTTGATTTCAACTCACTTTTTTCATTCGACAATCTCTCTCCTTCAAACATCACATAAACATCCTGACTAATCTTCAAATTGAAGCATCACATTTAGTGGCAAAAACATGTATCTTATAGAATCCAAAGAAGACCAAAATCTGAATATTAATTTGTATATCTTGGGATAAAATATTAAGATATCCGATCCGCATCCAAAATCTCAGTAAATGTAGTTTTTTAATGTATTTTTTTCCAATATACAGTGTGAAACCAACCACCCAACTTCTTTAACCATGATTCATGCTGCCATTTTCATTACATGTTAGATGATTTTCGTGTGTGACATAATTGATCTGAGTTAATTGATTTGATTTTCAATCTCAGACTGTCATGGTATCTTCTTGATCTCTTCTGCACACAGGTTGTCTTTGGGATTTGATTTTTTTTTTTTTTTTATAGCTGTTTTGGATCACGTGCCTTGGATTGGATCCATGTCAATATAGCCAACAAACAATGGTAGTACTATCAGAATGAAATGTTTATTGTTACTTTGATCGTATTGGTTATTTTTTCTGACATACAAAGCTGTAACACCCATATTTTCATGCCATTATATATTCATGAGAGACTTATGGAAAAGGTCAAAAACCTATTATCAGTCAGTCCACTTTGGATACCCAACCAAAACGCTTCTTTCAGACATAACATGTAGTCCTGCACAGACTTTTCTTACAACAGCATATCATGTGTGTTTAATTAGGTCAGTAAAGAATGGAATACTGTGAGAGTAAAGAATGGAATACTGTGAGAGTATGGTTTGGTTGGCATATTCTTTGTGTGGGGAAGTGGGTTAAGGTCGAATAAATATATAGGTTACTATTTATATTTCACTACCAAATCTCAACAAATTATTGCCAAAAATTGCATATAATTGGTTTTTTTTGCCCTTAAAATGATCAACCATTTTATTTTATTCCCAAGACAAACATGTGTGACAACCTTGGGATTAATAATGTGTACTTTCCATATAAACCAAACTTTGGGATCAAAATCGAACTACTTAAACATCTCACTTAAAACTCTTACCAAAAAAACATATCACTTGAAATAAGAACAATTTTCTATTAGACATTTCACACATATTACAGTTTGCATGTCCCCTGTTTTGCAAAGATTTCCACGTGAGAGACTATCACATGCCTTTAACAATGAAAAGAAAGTATACTTTCTACTGCATGTTTGATAAAGGAAAACTATTCAATTCATTTAATGTACATACCAGCCATGTACAGCCAATGTCACTGTTAAGTGTTAAAATTGGCTGCCCATTGTTCTCTTCACATATGGTTGAAATCCAATGACCGTGGAGAGAGACTTATGAGTCTATTTTGATGTGCGATTGAAACATTAAGATTTTTAAAATCCAGTGTTTTAAACTTAATTTTTAAAAACAATATTATTTTGTTAGTTTTTCAATAGCCAAGTTTTTTTTTTTTTGGCTGAAAATTGAGCGAGGCAAAAAAAACAAAACGAACATGTTAAGGATCTGCATTTAGGAATTTGTCAAATGCGGAATCTGCCTAAAAGCATATCGAAACACAACCTTAGACACTGTTTTGATCTGCAAACCAAACACTAGATTTTGCACATCTGTTTTTTAAAAAGACTATTATGGTAGATTTTAAAACTAAAAAAAAATAACAAGAGGAACAAAAAACACAAAGTTTGGTCTTGAAACTATGGAATCTGTCTAATTGCAGATCTACACGTCTTTAATATTTAAATAATTAAGAACTCGCATAGTCACATGTTAAAATTTAAGGTTCAAGGAAGCAATGTTGATTACATGGGGGCCATTTTTTTTTTCTCATAGTACTTACTTCCTTGGTGTCTTTCATTGACATTCACGTTAACAAAAATCTTGTTTAAAGAAAGCTGTGAATTTGACATATAAAATTGATTTGAAAGTATACTGTGTGAGCACATGATGCAATAACTCTGTAATTTCAGTTGGCTATTGTTCTCATTGCCTTCATTTCCATGAGATCTGAATACTTTTTTTTTTTTGCTCCTTTGGATTGTAAACACTGAGGGCCCATTTGAAAGCGAATTAAGATTTTTTTAAATTATAACACAGTCCAAGGTAACGTGAAACACATGCATGAGCATAAATCTTTTTGTTCTTTTGTTTTTTTTGTTTTTTGAAAAACTTGATATAGTAATATATAAACCCTCTTTTTTTTTTAATCTTTGGTTGCTATTTGATGTAATACTCACTCATCTTGTTCTCAAATTCACATGACCATGTACGACTTTCATTATATGCATTATTTTAAGGGAAAATTAATTAGGGTTTCCTGACCCTATCTCCATAATAACAATAAGTCCCTGGACTGTTTTACAATAATGATAAGTCCCTAAACTCAAAATCTATTATCTTTGGGTCCCTCAAACTAACAGAGTTACTAACAGCCATTGAAAATACCCTTTCTACCCCTCCCACTTAAAACCCTCTCCCCCCAAAATCTTTCAACCACCTCTCCTGTGTAAAACCCTAGTCCCCTTCTCTGAATCCACTGTAGCCCCACCCCCTCCCCCCATCTCCACTCTCCTCCCCTGTTTTACCTGCGAAGGACCGGGATCTCGAAGGGAGGTGTCGGACGGCAAAGAAGGGGAGGTCGAATCGGCGGCGAAGAACCCCGTTTGTCGGACGGAGTTCGGGGAGGTCGAATCGGCGATGAAGAACCCCGTTTGTCTCTCTCTCTTTCTTGTAGTGGGTCATTGATATTTGTTTTTGGTTATTGTGGATTTCAATTTCAATTTGGAGATATGATTTAGTGCGTGGAGATTGATTGGTTAGTGCATTAGAGATGTTTGAGAAAGTGTTTATGTGAGATTATGGTGTGTGTTGGTGAGGGTAGTGGTTTGTGTTGAATGTGTGTGAAAATCATATCTTGCATGTCAACTGTTTGATTATTTGTGTGTGTGAAGAAGGTGAAGTGAAGAGGCTTGTGCTTGATGGATGAATCATCAATTGATATGGTCAATTGATCACATTTGTTTGTTTTCTAATTTAATTATTATAATTACATGATGCTTGAATTTGACATCTTGAATTTGATTTTATGATTATGATGCATATTTGTATATTTTTATTCTTATGTTATTGATATATTTTCATTATTAATTTATGCAAGAACGTGATAAGATAATATGCTTATGTTGTTTGTAGGGTTGATTGTGGCATGTTTGTGCTTAAATACGACGAGCACCTCATAAACGGAACAAACATGGATTTCCAACAAAATGACATTCCAAGGTTCCGAGAGGAGTACGCAGTCAAAGTCATTCGAAAAGCTAAAGAGAGTGAAAATCGGATAAAAAAATACAAGAAGAATGTGAAACATATAAACAACAGATGTAATGTGTTTGTAATATAATTTGGTGGTGTTGTAATGCGGTATACTGTTTTACATCGGTGGTGGTGAAGTTTAATATGGTGCTGATGTTTTATATATTTTGAACAATGTAATGTGGTATACTGTCTTACAGGTTTTATCTGTTACTGTTATAAATGTTACAAGTTATATCTGTTGCACGATGTACACTGTTATGCAGCATGTGTACACTGTTATAAATGCTACAGGTTCTGTGTTTTACACTGTGCACACTGATATGCAGTATGTGTACATTGTTATAAATCTTACAGGTTTTATCTGTTACTATTATAAATGTTACAGGTTATATCTGTTGCATGATGTACATTGTTATGCAACATGTGTACACTGTTATAAATGCTACAGGTTTTGTGTTTTACATTGTGCACACTGATATGCAGCATGTGTACAATGTTATAAATCTTACAGGTTTTATCTGTTACTGTTATAAATCTTACAAGTTATATCTATTGCACGATATATACTGTTATACAGCATGTGTACACTGTTATAAATGCTACAGGTTCTGTTTGTTATTGTTATAAATGTTGCAGAATGCGTCTGTTATACGGTGTACATTGTTATGCAACATGTGTACGCTGTTATAAATGCGTCAGGTTCTGTGTTTTACAATGTGTACACTGATATGTAGCATGTGTACACTATTATAAATCTTACATGTTTTATCTGTTACTGTTATAAATCTTACAGGTTATATCTGTTACACAATGTACACTGTTATGTGGAATATGTACACTGTTATGCGGAATATGTACACTGTTATGCGGAATATGTACACTGTTATGTGGCATATGTACACTGATATATATGTTGCATGTTCTTTAGTACGATATGTTATACAATATGTGTAAACTGATAATGTTCTAAATGACATAAGCCTATGTATAAATTCAAACATACATGAATATATCATTAATGTTATACATCATAAAGTTCTCAAATACTAGATTGTGAAATATACTTCATTCTTCAACGGCCACGGGATTCCTGCATGTCTTCTTGTTGTGTCCAAATCCCTTACATCTCGAACATCGATTGTGAGTTATCGCATCTGGATCTGCCTGTGACTCTATTCTCTTTTTCTTCTTCCTCCCTGTCCTGATCTTCGTAAACGGAGGTTTGATCAATATGCTTCCTTCCTCCTCCTCAGCCGATCTTTGAACACCCACCATAGGTAGGATTGCACCTGCATATGCTTGGTGAAAAGTATTCGATAGAAAATACGACGAACAATAATCATAGATGGAGCAGTTTATTTTCCATACTGCAGCATAAGCATGGATACAAGGTAACCCAAACACTTGCCAGCCTCTACATGTGCACATGCGATCATTGAGGTAAGGCAAATTGATGCCATAATCTCTAAATACGTCCTTCACTATATCGCGAGGTTGATATAACGGAGAATCTATAAACTTCTTTCTTGTAATCTCACCCACCCATCTTCGTGATGCTCTAGGATGACCGTTTGTTGATATTCCTCCACCACATGAGTGAACGTTGTTCATCGTCTTGATTTGAAAGTAAGGACCCAACCCCACTCTAAAGCAATGTACACACCATCCACATGAAGGAATCTTATACTTAACTGTCACCTTTACTTTGTCATTCTTCACGTACTCAAAATCAAATGAATGTGCTATGGCATAATTGGTCAACTGAATTCGAAATTCTTCGACATCTTCAAACTGTTGATTGATTGAATGAATGCAGTTATCCCAAAAACTTGTGAGCATCCCACTTGACGTACTACAAGATGTAGGTGCAGTATTTGTCATGTTCATTTGGACTGTGTTGGACATCCTGCAATTCATTTCAATTATAGGATGCATTAGGTATAATAATATATACAAAACTTTTATCACTGTCTGTGTACACTATTAGTAATCTGTGTACACTAATAAAAGTCTTACGAAATGACTATGAAAGAGTATAACATATTTTTATCTTATTCCTTCATCTCCATCACAAGTTTGTCCATCATTGAGGGTAACATAGATCTCGACTACCATAGCCCCACACATCTTATGGATGTCGTACATCTTCTCTACGGCCTTATCATTCCCAATAGTGAGTTTAATCATTGTTTTCCCTGGAATTTCATAATTCAGAATAACTTTGGCTGCATCGAACCCCCATCTTTCCACTAATTCATTGACAATGTAAGCATACGTTGTTGTTCTATATATGCTAACTACCTCGGCATCTCCCATATATGTACAAGCTGCTATGATTGGTTCCATTCTTCAACAATGATAAATTAATCTACAAATTAAAAGGCAATTAACATGAATTTCATGTTAGTAACATATTATAACATGCAATTACATTCAACCACTTTTCACACATAAACTGACAATAATATCTTGTTATTGTGTACATTGTTATAAAGAACATATTTTTTTTGTTTTCATCATATTGTAACATGCATACACATTGCCTAATAAGCATAGAAAACACACAATGTACATTGTTAGGTTCACTGTGCACACTATTAATATTCACACTTCGAGAATCTCTTAGTTAAAAAATATATACAATTATATGAAGAGTGAAACTTTGAAAATTTCATAATTTCAAAACATGCATAACTATATAAAACTGAAAATCGTCGCACACTATGTTATGTATTGTATGTGTACACTGATGAGCGCACTGTGTACACCCTTACACTTTCATATTTATGAAAACTCTCCAGTTTATGAACATTTATAAAAACATCTAAGATGCATAAAATCAACACTATAACATTGAAAACTATAAAAAAGAATAAAATATTGCTTTGAACATTTAATAAAAACATACATTGGTGATGAAGGAATGGGAACCAATCGATCCGGGTCTGGGGCAAGATCCGTGGTCAAGATCGGGTGTGGGGGGAGGTCGGGGTCGCGGGAGGGGGTGGGGGTGGTGGATGGGGTCGTCGGAGGGGGTGGGGATCGCGGATGGGGTCGTCGAAGGGGGTGGGAGGCGTGGATGGGGTCGCGGATGGGGTGGGAGGCGGTTGGGGGACGCAATGTGGGGCGCGGGAGGCACGGTAGAGGGGGCTGGTGGAGGTGGTCTCACATTCTCACCTTATGTTGAGTTTTGGGAGAGAAATAGAGATGTTGGAGAAGAAGGAGAAAGCACATTCTATTTAGGTTGAGTTGAGGGTAAAAGAGGAATAAAAATAATAGATTGGATAGAAAAAAGATGGAAGGACCTAAACAAAATACAACCACTAACTGAGGGACTTAAAGAAAACTTAAAACAGTCCAGGGACTTATTGTTATTATAAAGATAGGGTCAGAGATCCCTAATTAATTTCCCCTTATTTTAAACGTGGTTACTGACGATGAGATATCCCTGGTTTTAGTTATATGCTATGGTTTTAGTTATATGTTATATGCATATATGCATATCTATAGATATAGCACTATATTTTAATAAATTACATAGATGTATTTATAAAAAATGTAAAATTTTTTTATCGAAACGTATACCTTGTTAAGGTGAATATTTGTTCTAATAATTTTCTATCAATGCATGCATAGTAGATCATAAAAACCGTGTGTAATAGCACTCCCTGTATGTTATAATTCATCAACGGAGACAGCTTTCTTTGTGAGGCTTTAATTCCATGCATGAACAATGGAATTTTTTTTTAATTTTTTTTTAAGAAAACGATAGTACCCCTTAAACGAAACGATGGACCTTGGCAGCTGGTCCTCTCTAATATTGCATTTCATTCAATGCTTTGGGATGTGTGGAGAAAATAATAGGTAGGTAATATGTAGAGTGAAGAGAAAGAGAGACAACTATCATGATTGTGTTCTTTCTTAATCAAAGAGATGGGGACATTCTGTCTGAATTGAAACTGTACTCTTTGGCTTTTTTGTCAAGGTTGGGACCCGATAATAAGGGAGTTTGTCACCTAACTCTTTGATGATGAGAAAATGATACGTCCAACTCTGTTGTAGCTACAATTGTAATATATTTTTATTTTATTTTTAAAAAAAAATTTATATTACATGCTGTTATATGAAATGATATATAAATTGAGATATATTAGTGTATTTTTTTCAAGTTAAAAAAATAATTAAAAAAAATTTACGTCATATATTATGATAGAACTCTGAACCCCATACAGTATGATAGCGCAGTATATACTACGTTATTATGACGTATGAGGCTACAAAACATACTGTAAAATAGACTTATTTTAGTTTATGATCTATATTTAATGTATTGAGTTTGTTAGGATTTATTCTCTTATTTTAGGATCTATATTTATATTTGAATTTTAAATTTTGATTTGAATTTGAATATTAGTTAGGATTAAATAAAGATTTATTTGTGATTTTACATATTTAGATAATCTATTAGAATCTTAGTTTATAGATTTACATAATCAGTTGAGATCCTAATCTGTTAAGGATTATCTATTTTATAAATAAACCTGTAAATCAAATTATTAAAATAAGTTTTGATTATTAAAATTTATTATTTTCTTTCATTTTGTTATTAGCGGTGAATATCAATTACGTAGAGTTCCATCTGATATTTTTTCAAAAAATCAACAGATTGTTAAAGCCCGTTGCTCTAGCATTCTTCTTGAAGAATCAACAACGTCGTTGAAGCTTGCAGATTTCGCATATTTGATCGGATCCGCAAAAAAGTGTGTTGCGGGAAACATACTGAATACGTCAAGTTCACCTCCACCTTCGCCGACCAGTCCTCCGACCGCAAGCGCGTCCTCCGACAGTCCCCCTCCTACTCCCCCGGGCCGCCTGCCGCCACCCCTACAGCTCCTCTTTCTCTCTTTATTTCTTTTTCCCTCCCTCTACCCCTCTGTTCCTTGTGTTGTCTAACCCACCCCAAAAAAAAAATTTGGGGGTGGGTTAGTGAATTAGAGGGGCGGAAAGAGAGTTATTCCAGGAGCCACTAGAGATGGTTAGTTTGAGCTTCTACGACATAATTTGCTTGACATACAAACAACACATTCACAATACAAAGTACGTAAGTAGAAACCAAACTCCTCTAACAAACAACAGATTGTATACAAGTCGTTTGAATAAAAGACATTCATCAGCTCATATAAGGTAAGAGAAAAGCATGCAACAAGAAAAAATGTCGATTGGATAGGTAGATTTAAAAATGTAGAATACGAGATAAATGTGAAATGTTTCATAACCTGGAGATGTTTTTTTTTTTTTACTGCACAAGTAACTACAGCAAAAAGAAAATTGAAAAATAAAAGTGGAGACGTAATTTATTAATTCTGCGAGAGAGAACAAATGCCTAACTGAAATGACCCAAGCTCGGGCTTTCAGGATCACCACTGATACTTTGCAGCTACGAGGACTTCTTCATACAAATGAGCAGCGTTGTCCCAACTAAGATCCTGTGACATCCCACGCCTTTGAAGCCCTTCCCAACTATTCCTATAATTCCTATACGTGTTCAAACAGTTACCTAAAGCATCAATAAGCCGGTTGGCCTCTGCCCTCTCAAATGTCCATCCAAAGCCAGTCTCATTATATGGGTCGAACGGCTGCACTGTATCTCTCAATCCTCCCACAGCATGCACGACAGGGATGGTCCCATATATCATCGCATAAAGCTGGTTCAGCCCACAAGGTTCAAACCTCGATGGCATCAACAAAATATCCACTCCGGCAGTTATCCGATGTGCCATCTTGACAGAGAAACCAACCCAACTCCTGACTTTGTCATTGTGTTGGCTCTCAAACTTTCTAAGCATTTCTTCGAGGTCCTCTCTTCCCGTACCTAACATTACCAACTGGACATCTTGGCCAACCATCCACGGAATCGCCTCTGCGATAAGGTCAACTCCCTTTTGGTTGTCTAACCTTCCAATGAAGCCAATCATGGGGACGTTGTTGTGAACAGGGAGACCAAGTTCTCTCTGAAGAGCTTCCTTGCACTGCGGTTTCTTGGTTTTAAAGTTGTCGAGAGAATAATTAGTGTAACCATCGGATTTCAAGTGGATGTCTACTTCTGGGTTCCAATCTCTTGTGTCGATCCCATTAACAATGCCTTGGAGCTTCCAGTCATTCTCGTTTATGATCCCATGCAAGCCCCATCCACCTTCTGATGTTTTCAGCTCCCATGAATAGCCATGGCTGACTGTGACTACTCGATCAGCAGTTTTTAAGCCAGCTGCGAAGATATTGAAATGCTCGCCACCAACCGGGTCATATAGTTTGAAAAGATCCAAGTAATGACCCGGCAAATCCACAACGGAAAAATCATCTACTGGACCACGCCCCTGGTTGAGAGATATGGATCAGAAAACTGGAAAAAGTTTGGAAGTTACAACACATAAATGCTTGATATGGTGACATAATGGGTCTGCATATTGTCTATTCCTCGGTCCAACTAGACAAGAATAAAAAAAAATTATTGCATGTCATACAACATATATTCTAAGATATAATTTCACTGTACATCTATTCAGCTGTCAATTGCTTCAAAAATTATGATCTGAAGCAAGCTAGAATATTTAACCCACCACATGTATATGAATTGACAGCATGGCAAGAAAAATGAAGTGAACTCATATTTCCTCTTCCATGAAAGTCGGTTTGTTAAGACACTCCAAGGCATTTGGTAATGAAAACAAATAATAATTTTGCTCAAGCAAAAGCACAGAAAACTACTGGTTTTAAAATTGTCCACGTGTCAATGCAATATAGATATGAAAGCACACAATTTTTGGTTTGTTTTAAAAAAAAGGAATAGGAAGCTTAGGTTCAATGTTTTGACATGCTAAAAGTAATAATGGAATTTGACCACAATAATCCCCACAATCCAACTGTATGAGAGTCGTTCTAAAGATAAAGTTTTAATTAATTTCCAATCATGAATACATAGCATGAGAATACATTGTATAATAAATGAATGTCATAAAAAAAAACCAATAAGTAGAACCCAAGCCAAGAAAAAGATTCCAATAGAGAGTATGAAATACAATTACAGTTAGAATCACTATGGTGCTTGGAAGTTGGAAGGGCTAACAAACAAGGAAGAATTAGAAAATATATAATCAGCTACTTCCAGGAACCCATTATAATAATTCTTGCTTGTATTGGATTCCAGAACCACATAAAAACATTTGTGCGTGTTTTATATTGTCATGACTGCTTTTAAATACTAAAGCTAGATATAGCTGCCATCCAAGATGCACAATAATCCTGGCATTCAATTAGAATCTCTGATAATTCAACTTTGGGTTGCAGCTTCACAAATAAACATTCCAGGAAGAAAGAGAAAACTATTTAGTCATTTATTCCTAGTAACCCAATTAATAATAATTCTTGCCTGCATAAGATTCTAGTATCACCAAAAAAAGTCCAAGTCTTATTTTTTTCATGGAAGATAAGTTAAAACATCCCTTCATCATCCCTTGCCCTATTTATTTTACTTTATTTGAAATTTGAAGCATTCTTTTTTTCTAAAAAGTGGGTCATATTGAAGACCATTTTCAAATACCCTGAAACTCCAGACAAGTTTTTTTAAGCAAGGGAGAATGATGAGGAATGAGATTATAAAAGGTTTTTTTTTTTATTAGGATTTATTTTGATTTATACGAGATGCAATCATAAACTTACAATTTAGGATTTGGATTTGTTAGTGGTCCTTAATTTATTAAAAATATTGTCATTTTGTCAGGATTTCAGTTTTTTTTTTATGAAGTTTAATATTGATTATTGATTCCCTCTTCACTCATTCTCCTTTCTTTCTTCCTCTCTATCTTCCTAATCTTCTTATTTCTTTTCTTCCCAAATATACTTCTTTATCTTTCTTCTCCATGTCCTTTTCCTGGTTGTGGGAAGGGTGGGCAGCAAGCAGTGCCTCCGCCTATTCTTCGACAGAAAAAGGAAGTTCCAGCCAGAATGAGTGGAGTAATATCTGACCTCCTGACATAGACATGCAAAGGGCAATAATATAGCTATAAAACCCGACCCTCTTGTCCAAATGATTTTAAACAACCCATATTTCAAGCAACTGAGTTTTATTTATGTAGCTCATTAGACTTTTCTGTAGGTTGTTTCTACACCAATATATCCCTTGGAGCAAACTGTATATCAACCAGACTGAAGAAGGCCTGTGTTAAGCTTGGCATAATTGACAAGATGCTAGTCATTGGATAGTTGGAAAATAGATCAGCAACCTATTTGTATCTTTTGGAGTTTGGTCTGTGTCTACAAACTCAGTTCTGCCAAAAGATCACATAATGATTTGTAAATCCATGGTACATTTGTACCAAAAAATGAACAAATGATAGATAACATACCTGATGTGCAATGTTGTGGATTACAAGAACAGATCGTGTGTATTTCATTAAACCATTGTCACGGTAGTACGCTTTGAGATATACTGGCAACAGTGCAGTGTGCCAATCATTTGCAATGAAAACCAGATTCCCATCCCCATAGCAAACTCCTCCGCATGGAACAAACCAAGGAATCTGAAAAAAAAAAAGAACTCTTTGAGTGCCAAAATGAAAATTTATGAGCTTCCAAAAGATATCTTAGAACCTTTAGTTGCATCACTAATGTGTTTCAGTGGCACCCTTCTTTCTTTTGTTTTTATAAATGTAAAGTGGAAGCATTGGAAACTCCCATACTTATGCCTCACTTTCACTCAAGGTTGCCTTCACAATCAAACATGCAGGGGAGGATAGCTAATTGTGCTACATATAGCCCACAAGATCCTTCAGTGATCACTAGAAACAGCTGTGGGAGAATTCATCGCCTGGTTTAGACGCAATTATTGATTACTGTGAATCAATTATCGCCTGGGAGAATTTATGAACTTAGAGACGTTTTATGTTGAGGGAAACATACTGAATACAAAAGGAAAGATATGTATTCTGATTAGGATCAAGAAAAATTACCTCAACAGCTGCCTTGCAGAACAGCACCATTCGTTTTAGAATGTCCTGTGTCAGAAGGGATTTGTACACAAAGTTACAGTCAAATCAACGAAAAACATTGACTTTCCAATTGAACGTTGAAAATCAAGTTTACTTTTTCTGCACTACATGGTTAGTGGAGCTCACCACTCTTTTTCCACCATATATATCATTCTCACGATGCCGAAAAATTGGACTATCCATGAAAACAAAATCAACTCCATCAATATATGCATGGAAATAATTGACTTCCATATCCTACATAAGATATTCCATGTAATGAGAAATTGTAAGTATACATGTTAGACACATTACGACAATGGGTATGGATAACAGAATGCAAAGATAGAGATCTACCTGCCCATCAACCTTGTACCTCTTGTAGACTCCTATGTCTTGAGGTTCAGAATAATTTCCATACCGTGGAACCACAACCTTCAAAATGAAAGAGATGATACTCAACTAGTCAACTACCACAAGCATGTAAATAAAAATTATTTCTTAGATTAACAGAACTAGACCAAAGTGCCAGCCAACACATATTAATCCAATCACCTAAAATGCAAGTTCAGAGTTAGGCTTTGGACTGGAAACCCTGATCTAGTTGTTTGTTAATCAGTCAGGGTGGTTTCTGTTCCAACAACCAAGCTGGAAGGAGGTGATCCTCTTTATCATCTTGTAATCAAATGAATATAGCATAAAAAAAGGTTTACCATAACTCTATGTCCACGCCTAGCTAAAGCCTTTGGCAAAGCTCCAGCAACATCTCCAAGTCCACCTAGAGGAATTGACAGAAAGTAGTATTTTTAATCAATAAGAAAAGCAACAGGAGTTCACACAAAGTTCTAACTGAAATCTGCATAACATAGTATAGTATAGAAACAATTAACAGAAACAACTATATGGATCCATTGTACAACGATAGGGATGTGTAATTGCCTGTTTTAGACCACGGGGCACATTCCATCGCTACCAATATGATATTCATGACATTAGCACCAGCCAAAGGAGGGGGGCTTTCATTTTCTTCCATAGGAGCAACAGCAGGTTCACCACCCTCCATATTAGCATCGTTGCTCACAAACTCCAGATTTGTTTCTGCCAAATTACCAGGCCTGACATCTGTTGCCTTGCTACTCTCATATGTTTTGGGAAGAAACGGAGGCATTATCTTAGATTGATCAGTTGGCAGACTGCTTTCTCTGGGGAGGTCAAGATACTCTACCTTTGCAAGTGGTGTTCTTCCTTCAGGTTTCTTTTGGTTAACAACCAAATGTTTATTAGTACCTAAAGAGGGAGATTTTGAATTCACGTCATCAACAGCATCTGAAGATAAGCCTACAGAAGGAGTTTCAGAAGTATCAACAGCAGTTGAACGGGTCTCAGCAACTGCCCTGCTACCATATTCGTCTTCAATCACTCTGCTGGATGAAGCTAGATTCAGGTTGGATAAGGAACTGTCGCTCCTATTTATGATACCTGGCTCCTGTTCATCACTAATGACACTATTCTTTATCGATGAAACAAGTTTCCTCCCTTCCACAATCTGCATGAATTTGAAGAAGAAAATAATGTGAGGACATGAACATTATTTATATTGATCACACAATGTAATATCCATTCTCTATTGATCAAAACATTGGAAATGTGCCAAATATTTTGAGAGTGCACTTTATCTTCTGTGTGCCTCTTCCATAAAGGCGAAGTTTCTGCTGAACTAGAAACATATCTGAAATAACAAGTACAGTCTCCAGCAGCAATATGTTTTACTTTTTATGATATTGTGTGGCACCTAATGCTTATTTCCTTTTGGAGAGTTTCTCTTCTACCTTATAATCTAACTCCACGTACATCATATTTTGTAAAATTACTCATTTGATATGACCTGTTGCATCTTATTTTTTCTGATTAACAATGTGCACCACCCAATTTATTAATTTGATGAAAGCCCCAAACAGAAAATTAAAAATACCATGGAGATGAGGCATCTTCAAGGACATTACAGAAAAGCAAAAAAAATAAAATTATAAATAATAACACCAAAAAAAAGAAAGGAAGTAAGGATAAGCAACCTAGCAATCACCCCACTCAACTGCACACCTTCCCAACTGCAAGAAATGAAAGAAAAGAAATAGATATGTTGTGATTTCTTAAATTTATGTTAGTTTTTTTAATAGGTAAACTTGGTATTTTGAACCCAAGACCTCATGTTTGTGAATTTTGTTGTCAACCATTGAGCTACAGTTGCAAATTTTTGTTATCAAGATGTCTCAACCCACTTCATCAAATAAATCATCTTTTTCAGCCACTGGGAATTTCCAATTTAAATATATTCTTGAATATTCGAATTTGCTTGCCTCAATCTAAACAGATGTTTAAAAAGGACGATAGTCCCTCATATGGAAATTCAGTTCACTTTATACATGAAAATGCAGAAGTTCCAGATGCATCAACTGATAATTTTGTTGGTATTTTTTGCATCTGCAGTCATTATACCTCTTGAATCATTCCCCTCTAAAACTACAAGTTTTTTCTTTGCTGCTGCAATGCTGCAGCTTGTATGTAGGACTTGGTTATGTTTCATTATTGTAGCTTTACAGAAGGAACCATCTTCATAATCAATTCATTTGAATCAAACACACTAGTATTATTCAATTTGTATATCAAGCATATAGTCACGTTACTTTATATCATGAGTGATATGCCTGCTAGTAAAACAAGTCTGGAGATGCAGGCAGGTCTACCATTGACACAAACATCGTGGAAACAATGATCTTGCATTTCATTGTTCTCTGGTAATTACCATTCTCACGCCACTGAACAGTAAAGGGGGGTCTAAGATCATACTGGCTGTAGTTTTTATTTTAAAATGTTCTAGTTCATTTTATCTAGCAGGTCCTTTTTTTTATAGGGAAAACACATGAAGGGCATTCCGAGAATTAACTCATAACCTCTTGCAAGCTAAGTAAGAATCATACCACTAGACCAAATGCCCAGATGTTAGCAGGTCATCTAATTAAATAATGCATCCAGTAAAATCTCCAGATAGCAAAACTGTAGTATGCCCTCACCCCTCCTCTATACATTATTCATTCTTTGCTCTAAACTTCATTTAAACTCATACCCAAAATAGAGAAATCCATCAGTATCTCCATTATCCAAAATATAACACTGGTTATCCTAGATAGGTCAGGCAGGCTTATTATTCTGGAAAGCGCACAATGGTGAACTGCAGTTATTCTTGGGACCTATTCAAAAGATGCAGCACTTCTTATAATAAGAGAACAAAAGGAAAGAAAGAACTCGCATAAATGACCTGCATCCAGAAACTATTTTCAATAGGAGGAAAATCTTGCACTGTGCCAAATATACATAACCCTACTTCACAACCTTTACAAGCAAGTGAATGACCATAAGTTACAACAAGGAAAAAAAAAATACTCTCATAAAGTATAATGAAACAAGAAAGAGTTAGTTCATGAAACCTTGATGCAATAAATATTCCAATAACAAAAGTACAAAACTGCATGTTTAACAGATATCAGGCTCAGGAGAATAGTCAAGGTACCAATGGCATCCAGAATGTTAGAAATCACAAACCAAATCTGCAGATACAACTATTATGGTGAGCATCATTTTTTTGAACAAAACAAATGTGTGTTTCTGGTCAAAGTTTTTAAAAGTACTTCTTAGAAGAATAGAATTCAACTTTAATTTAAAATTCAGTATGTTTAGAATATTTCATTATTGATCAATCAGGCTACCGCATTGTAGATCTACTGTGTGCAGATGGCGTTGATTGATTGAGGACAAAGAGTAGTTCCAAAGAACAGTCTCTAGTCATTCTATAGGACAGATTATTAATATTCTTAATGACCTAATGTTCAGAAAACGGAAAAGAAAGATGAAAAAGATGAATCTAACTGCTCCAAATCAGAATCATTACGTCATATAATATCATCATTGAGCTACATCAAAAAAAACATCACTACCGCGCGTCTGCTAAATTCTACATTTCAGGTCCCCTATTGGTAAATAACCACTGAGCAGTCACGATTTCTACTTACAGGAAAAAGACTCCACTTCCAGGATTGAATCCTTGTATAAAAATTTCTACCTGATAAACCACATTAGAGAATATAAAATTAACACTACCTTGGTATAAGATACACAAGAGAGACAAAGGAAGTTCAGAGCAAATGCATACCCAGGAACCAATCCCCCTCTATTATAGCCAGAATGCAGCGGTCTAATGCATAACCGTATTAATTCAAATAACATCACTGCCAATGCCTCACCTCCCAACAGGACAAAACATATCAAACCACTAGCTCACTGGGGAAGGAAACTCCTCCATGGGTACAACCAGTTTTGCATTAGTAACAAATCAGACTGGAAAAGAATTCCTAACCAACTATCCAACAGACTCCATACCACCCCACAACTTCTGTTTAATGCTTTCAAGGGTGAGTGATGCAGCGGGGTCTTCAGAAGAATAAGGAGAAGAAGAACCTGAGAGTGAAAGAGATAGAGGAGGAGGAGGAGGAGTAGTAGGGGAGAACTCTCTATTCCTCAACGTACCAGAATATATATCTAAGAGAGCCACAAGCCTTTTTTAAACCCAAGAGATGTAATCTTAAAACTTAAATCACTTTTACAACTCTAGAGAGGCCTATTTATAGGCATTTATGCCAACTTAGTGAGGTGAATCCACATTTTGAAATGGTGTGTTCCGATTGGTTCATTGTTATTGTGACTAACTGAATCAATAAACTGATGGATCGTCAGACCATCTAGCAAAACTGTAACTCATTCGAAATAATAAAGTGACAGCTACAGAGAGTATCCATCCAAGTCAATGGATCCTCAAGCCACCCATCTCCTAAGGCCCGACAGATAGGAAGGATTATCCTTTTGTGGGTGTGGGGGTTGACTTCCCTTTCAGCTCGTCTTCTTCAATTAGTCGAGCAATTTTCTTCCTTCGGGTGCTTTGTCGAAGTTGGTCTGCATTAATGAGCTTATTGTTCAATTGCCTAGAAATATATATGTGTGTGTGCTCAAAACATACTACATTTCCTATTATACATTCACACAATATACACAATCTTCAGTTATCCCAATGAAATCAATCCCCACATATAACACAAAAAGCAGGCATTTTTCAAACAAATCACAGACACCCACAAGAGAATTCCCAATATTAAACAGAAACGCATGCCTAAAAGTTAAAGCACCTGCTGGAGAAGGTCCTTCTGCATTGCCAAAACTTTCTTGCTCTTCTCGATCGTCGCTTGCAAAGCATCCTCTTCAGCATCACTGCCACTACCCCTCTCTTCCACCACCTCCTCTTCTCCACCGCCCTCAGAACCGCTTTCACCAACCCCTCTCACTCTAAATCCCCCCAAAACACGCCCTCCGCCGCACCTACAATGCGTCCTCAACCCATTCGAAGAAAAACCCAGCAACAATTCTCCCCCGAAGAGCTCCCGAAACCTTGTTTTAGAGAGACCCACGCCACGATAAGGGGAGCCACCTTCCCGAAACACGAAGCCCAATCTACTCCGCCTGAGATGGCTCTTGCTGCGAAGAAGTGAAGCCTCCGCCGTCACCGCGCTTTCGACGGAGAACGAGAGAGACCCAATTGAGGCCATACTGTCTCAGACGCTATGAGCAGAGTTTCATGGATTGAGAAGCACAGCAACAGAAGAGATCTTTGTATTCTTTCGAATTTCTTTTTCTGTTCTTCAGTTCACTGTGTTTTTTGTTTCCCTTTAAAATGGAGGGATTTATAGGGAGCACAAAAAAAAGAGGACTTTTAAGAGGTTCAGAATTTTCTTTGCGGAGCAGAAAAGAAGATTTTTGACAGTGTAATGGCGTTACATTTTAGGGTGGTGAGAGTGGGGGGAGAGAGATTATTGTGTGTGCTTTTGTGATGTCATTGTAACTTGTATTTTGTGATTGGCAGTTTAAAATGATTGATTCCCCCAATGCATTGTAAGATATCTTTCTGATCCACAAAAAAATATTATGAACAATGGCCCAAATGAGATTGTGTTTTGTCACGTTTTATGACACGTTTTATTTTGATGCCATGTGATGACTAGGACTTTCAGTGTAGGTTGCAATAATGGAAGTCCAGACCCTCTTAACATAATAGAATATAAATGTTTATAATATTTTATTTCTATTTATTCACCTAAAGCCTTGTTTAGATCCGTAACGAAAAACTCTATTTAATGTTATCGTGGATCTAAATAAAAATATTGTGTCTGCATTTGAACAGTTTAAATAGTGAATCGACAAGGAAGACAATTGTAAGCTCAACGTTAGTTGGATCTTTTTATCAAGAGTTGATATCTCATAAGCTACTTGAATCCACAAAGAAGAAAACCAAAAAAAAGACAATTGTATTAATTGATCAGAAGTTGTTCTTTACAAAGATGGTGACACTCATTATATAGGCCACAAATATTAAATACATATTCATAATGTGAATTATGACTCTACTAAAAATAGTAAAAACACAATTATAATGACAATTATTAAAATCTAATAAAATAACATATAAAATCCTAAATTCCTAATTCACCAATAAAAGGTGATTAATATGACTTTAAATAATGAGATTTGTCAATAGATGACAAAACCTCATAAAACTTTATTTTGATGACAGATTTGAAATCAAATATTCTACAATAATTTCTTTCCAAATCTATCGTACATCAGTATCCTCTTCTTAAAAAAAAACTCGTCCTCAAGTTTAAGATGAGAGGATCTTAGATGATCAAGAGGATGATATTTGATGTAATCAAATACACCAATAGGAGAGATTAAGATATTTTCCCCCATCTTAATTGATGCATCCTTGTATTTGACCTTTGGCAAGAGGAGAGACATCTTTTTTATTTTAAATTCCTTCTCAATCAAATCGATCATTGTGGTAGTCACAATGTCCCCATCATTACTGTTGTCGACGCTGGCATAAAAAATGCTCTTGTTGATGGTGGATAGAGTCTGCAACACGAATTTCTGTAAGGGCTCTTCCATCTTTGGGGTCACCACTAAGGAGAACGACTCATCTTGTTCTTCTCCAATAACCTCTTCAAAATCAATGGGGAAAAAAACATCCTCCGCTTTTTCGTTTGTCATGCCCTAATCAATATTTGGTTCAATTAGAGGTTGATCATAGGGGTTGGTCTTTGGACTCTCTTGATTTTCAGGAGGACTTTCTTCGGTCGTTTCCATCGATCCATCATCATATCTTAACTTGATGCAACATGTAGCGGGTTGGTCATGGAAGATCCTTTAGACACCACGTCTACCCTTGATCTCTCCAATTGTGATTCCACTCTTACGGCCGTTGAGATTGCTTCTGTCAAGCTGTAAATCTCTTGTGAAGAAATACGATCTCGCACTAATGGCCTCAACCCACTAAGATAATGGGCCACTCGTCGTCACTTAGCCTATGCAAGGTTATATCGACCCAAAATTTTTAAAAATTCAGTAGTATATTTGAATACAGAATGATTACCTTGGCGACAATTTTGGTACAGTTGGAGCAAATTTATTCATAATCTGGAGGAAGGAACCGATCCATGAGAAGTTATCTCATCCGCCTCCATGTTCGAATACGTGCTCTTCCTTGTTGTTGCCTGGTCCTTTGAAGGTGGTCCCACCAATTAGCGGCACCGCTCATGAGTCGAAGCGCCACCAATCTAACCATCTCCTCTTCACGCACCTCCATTATCTCAAAGAATTTATCAATCTCTAAGATCCAATCAAGGAACTTATCGATTGACAAATTACCGTTGAAATATGAGATGTCCACCTTTGAAAAATAATTATTGTAGTATGTGTGCCATCTTCTCGGTTGATAGTCGTACAGTTTACCGCTTTCATCATCCGAGTCATCCTCATAATTGGGTAGATAATGAGAATGTCATCGAACACCATTATAAGCAACAGGTTGGCCTCGGGCGAATCCCTCGGCGCGCATCTTGTCACACCCAGGTTGTATGTTTTCGGTGTTGAGATTCACGCCAGCCTTCACCTCACGAAGAGCCTGCCTCGTTTGTTGACAAAACTCCCCCCCGAAGTGGCTTTTGATCCTCCCACAACGGCCGAAACAGCTTCTGCACCCCACGATTACTGTCAATGGGCTGGTTGTTTCCCGCACGGCTATGTGTTATCGAAGCCAGGCGAATCCTCGCTCTAATACCACCTAACGCAGCGAAAAATTGATAAAAAGATTCAACCAGCGTTGAAATCTCATAAGCTCATTGAATCCACAAGTAATCCTTGAATCCACAAGGAAGAAAACACAAAAGGGAGATAATTGTATTATGGGTTTTTTAGTTTTCAGTCCCAGTAAACATACCTATTTAGGGATCGATCCATCACTTCTTCATATTTTGGTTTTAGTCCCCAGATTTAAAGGATATGTTCCTTTTTAGTCCCTCCCAGGGACTAAAAACAAAATCAAATAATTTAGGGATAGGTCCCTCCCAGAGACTAAAAAGGAACATATCCTTTAAATCTATGGACTAAAACCAAAATATGAAGAATTGATGGATCGATCACTAAATACTATGGTTTATAGGGACTTAAAAATAAAATCCCTTGTATTAATTGATCAGAAGTTGTTCCTTACAAAGGTAGTGGCACTCATTATATAGGCCACAAATATTAAATGCATATTCATAATGTGAATTATGACTTTACTAAAAATACTAAAGACATAACTATAATGACAATTATTAAAATCTAATAAAATAACATATAAAATCTAAAATCCTAAATTCCTAATTCACTAATAAAAGGTGATTAATATGACTTTAAATAATGAGATTTGTCAATAAATGACAAAACCTTATAAAATTTTATTTTGATAACAGATTTGAAATCAAATATTCTGTAATGATTTCTTTCCAACTATGTCCTACATCAATAGAGCATCGTTAGAGCAATGTATGATTTGAATATGTTTGTTTGTAGACTCCTAGTTCAATGGAGGTGTGTAAACCTTATGGGCTTCAGACGACAAACATCGATCTAATGTCCACTATATTTATCGACGGAAGTGTGTTGATTTGAGTCTATTTGTTTGTAGACTCCCAGTTCGACATAGGTGTGTCAAGCCGATGGGCTTCAGACAAGCACTCTTCATCGAATGTAGCTTAAACATGTTGACAGATGTTCATCAAACCTGCATAGATATATATGTGAGGATGCCATCTTTTTTTTACTTAGTTTGTTTGTTTGTTTACACAAAAACTAGCACCTCTTCAACCAATGAAATAAATATCATTTCAGTCATTCCAATGTAACACCTATAGTGATTTTTCAATCAATCAACGAAGTTTATTCTCATTTTGATTACCAATGGAATAAAAGTGAAAAAAATATGATCTTAGGTGAAATAATCTGAATATCTGATAAACTTATTGTGAAACTTATGCCGGTTTTTTTTTATCTTTTTTTTTATGAATGCTTTAGGTAAGATCGTGTTCTAATGTCATGTTTGGTAAAAAAAAAAAAAACTCTTTTATGCGTATTTAGTTTCAAAACTAGTACTAAGTTTGATAGGAACTAGCCTATTGTTTCTTCATAATATCTTTGAATCTAGTTCGACAAAGTTAACTTGATAGCGTTTTCTCGATGGTCCACAGTCAACTTGATAGGTTTTCTCGATGGCACCTATGTCAACCCGATGGCATTTTCTCGACAGCGCTCTATCAACCTAATGGACTTAGCTTGACAACACCTTGTCAAATAATCATGTATAGGTGATGGGATTAATGTTGTTTTATGAAAATGGAAAACCATATTTTTTTTTGGTAATAGTACACGGTGGGATTGACAATCAGGGTGGTGGGAATAACCGCACCCAAGGTGCCTAGCCTTCATTAATTGATAATCTCTGAGGCATTGATCCAAATCAATGGAAAATGACCAATTTGTTTATATTTATATTTAAGTGAAAATCCATATAACCCCTTGTAAACTTTTCAAAATCGATATAACCCCTGACTTTTCCTTAAATCTATATTTCTCTCTGAAAACACCTATGTAAATCCAAATAGCCCTTTAAATTAAATTTTCATTGACAGATAATAAATATTTTATTTGGTAAACATGGTTATAAATAAAATATACCAACAAACTCCTATAATAAAATATGAAAAATCACCTGTAAAAGACGATTTGATCTCTTCAGATAATTTTATAATATATTCAGAGGGATAAAATCATTATTCACATAAGGTTTTTCACATTTTTAACACATTGTAGGATTTTTTAGTATACTGTGTTTTTTTGGTAAGGTTAACCAAATGGAATATTCACAAAATATTCTTCATTTGTCAATGAAAGTTTAATTCAATGGGCTATTTAGATTTAAATAGGTGTTTTCAGGGGGCTATATGGACTTATGAAAAAATCAAGTGGATATATAGATTTTGAAAAAGCTTTACAGGGGTTATGAATTTTTTCCTTTATTTAAATGTTGTAGATATCCCAATTTTGACCGTCCGAAGAAAAGAAATTTACTTCAAGCAACATTTTTAAATGACCACTTTTAGATCAAATAATAAACTACTTTAGGGAACTAGAGGAGAAAACAAGGATGAAAACCTGTTAGGCCTGTGTCATTTGGAGCCCTATTTTTTATTGGAGTCGCTAAAATTTTAGTTTTAGTTAGCTGTGGGAGTTGGAGTGCTCTGATTGAAAATCTAACTGCATATTACGGGTCCTAGTATTGTTTAGTGCTGCCCATAAAAATTTCATTGAATTCCAGTAACGTTTTGAAAATTATGCAGTTTCGATTGGTATTCGGATTTAATTTTGTTAATATCCAAGATGAAGTGATTTAAATCTGATTTTGTCTTGGGATGTTCATTTTTGAGTTAGCTTTCATGTAAAAGTGGAATTAGATCAATTGGATTCATGCAGCAAAAGTTATGGGTATTTTTCCAATTATACCCTGGGGATGAGAAAATCCTGGCAGCAGCCCTGTTCGATGTTTAGCTCGCATTTTGGAATAGCGGGAGGGGTTATTTGATCTGAGCAAAAACATCAAAGTTGTAGATAATCTTCGTGGCTTTCCAATGGATTTTGAATTGTGCAATTCGGAGCTATATTGTAGGAGTTATGACTGTTCTAGTGAAGTCTGTTCAAGATTTCTGGTGAGGGGCAGCATAGTCATTCTGTCACGCCCCAGGGCGGCCAATCCCGGGACGCGGCAAGTGTATATATAATATCAGAATCTACACAGGAGGTCAATAATATATCATACACAGACAACTAGAATGACACACATGCAACAAAAGGGGCTGACATGATATATACACCAAATGCGGAAGCAAAAGACTGAATCTGTGAATAAACATTCTACAGACTCGATACTCAATCATCTGTCCTGTGAGAGCCAATATACACAATTACAACTGAACATATACAAACACGTGCCAAGCACGGAAATCAAATACATACAGTCAAGAAGGGATGCTGATAACCTCTGGCACTCGCGGAACGTGGCGCTGCTCCGCTACTGAAGGAATCCCTCGGAAAGCTCCAACTGCTGCTCCGGCTCTAGCTCAGGCTCAGTGACCACTGGGGAAAAACATATGCGAGGGGTGAGCCACACGCTCAGTGAATAGCACAACCCATGCATCACAGACAATATTTACCACAATTCCATTATTTATCCAGCCTCTAAGACATAACAACATGATCCAGTGGTTCGTACTTCGCCGAACCACCACACCCTCACCCTCACCCATCAATGGGTGACATAGGCTATTGGGACTGATAATCATCCATTCACAAATCCAGTAGGTCGCTCATCGCCAACCCACTACACCCTCACCCTCACCCTACCACGGGTGACATAGGATTTTGGGACTGACTAGGCTGTTGGTCACCCTTGGTCCACCGATAGTCTCTCCTCCACTCCGTAGGCCGCCTGGTCTACTCCCACATTCAGCACAGTCCGTCACCAAATCAGGAGGTGCCTACTAATGGGAGCCCTCTGTCAGGAAGGCCCTGTCTAACGCTGGGGTAGTCTCTACCGGATCCAACGAAGGGAACAGAACAGCCTAACCATACGCATATGATCCACTCGGATCCGCCGACAACACATCTCTATGACTCAAATGTCATGAACTCTTCAGAGTTCCTCCAGCGCGCATAACCAAGATGCGGGGAAACAAGTACAATCAAAAGCAGTGTTGGAATATCACTGGGGGAAAGAAACTCGGGAGGGCGGCGTGAGTTCCCGATATAGGATACCCCGACAACCAAACAAGGAACACGGAGTACCCTAACCCGGGTCTCACCGCTGTCCTCGCAAGGCCCCTCCCCTATAATATTCACTACTCATGCTAATAATTATACCAAACATACAACATTACTTATAATATTATTGGGACTAGAAACCTTGGGAAAGCAGCATGAGGTCCCGATACAGGACATCCCGACAACCAAACAAGGAACACGGAGTACCCTAACACGGGTCTCACCGCTGTCCTCGCAAGGCTCCTCCCGATAATATTACCTAAGGCATGCGATTTAACATACACTAGCATTTAATTTAATAAATAAACTAGTAGGACGCATGCATAAGCCGAGGTTTCCTAGCATGAAACAGGAGGCATGGTGCATGGCTCTTACACCTATCCTATGGGTGCAAGTCCCTAACATAAAAGCCTAGGGTAGCATGCATTCTACATTTAACATCATGCTCACATGTAATACATATTATTACAGGTTAATATTATCCACGGTGCCCCAGGAGAGGTCGGTATACGCCCAAGTGCGTATAACCCCTCTCTACTGGGTTGGATTGTCCCACTCACCGGAACTCGGGTCGGCGCGCGACCGTCCGTCGAGATCTGCAAGACAGGGTATTACTTGGTAAGTATAAATCCACAAATATTATTAAATACTCAAATAAATACCCAAAACCCACAACAAACACCTAACACTCGGGCAAACGTGCACGCGACCCGCACGCACGTTAGCCCGAGCACTCCGGCAACCACCCGCACGGCCACCCGACCGCCCGGGTGCACCGCCGCGCTTCAGCCCGCGCACCCCGCACGCCGCCGGGCCCCTGCCCGCCGCCGAGACACACACCGAGCTTCCCGGGGCACCCCGCACGCCCCCGCGAGCAGCGCCTCGCCCCGCGCACCCCGCGCACACCTCCGCCACCTTGCCGCACCTCGCGCGCACCTCCGCCACCTTGCCTCGCGCGCACCTCGCACGCACCTCCACCTTGCCGCACCTCGCACGCACCTCCGCCACCTTGCCGCACCTCGCGCGCACCTCGCACGCACCTCCGCCACCTTGCCGCACCTCGCGCGCACCTCGCACGCACCTCGCCTGCCCCGCTGCGCCTCGCGCACACCTCGCACGCACCTCCGAGCGCACCCCCGCGCGCACGCTCGCGCGCACGCCCAGCCGGCCCCCTGCGCTCGCTGCCAGCACTGCCAGCCCGTCCCGCGCGCCCAGCACGACCAGCACCTCGCGCCAGACCCGCGCACGCCCGCGCGCACGCCGCGCGCGCATCCCCGCACGCGCCCAGCCCGCGCGCTGCATGGGCCGCTGCCGCTGCTGCCTGCTGCCCGGGACAGCCCAGCCACTGCTCGAGCGCCACCACCGCCCCTCCCACGACCTCCGACCACCTCCGACCACCCTCCGACGACCCCCACTGCCGCCGACCACCCCCAAACACAAAACCCCCCCTAGCAATCATCTAAACAAGAAAAAAAAGGAAAAGAAGCTTACCGAGGGGGAGGAAGGGGTGACCGGGTGCTCTCCGCGCGCCGAAACCTTTCCCAAAGGCTCTCTTACGCCCTGATCTACCACGGCCCTCGAAATGGCCCGAATCAGAGGACAAAGAGAGGGGGACGAAGTGGCTAGAGTCATCGGAATCGGGTTTTGAAGACACCGGAGTGTAGATCGGGACCCGATCTACACTTCCCGTGCTTTAGGTTTCGATTTTGAGGGGTGTAGGGGGCTCAAACGGAAGAAAAACGGAGGAGAGGAGAGAGAGAGTCCAAGGTCGGGGATGATGAATAGTAACTCGGGAATTTTAGATCCCACTTATGTAGTGAGCGACTTAAAATACCCGGATACGCCCCGGAACTGCGAAATTTCAGAAACGATGCCGGAATTCGATGAAATTTTCGTGAGAGGTCTAAAATGGCACCAGGACACCAAATATGCAGTTAGATTTTCAATCGGAGTCCTCTAGCTCAGACGATAGCTAACAGTCCAAAAATAAGCGGTTCCGATCGAAAACCCTAGAAATTTTAAAAACTGCCAGGACGCTCTAACGGTTACTAGCAGGTTAAAAGTGACACATATAACATTCTTCCCCCCTTAGGAAATTTTGTCCTCAAAATATGCAAAAACATCTAGGAGGGGAAAAGATGCGTCACACCTGGCATCCTTGAGCTCCCAAGTGTCCTTAACACCGGAACGGTGCTGCCATCGCACCTCGACCAACTGGACGGTCTTGGTGCAGAGCCTCCTCACGCGGCGGTCCATGATCTCAATCGACTGCTCCACGAATGACTGTCCGGCTCAGAGACGAGCGGCTCGAACGGGATGACGTGAGCAGGATCGCGGACACCTTTACCCAACTGCGAACCCACCACTCCAAGACGGAGAGGTAAGAATTGGCGCTGAGGTGAGCCTCCGATAAACTCCAGGAAGCTCTCCTCGCAAGAAGGGGACCACTCGAACCGGATATCCCTCCGAGTAAGGCGGTTAAGAGGAACAGCTATCTTCGAGAGTCCCTCGTCAAGCTTCCTACAATAACCCTCCAACTCGGGAAGCTCCGAATCCTTGCGGGGTTCGACGGTCGACGCCAATTGACGCGACGAGCGTCTTGCCCGGGTCCACAGATATGCCTTCACCAGAAACCACTCAGCCCAAAAGGCCTTAACCTCTAACCAAACTCGCACTTGATCTCTCATCTATCTGATGCTTCCATGGTATCCCTTACCTGGGAAAAGAAACCTCGGGAGGGCACCATGGAATCCCGATATAGGATACCCCGACAACCAAACAAGGAACACGAAGTACCCTAGCCCGGGTTCCAACGCCGACCTCACAAGGCCCCTTAATCCAGAAAGGAACACTGGAAGAAGACATCATTTAAAAGAACACTACTAACTCCTCCGGATCATCTACCTCTAGATGATCACCCAACGATGTCATTCAACATCCTTTGCAAGACCGGACCCAACATCATTGGGAACGGTCCAACAGAAATTGGGTCACGAGCGACCCGCCTTCGCCTCATCCACACCCTCACTCCCGAAAGGAGACATTTTGGGACTTTGGGAGAGACTTAGACTGCTCTCTACCCCTGGTCCACCGGTAGCCTCTCCCCGCTCCGTAGCTCGCCTGGTCCTCTGACCGGGAGCCTGTCTAACGCCGGGGCTGTACTACGCGGATCCAACGAAGGGGAGAGCGATTCCACGCTCGCGACACCATTCAATAATCTCTTACCGGGTAGCCCCTACCTAGCATACTCCCAAATTCAGTACCCCTCCGACTGCATCGGCGGTACCTACTGATGGGAACTCACTGCCAAGACGGCTATAACCCGGCTTCCTTAACCCAAACAACCGCTCTTGACACACACTCCTCCAGATACCCCACACACTTGCATAATAACCACCAATCACACACCCACACATCCTTATACTAGAGAGCTGGGAACACAAGATGATACCTCGAACCATGACACCCGAAGGCTGCGCCTCCTCGGCCGTAAGCGCTGCAACTCTGCCCTGCACCAACCGCGGCTGAGGAACAGGAGCACGCCTCGCCGGCTGCACTGGCTGCTGCTGACGCTGAGCTACTGCTGCAAGAACGGCGGCTGCTGAGGTGGCACTCGGGGTCGGTCAGCATCTGGGCAATTGTATCTGATATGCCCGATGCGCTGACAATGAAAACAGCGCCGCTTCTCCGGCTGCCAGGACTGGATGGGCACTGCTGCAATGGGTGCCGGATCCCATACTGGCACCGCATCTGCTGGAGGAGAGGCAGCCGCTGACTGCTCGAAGCGGGGCCTCTTCCTCTTGCGCTGCCCCTGGTCCTGACTCCCGGAAGGACCCTGATCTGCAGAAGGGATCGGAACCCCCACCTGGATCCCGAGGTCTCTCTCGACGGTCTTCGCTCGAGACACTAAGTCGGAGTACCTCGTGAAAGCGTGGGCGGTGACGTGCACCCGGATAGCGCTGCTGAGACCGAGCTCGAATCGACGGCACCTCATCCCCTCATCCATCACCAAGGCTGGAGCGAACCTGGAAAGGCTCGTGAAGCGCGTAGAGTAGTCAGCGACGGACATAGTGCCCTGAGTCAGCTGCTCAAACTCCCGCTCCACTAGCTGTCGCGTCGAGAACGGAAGTACTCGTCCAGAAAATGCCTCCGGAAACCCGCCCAAGAAAGCTGCTCCACTCCCTCTGGGATGTCCACCACTCGGGTAGCCCACCAGTCGGCGGCGTCACCCTTCAGCATGAAAGTGGCCAGGGCGACTCGCTGGCGATCGGTGCAAAGCATGGCCGCGAAGATCGTGTCCACCTCCCTCAACCAACGCTCTGGCTCAAGAGGATCTGCCGACTGCCCATGAAACTCGGGAGGATGGAGCTTCAGAAAGGCGTTGAGGCCGCTCTGCTGCACTCGCGCTGCCGCCTCTAGCTCCTCCTCCCTCTGCAGGGGATCCTCAACTCCTACTGCCGGAACTGCCACAGGAACTGGGGGTACATCGGGTACCACAGGCGGATCTGCCGCCAAGGGGACCTGCGGAACTGCCTCGCGGGTCGCCCTCAGCTCCTGAATCTCTCTAGCCTGCTCTGCCATCATCCGCGTCTGTGTCTCCACCAAATCAGCCAACCGAGCGAAAGCACGCTCCCAAGCAGGAGGCTCCTGCGTCAAGGGCTCTCCGGTAGCATCCTCGTCTCTGGTAGGTCCGGAAACCTCCAAAGACCGAGAGGGACCTCGTCCGCGCCGTCCTCTGCGAGGAGGCATATCAGCACCCTAAGAAAACCAGACACTAGGATCAGAATACTCATACCGAAATCCTAGGACTCATCTCTACGAAAGGAAGACCATTGGCTCTGACAGGACCAGGCTCTGATACCAACTTTTGTCACGCCCCAGGGCGGCCAACCCGGGACGCGGCAAGTGTATATATAATATCAGAATCTACACAGGAGATCAATAATATATCATACACAGACAACTAGAATGACACACATGCAACAAAAGAGCTGACATGATATATATACACCAAATGCGGAAGCAAAAGACTGAATCTGTGAATAAACATTCTACAGACTCGATACTCAATCATCTGTCCTGTGAGAGCCAATATACACAAATACAACTGAACATATACAAACACGTGCCAAGCACGGAAATCAAATACATACAGTCAAGAAGGGATGCTGATAACCTCTGGCACTCGCGGAACGTGGCGCTGCTCCGCTACTGAAGAAATCCCTCGGAAAGCTCCAACTGCTGCTCCGGCTCTAGCTCAGGCTCAGTGACCACTGGGGAAAAACATATGCGAGGGGTGAGCCACACGCTCAGTGAATAGCACAACCCATGCATCACAGACAATATTTACCACAATTCCATTATTTATCCAGCCTCTAAGACATAACAACATGATCCAGTGGTTCGTACTTCGCCGAACCACCACACCCTCACCCTCACCCATCAATGGGTGACATAGGCTATTGGGACTGATAATCATCTATTCACAAATCCAGTAGGTCGCTCATCGCCAACCCACTACACCCTCACCCTCACCCTACCACGGGTGACATAGGATTTTGGGACTGACTAGGCTGTTGGTCACCCTTGGTCCACCGATAGTCTCTCCCTCCACTCCGTAGGCCGCCTGGTCTACTCCCACATTCAGCACAGTCCGAAACCAAATCAGGAGGTGCCTACTAATGGGAGCCCTCTGTCAGGAAGGCCCTGTCTAACGCTGGAGGTAGCCTCTACCGGATCCAACGCAGGGAACAGAACAGCCTATCCATACGCATATGATCCACTCGGATCCGCCGACAACACATCTCTACGACTCAAATGTCATGAACTCTTCAGAGTTCCCCAGCGCGCATAACCAAGATGCGGGGAAACAAGTACAATCAAAAGCAGGGTTGGAATATCATTGGGGGAAAGAAACTCAGGAGGGCGGCGTGAGTTCCCGATATAGGATACCCCGACAACCAAACAAGGAACACGAAGTACCCTAACCCGGGTCTCACCGCTGTCCTCGCAAGGCCCCTCCCCTATAATATTCACTACTCATGCTAATAATTATACCAAACATACAACATTACTTATAATATTATTGGGACTAGAAACCTTGGGAGAGCAGCATGAGGTCCCGATACAGGACATCCCGACAACCAAACAAGGAACACGGAGTACCCTAACACGGGTCTCACCGCTGTCCTCGCAAGGCTCCTCCCGATAATATTACCTAAGGCATGCGATTTAACATACACTAGCATTTAATTTAATAAATAAACTAGTAGGACGCATGCATAGGCCGAGGTTTCCTAGCATGAAACAGGAGGCATGGTGCATGGCTCTTACACCTATCCTATGGGTGCAAGTCCCTAACATAAAAGCCTAGGGTAGCATGCATTCTACATTTAACATCATGCTCACATGTAATACATATTATTACAGGTTAATATTATCCACGGTGCCCCAGGAGAGGTCGGTATACGCCCAAGTGCGTATAACACCTCTCTACTGGGTTGGATTGTCCCACTCACCGGAACTCGGGTCGACGCGCGACCGTCCGTCGAGATCTGCAAGACAGGGTATTACTTGGTAAGTATAAATCCACAAATATTATTAAATACTCAAATAAATACCCAAAACCCACAACAAACACCTAACACTCGGGCAAACGTGCACGCGACCCGCACGCACGTTAGCCCGAGCACTCCGGCAACCACCCGCACGGCCACCCGACCGCCCGGGTGCACCGCCGCGCTTCAGCCCGCGCACCCCGCACGCCGCCGGGCCCCTACCCGCCGCCGAGACACACCGCCGAGCTTCCCGGGGCACCCCGCACGCCCCCGCGAGCAGCGCCTCGCCCCGCGCGCACCCCGCGCACACCTCCACCACCTTGCCGCACCTCGCGCGCACCTCGCACGCACCTCCGCCACCTTGCCGCACCTCGCGCGCACCTCGCACGCACCTCCGCCACCTTGCCGCACCTCGCACGCACCTCGCCTGCCCCGCTGCGCCTCGCGCACACCTCGCACGCACCTCCGAGCGCACGCCCGCGCGCACGCTCGCGCGCACGCACGCGCGCACGCTCGCGCGCACGCACGCGCGCACGCCCAGCCGGCCCCCTGCGCTCGCTGCCAGCACTGCCAGCCCGTCCCGCGCGCCCAGCACGACCAGCACCTCGCGCCAGACCCGCGCACGCCTGCGCGCACGCCGCGCGCACGCACGCCCGCGCGCGCATCCCCGCACGCGCCCAGCCCGCGCGCTGCCTGGGCCGCTGCCGCTGCTGCCTGCTGCCCGGGACAGCCCAGCCACTGCTCGAGCGCCACCACCGCCCCTCCCACGACCTCCGACCACCCTCCGACGACCCCCACTGCCGCCGACCACCCCCAAACACAAAAACCCCTTCCTAGCAATCATCTAAGCAAGAAAAAGAGGAAAAGAAGCTTACCGAGGGGGAGGAAGGGGTGACCGGGTGCTCTCCGCGCGCCGAAACCTTTCCCAAAGGCTCTCTTACGCCCCGATCTACCACGGCCCTCGAAATGGCCCGAATCAGAGGACAAAGAGAGGGGGACGGAGTGGCTAGAGTCGTCGGAATCGGGATTTGAAAACACCGGAGTGTAGATCGGGACCCGATCTACACTTCCCGTGCTTTAGGTTTTTGATTTTGAGGGGTGTAGGGGGCTCAAACGGAAGAAAAACGGAGGAGAGGAGAGAGAGAGTCCAAGGTCGGGGATGATGAATAGTACCTCGGAAATTTTAGATCCCACTTATATAGTGAGCGACTTAAAATACCCGGATACGCCCCGGAACTGTGAAATTTTTGGAAACGATGCCGGAATTCGATGAAATTTTCGTGAGAGGCATAAAATGGCACCAGGACACCAAATATACAGTTAGATTTCCAATCGGAGTCCTCTAACTCAGGACGATAGCTAACAGTCCAAAAATAAGCGGTTCCGATCGAAAAACCGGTAAAAACCGAAAACTGCCAGAACGCTCTAACGGTTACCAACAGGTTAAAAGTGACACATATATAACACATGCCCCATTATATAAACCCCTTCGACTTTCAGCTATTTAGGGCATTTGGGGAGGGTTTTGTTGGCATTTCTTGGGTCCAGTAGAGGAAGTCTGCAGAAGGAGAAGGTGAGAGAGAAGATGTATAATGTGTGAAGTGAAGATCAAGAAGGGTTAGTATGTATGCATATGTGTGTGTTGTTGTTGTTCCTTTCCCTTCTCCATCTCTAACTCTCTCATGATCTCTCCTTGATCCTCTTTCTTGTGTGTTCATCCATGAAGAAGAGAAATGATGTTGGAAGAGAAGGTGGTGTGTGTTTGTGCTTGTGAAGCCCAATCACCCCTTCTCCTTCTCCAAGAGGTATTCTCTCCCCCTTATTTTTTTTTATGCCTTGTATGTGTTTGTGTTTATGTTTGTATAAGGGTGTACTATTGAATGTGGGTGTTGTTGGGAGAGTGTTCTTATGTGTAATTGCCGCTGCACATGAGGTGTTTGTATTTATGCATGAATGAAGGTTGCTTTGTGTTGTAGTAAGACAGATTTCTGTCTTGTGAAGATCTTTATGGAACTAGTATTTAGAGGCCTATTCTCTGGATTGTGTCCTCGTGTGATATGATCCCCCATGTGTCTAGATGGTATATATGAAATTTGCTATCATTTTATGATCTGTGTTGTAAGTTATAGTTTGATTTGCATTGCCTGTCCAGATTCGCGTAGGATTTGATCAGTTTCTGGAAACATTTTATTTCAAGGCATGTAGAAGCTAAATTAGGTTATGATGTCTTCACGGATTATTATCCTAGCATGTCAGAGAATGTGTGTAATTTATTTCATAATTTACGGATGTGTATTTGATGTTGTGGAGCTCAAAGAGTCAGGCTGTTTGCTGCAGATGCACTAGTTTTACATGGCTGTGTCAATGAGTTATTTATGCATGTTATAGGAAAAATTAAGAGTTTGTTTCTCCATGATGTAGGCTTACATATGTGTCAGGAAGCTTCATATTGGATTTGAGCACGTGGTTTATCTATATTGTGTTGTGTCTTGCAGATCTCGTAGACCGGATGCGCGGCGATTCAAATATTTGTGAGTTGTTCGATCCAACCCTTCGGGAAGCGTTCGATGCACATAGTCATGTATCGCGCATCCATGATTCATCTTGGCACTCATATTATGTTAGATATTGCATGCTAGGACTGTATAGCTCGTATATTGCGTAGAACCCCCTATTCTATCATATACTTGCCTATATATGGTATTTATTTAAGAATGTTTGTATTACATGCGCCCATCTGGTTTGGGCTTGCTTTATGTGTGGTGTATGGATGTATAGAATATGGCATGCCTTAGGTAGTCTTGTAATACTACCCTTATATTAATTATATCTAGCATAATCAAGCTTGGGTTAATATTCAGGTACAGACCTAATGTTCCCTTGTTATAAAGAACTGAGGGCGTGGTGTAGTTGTTGCGCCCATCTTGTTGGGGGCAAAGTTATGATCTTCGTGAGATGATGAGGCTTCATCTCTCTCTCGCTCTCTCTCTTTGCACGAACTGAGTAAGTAGATGTGGTTCCTGCTTGACTTAGGTTCGCTTGGGAATGCTGGCATGCGCCTGTTGGTGCGCGAGATCGCGCTTAACCCTTCCCTTTTAAGTTGGTGATATCCAACGCATGTTAGATTATATATTGCGTGCTTGCATGATTAATTTCCTTGTATGCATGTGTTTCCAGGTCATGCTTTGTATGTATGTTGCATGATATGTTGTTTATGATGTGTATTCATGTTAGGTGGAACTGCGATTAATTTCCCTTTTATGATGTGTTTATGTTGTTTATGATGCATATATATAACTGCGATAGAATTCTCCTATTATAATTGTGCATGTTAGACTAATCGTGCCTACCTGTGCTAGGCGTGGGTATGACCCGTTGTCGGGTTATACCTTAGTTAGAGCGCAAGCGATGTATTCGCCACCCTACATCCGTGAGATGCACTTGTTGGAATTCAGGAGAATTCGATGTAGTACCGGTGTTTCAAACCGGTGGTTATGGTTTTTAAGCTAGGCTTATCCATGCTAGGCGCGTGTATTAACTGCCCATTGGATTATGCCTTGGGATTATTTTTGATTGGAGAGCCGAGGTAACTCCCTGCGTCCGAGCAACGCATATGTGTGGGAGTTCATGTGTATTCGATAGCATCGGTAGGTGATTATCGAGAGTAGTTGTTCTTTCATTGGATTCGCTTTGTGAACATGGAGTGTTTCCTCCCAATATCGTCCGTGTTGAAGCGGCCCGGGTTGTAGCTGTCCTGACAGAGGGCCCCCACCTATAGGTACTATCGATGCATGCGGTAAGATGTACTGATCATCATGGGAGTATACCAGGTAGAGGCTACCCGGGAGAGGGCTAACGAATGATATTGCAAGCGTGGATGTGAGAAAATCAACTATTTATTAACATGAAGAAATGCAGTTTTATGACTAGTAGCCTCTTATTCCTGGGATATATAGTATGTGCTGAAGGAATTCATATAGATGAAGAGAAGGTATGAGCAATCAAGGAGTGACCTACACCTAAGACTGTTGGAGATTCTTAGAGTTTCTATGGTCTAGCCACTTTCTATCGACAATTTGTTTGGAACTTCAGCACCATTATGGCGCCGATTACAGAGTGCATGAAGAAAGGAAAATTCCTATGGGGTGAAGCCGCAGAAAGGAGTTTTGCATTGATCAAAGAGAAATTATGCACCGCACCAGTCCTTGCTCTGCCTAGCTTTGAAAAGATATTTGAGGTGGAGTGCGATGCTAGTGGCGTCGGCGTAGGTGCTGTTCTTTCACAAGAGAAGAGGCCGGTTACGTTCTTTAGCAAAAAGTTGAGCGAGGCACGACAGAAATGGAGCACATATGATCAAGAGTTTTATGCCTTGGTGCGCGCCTTGAAACAATGGGAACATTATTTGATTCAGCGAGAATTCGTGATATATTCTGATCATCAAGCCTTAAAGTTTTTGAACAACCAGAAACACGTGGACAAGATGCACATCAGGTGGTCTACTTTTCTTCAAAAATTTCCTTTTGTTATTCGTCATAAATCTGGTGCTACTAATAGAGTTGCTGATGCATTGAGTCGTCGAGCCAACGTATTGATGACGATATCCCATGAGATCGTGGGCTTCGAGTGCTTGAAGGATTTATATGCTGAAGATGATGATTTTAAAGACATTTGGACTAAGTGCGGACAGAACCAGGCCGTTAATGATTTCCACATCACTGACGGATATCTATTTCGAGGGAATCAATTGTGCATCCCAAGATCTTCTCTGAGGGAGAAATTGATTCGTGATTTACATGGTGGCGGCTTGAGCGGACATTTGGGCCGAGACAAGACCATTACCAGTCTAGAAGAGAGGTATTTCTGGCCTAAGTTGAAGAAAGATGTCGGGATCGTTGTTAAGAAGTGTTACATCTGTCAAACCTCCAAAGGTCAGTCCCAAAATACTGGTCTTTACATGCCTTTACCTATTCCTAATGGTGTTTGGGAAGACTTGTCTATGGATTTTGTGTTGGGTCTTCCTCGTACCCAAAGAGGCGTAGATTCTGTGTTCGTAGTGGTCGACAGGTTCTCGAAGATGGCTCACTTCATCCCATGTCGCAAGACGTCAGACGCGTCTCATATTGCGCGATTATTCTTCCGCGAGGTAGTTCGTTTACATGGAGTTCCTCAGTCCATCACTTCTGATCGTGATACGAAATTCCTTAGTCATTTTTGGGTGACATTGTGGAAGATGTTCGATACTTCATTGAACCGTAGCAGTACTGCACATCCCCAATCTGATGGCCAGACGGAGGTAACAAACAGAACCTTGGGTAACATGATTCGTAGCATTTGTGGTGACAAACCCAAACAGTGGGATCACGCGCTACCACAAGCAGAGTTTGCATACAATAGTGCTGTTCATCGTTCGACAGAAAAGTCTCCTTTTGCACTAGTATATATTTCTGTCTCAAAACGCATACAATAGTGCTGTTCATAGTTCGACAAGAAAGTCTCCTTTTCCACTAATATATATTTATGTCCGAAAACATGTTGTGGACTTAGTACGACTACCTAAAGGTCCCGGGGTGAGTGTTGCAGCGGAGGCTATGGCAGAACAAGCTCATGCCATGCAAGAAGAAGTAAAAAAAAAAGCTCGAGCAAACCAATGCGAAGTACAAAGCGGCCGCCGACAAGCATCGACGTTCCAAATTATTCAAGGAAGGCGATTATGTCATGGTTTTCTTGCGCAAGGAGAGGTTTCCAGTGGGAAGCTACAACAAACTGAAGCCCTCTATGTCATTGAGCTACCAACAAACATGGGCATTTCTCGGACTTTCAATGTGGCAGATTTATATGAGTATTATGAGGAAGAACCTCTCTATCCAGATCCTAACTCGAGGTCGAGTTCTTTCGAAGTGGAAGGGACTGATGCAGAACGGGTGGCGGACGCGTTCCAAGAGCGATGAACCCGAAAGGGTCCATTTGAGATTTCCAAATATTTACAGAAAAATCGGCTAGTAGAAATATGGCGCCCCGAACTCGGAATCGCTTGAAATTTTTACTGGAGGTAGATATCGAGGAGATCTACAAAAGTTGTCGCTATGCCACAACACGCGCTTATTTTTCCATTTTTCCCATTTTTCGGCCCTCAAAATGGTCTTTTTGCTATTTTTAGTAACATTTTAGATTCTGCATATCTCCTTCATAATAATCCGGATTTGACTGAAATCAAATCCGAAGATCTTCTAAGATCCTCTAGAGTTAGTTATAACAAATTTTCGTTTTTGCTATTTTTAGTAACTTTTTAGTATAAAAGGGATATTTGTAATTTAGGGTTAGCAGTTTTTATAATATATTTCTGAGTTTTATTATTCTCTTTGAGAATTGTGGTTTGTTGAAGGATCTCAACGCTTGTTGGATCTTTGTTTTAGTTTTTCGCTGCGTTATTTACAGGCTATTCTTTTTTCTTTAAAATTAATTAAATTTGGCCCTTATCTACTGTCTTTTTGTGCCTGCTGCTTGCATTGTGATTTGTATTAGAAAAGTATCTAATCTGTTTATCATGACTTCATTGGGTCTTGGGTTTATTCAACGAAAAGGACAATGTAGATCATTTGGTCTTTGGATTACATGAACAATGATAATGTTGTTTAAGGATGAACATTGTTTGATGAGAAGGTCAAGGACTATGCAAGTTGGTTTTCTCTTATCTTGCATATGAGTGATCTAGTTTCAATATATAAAGAATTATTCGGATGTTGCAAGGCTCTCTAATTGCTTGGTGAAAACTTGCTGCCCATATATTCACACATTCATTAATTTATCTATAACATTCTATTACACGTAATCCACGTGAACAGTTTATATACCTCCATAGCAATTTAACAAGATATGTATTTTATTACACGAGGTATATATTTCATTAATTTTTTTATTTGTTAAAAATGAGTCTATTTAATTAAAAATTAAATAATATACAATTTTTATTAAAGCATATGTCTCATTAGATATGATTTACTATTTTTTATTTGATATATGTGCCCAAACTATCTGGATTGGTCGGTTTTTTTTTTGTTAGATCAGATGAAGAGTGGATGAAGACATGTGGCAATCCATGATGATTACACGTGTATTAATTTGGTCGATCTATAATGGGACCGAATCTTCTGGTATGATTTACTCTGGTTTCACCTACTTGACTTTGGATCATGGGCTGACATATGTAACCGACAAAACTGAACAGTTATAATAAGTAAATTTTTTTTTCTTTAACCATTACAAATACACATATCATTTATTTCACAAACTTTATTGGGACCCACTTTTTTTTTTTTTCCTTTGCATGTTAGCCCCTGCATACGTTTTTTCTTTTTTCTTTTCTTAGAACATGTTTTAAATGTTCCCTTTTATATATCCTCTAATGTTCCCTCTTTTTTTTTTTTTTTTTTTTTTTTATAGATTTTGTATATTTGTTATTTATTTATTAATAAAATAATATATTTGCTATGTTATTATTTATGATGATAACATTATTAAAATAATCAAAATCTAATGTACTCATTCATTTTATGTAAATACGAATTTTAAATTTAAATTTTTGAATTTTGAACCTAGAATTTGCATTTAAATTTCAAATTGAGATCCAATTAGAGAATAGATGAATATTCAGATATATCCGAGATAAATACCATGAGTATGTTTCACAAATGACCCATTTGTTAAATTTTTGAATTTTGATTTGAAATATTCAAATTTGTAAGATATTAAACAAAAAGAGATCTTATTTTTGTATCCCAAATATCTCAACAGAATCATCTTATACATGTTTTCAATTATGTCCTAAAATATTATAATTTAAGTTGTAGATATTATATCTAATTCAAAATCAAAATCTTTGTTATAAATCTAAAAATCTATTATTGATTAATGAAATCTAGATATTATATTTTCAAAGCTAACAACCTATAATGGGTTCCATATATGAAATGATATGATTTTTTTATAATAAAAAATTTCGAATTTATATTAAAAAAAGTTATTAAATTGTAAATATATCTTAATTTAAAAGAATATTAAATATTTTGATTTATAAATATTTATATCCTTAATATTCATGTAAAAGAGATCATTCTATTTCTCTTCCAAAATCCTCAATAAAATATTTTCATATCTTCCATGTATAACCAAAGGGGTTAAATCCAAAGGGGTAATATGATTGGAATATGTAAAACTATCTTATTTATATATGCATTAAACTTTTTGTGTTCTTAACCAAAAGAGATAAAATATCCTACATATTATAATATTTTAACAACCAAATAATCTACACATGAAAAAAAATAAGTTGTAGCAAAAATTTGAAATCAAAATTAAAAATAAAGTAAAATAAATGATGTTACATTATTTTTTAGAAGTAGAAATCTGGCCGTCTATTTATTTAGATTGCACATGACATCCTATTAATAAAAGTCAAATAGATACAAGTAGAGAAAATCCTAGTAGATAATCGAGTTTAGATTGTCTACTTGTTTTTTCATGTTTGGATTTTACTTACTTTTATTGTAGGGTATATCAAATTATGAATGAATTCATCTCACTTGATAGATTTAAGTCCATCTAATTGATCAAAACACAAAATAATCACTAAAAAACAAATAGAGGGATTCATTCCCAATAAAATAGGCCCTACATGATTGTGTTTCATGGGTTTAGATCATCTACTTATTTTTTTATATTTGTTTTGTGTTTTAATTAATCAGATCGGTCATAAATTTATCAAATAAAATAGATTCATTTATTCATCTATTATTTGATAATTTAATAACATTTTAATTTTAATTGTGATGATATGACAATCCCACAATAAAAGTTAAGTAAGATACAAGAAGAAAAAAACAAGCAAATGATCAAAACCCGTTTTTCATGATGTGAAGGTGGATATATAACTGACTCACGTGATGAGCACGTGAAAGAACGGTTGGAAGCCATCAATGGTCACGCCTGCCTGCCCCTGAGGGACTGATGCAAATCCAGAAGATTAAAAAGGTGCTCCAGATAACCAAGCAAATAAACACTGTATGTTCAGCATTGGCCCTATCAATGCATTTTCTTTCCCTCCCTACCTTCTCTTTTCTGCATTTGAAAAATAAATGACTGAAATTTATACATGGTGAGGAGGATGTGCTCTATATATGCTTACAACCATGCTTTCTAGTGATTTTTGGTGAACAGGACCCTGTTTTCCTGGCTGACATTTTTTTTTGTTTTTTTTTGGAGGGTAAATGTAAACTTTGTATTGCTATAAAATGTACAAATTTACAAATAGACACAATTAAGATGACAGAAGTGAGTATTGGGAGTATGGAAACTCATTATTGGGAGGGAAGTGTAGAAACTACCTACACTGCATCCCCAGCAATGCATTTTCAGCCTCGCCAAAGATCCATATTGACTCTTATCAATAACCTTAGGTGCTCTGTTCCAGCTGCATCTGAAAACAGAGCACTCTGTAGCTCTGCTTGTGGGGATATTAATATGTTCATATTTAATGGAGTAATATTAGTAGCTCTGCTTGTGGGGATGTTGTACATGTTATTGATATATTTTATGAATGGTAACAATGTTGTTTGGTCACTTTGATTTGGAAAGTTACTACTTGTTGTGTTATATTATGTTGCTAGCCCCACATCATATTTCTAACTTGTAGCTTTTTTTGTCAGAATGAATCACTCATTTGATCTTGTTTTGCATTAAAAAAAAAATAATTAGGCTGGCTGCTGGAGACTGCCTAATTACTCTGTGAATGAAGATGTGATCACTGATGACGTTACAAGTATCATTACATGCCAAACATGTGTTCTTTTTTCTGGTTGAATATTTTTCACCATAGTATAACTATGTAGAGAGCGAGCAATGATGTTCAATTTGTCCAACAAAATTCTTAAAAACAATAATATTTGCATCGCTGTCTAAAAGGGTAATGTCAACTGAGTAATGCCTATAACAACTGAAATCACAGACACAGTTGATTTGTATTCACAAGAAAGTTTGGTCACATCATATTTGTCACTTGTAGCTTTTTTTGTTATCGGCATGAATCACTCATTTGATCTTGTTTTGCATTTAAAAAAACAAAGGCTGGCTGCTGGAGATTGCCTAATCACTGAGCGACTGAAAATGCGATCACTGATGATGTTAGAAGTATCATTACATGCTAAACATGTTTTCTGTTGTATCATTACATGCCAAACATGCGACCTTCTTTTGTATATGAGTATGCCTATAACAACTGAAATCACACACATAGTTGATTTGTATTACAAGAAAGTTTGGTCACATCACTTAAATATATGGGAACCAAACATATATACAGTGTAATCTTACAAAAACTCAAAAAGTGAACACAGAGAGAAGAAAAAAAAAGGAGTTCCACTCTAGCTATATACAAACATATCACAGGTGTGAATCATACAAGTTTGGATTTTCAAAAACAATCCTCCCTTTTATCTTCACTTGAAAATCCGAACCGTCCCAAAAAAATGATATCAAAATTTAATGAGAACACATTCTCAAGTAATTTTGGGTGAATATCATCTTGATTGGGCAGTTCATATAAACCTGTTCCACTCTATCCAATATGTACATTTATTTACCTTCAGTTGGTTATGAAGGTGGGAATAAGATGCTTGTGTTGGCCCTCACTACCCTTCCATCCTTGAATTCTATATGGTTGAGCTTCTCTAAGCACCAGTTCAGTTGATTGGTGGATAACATGGACATCTTGAGCACCCTTGATACAAGCTTAATGTCAATCATACTAAAAAAGATGTCCATTCTTTGGCACTCCTCAAGTGGGTGGCTTCTTGTCAATGACCATCTTCTCTTCCTCTGCAAATCATTCATACCCAGCTCCTTCTTCACAAATCAAACCATTCGAATGTCAATATCTTTCACAGTGATTATGAAAAGATGAATGGATGGGACTGACCTTCTTCAGTGCCTTGTTGAGGTTTGACAGTAGAATCAAGTCTCTGGGGTCCTCAACCTTAGTGTGAGTCCAAGGAAGGTTTTTCAATTTCCAGAAGGACTTGTTGTTGTCTGAGTTCAGGAAGAACCAAAAGGCATTTATGGATTTCTCAATGGCTTCCAACAATTCTCCTGCCCTCATTGCCTCCCCTTTCCTTCCATCTGCCCCATCCTCTACATAGCCTTCACAAGTAGCAGTAAAAAGAAGGTAAGAAATAAATTTTATTTAACTTCTCTTGATGAGAAGATCATAATTAATCCTTTCAGGGTCAGGTGACAAATTAATAAACTAATTTGGATGGAAACAAAACAAAATGGCATCTTTGAGTAGGTTGAACACAATATTATAATGGAACAAGTGTATGTACCAAAGTATATTTAATTTGCTTTGTCCATCACTCTCATGCAACTTGCGAGGAAGGACAAATACTTGTCCACATCTTGTGTATAATAAAAATCAGATGAAAATCTTAGTCTTTGGGGAATTTTAGTAATGGTAAATATAATATGGTAGTGCCATAATTCCTACAAATGGATAAGCCTTGAAATTATATTAATAGAGGGGGGCTTAAAAGTACACAATCCAAATATCACTATAGATAGACCTGAAGAAAATGCAAGAAAATCCAAAAACCTGAGACTTCTGGGACTTGGAGAAGACTTTTGAAGGAAGACCTGTTCTGTACATAGTTCCACACCCTTCTCCCTTCCCCTTTGTCATTCTCTGTGAATCTCTCCAAGAAGATCTGAAACTTTTGAAACTTTCCTGCTACATTACCGAAGAACGCACCCTTCACAGAAGAGCTTGCAAGCCCTTCAACCTTCCTATATTGGTAATGGAGAGCTTCCCATCCCAAGCATAACTGACCCACATAGATCATTTCAAAATCTCTCTCAGCACTTTGGATGAGATTTTGTATTGGCACTCCAGTCCATGATATCATCGGGAGGGCGAAATGAGTCGTCTCTAAATCACCTCGGAAGGGCGAACCTTCTGGATTGCCTAAAATAGCACCTATGACACAGAGAAAAACAAAAAATGATTAGTAGGACAATCAAAGATGGAACAAAAGTGTGAAATACTTACTCAACAAGCCTGCTCTGTCATGGTGGAGTAGATCAAACCAAGACATCCTTTCGACATATGCGTTGTGGAACTCATCTGAAACCTCCTCAACCCTTTCATTCTCTGCTCCACCAAAGTTGAGCGATCGAGAGCTCCACACAAGCGCAGAGGACTCATGTTTGTCATACTCCACCAATTCACCCTTATCTTTTCCATCTTCAAAGACAATATCCGGTTCAAACGTGACTGACAAAACTCGATAATGGGGACATGGTTCAGTATCTTCAACTGGGATGTCATGACAGACACCACCTTTCTCAAAACTATCATCATCACTACTGGACTGGTTAGGCGAGACCTTATCGATATCTTCCAGCATGAACTCAATTTCTTGATCCTCTGATACTGTTTCTGATTCACAGGTGATCAAGGGAACTCTGTGATGATCATATGAAGCATCATCACTATCAGCTGGAAACTCATACCATTCATCAGTTTCTTCGTTATCATCGGAGACGACAGATGGTACTTCATGGAAGATGAAGACTGATACTTTTTTTTTCAGTGACTGAAATACAAATCTAAGCAGAATCCAAGCAATTCTGAGTGGGGAGCAGAGGAGGACTGACAGCAGAAGCAAAAAGGACCTGACCCATAGGAAAATCTGGCAAAGTACAAGCAGGGAAGGGTGGATGAAAAAGCTCAGTGTGTACCACTTGGTGAAGCCATCTGGGATCAAAACACACTCTATGATAAACCAACAGGATATCAGTGCATCCATCTCAAACGGACATAGACAAAAGGTGGGAAGGTGTGGGAAATATAAAGTATGTATTTGTTACTAGTTGAGGGTGGTGAGAAGCATCCAAGAAGCAGGATTGGTTTCTCCACAATAATATATATTAGTTTAGGTAGTTATTGTGTCAGTGCAGATCTAACAATGACATTATGTTTTATTATTTTTTATTTGTTAAACTATTGATACTCAACCAACCAACAAGAATTTTTTTTTTTTTTTTATTGATACTCTTGATTTATTTATTTTTAATGTTTGGATAATGTGTTTGAAAAAGAGTTCTTAAACCAGCTTTTGAGAATAACTATTCCAGAAACATAATTTTGTTTGATTTATGAGAGTACTTTTAACCAGTAAAGCTGATTTTTTTTCTTTTCTTTTCTTTTAAAATTTGGATTGTAGTAAATATGAATCTTATAAAAACAAAATCTCTAAAACGCTACCTTAAATGCAAGGAAAATGTTACGTTTATCCTCATTTGAGGCCTGTAGTATATACTTAACTAATGAATTTTATTCTTTAATTAAAAAATAAAATATATCTTTAAAATTTTCGTAATTGAGTATATATTAAGATAGTGAAATATATATATATTTCATTAGTCAATGGGATTACAAAACGGGCTAATTGTCCCAAAATTAATTGATTTTTGAAAGGCAAGTATAGATTGAATGACGGATCACAGACAAATGAAGCGTTTACTCTCTATTAATGAATATAATTAAGAGGAGCAGATGCATTATTTGGATAATCGAACGCGCAATTGGGCTGTGGATAATTATCAACAGGTCAAGGGACTCAAACCTCTCCACCAAAACTTGATATAAATAATATATTACAAAAAAATCTACACAGGGATTGTTGTATATCTGTGGTTTGAGGGGGTGGGGGCGTCATTGCTGACCCATGAAGGGTGAGACTGTTAGAATCAGAATTTGAAGAGAATGAATCAAGAATCTTATTAGGGTTTGTATCCAATATTTATAGTACAAAAAGGGAAACAAGGAAAAGACTAATCTACCCTTAACCCTAACATATATATACATTTAACACCCCCCCTCAAACTCATGGTGGATCATACACCGAGAGTTTGCTCAACAAGAAACCATGCCGCTGAAGTGTATGAGACTTTGTGAAAAAGTCTGATAACTGAAGAGAAGAGGAAATATATGGGAGTGATATAGTGCCTGCAATAAAATGATGACGGACGAAGTGACAATCGATCTCGATGTGCTTCGTACGTTCATGAAATACTGGATTGCTAGCAATCTGAATGGCGCTCTTGTTGTCACAATATAGAGGAGTAGACACAGATAGAATGACACCCATGTCAGAGAGGAGGCGTCGAAGCCAAACAACCTCAGCAGTAGCAGATGCCATAGCACGATATTCGGCCTCAGCACTCGAACGAGAAACAATGTCTTGTTTCTTGGCCTTCCAAGATATAAGAGAGTCCCCAAGAAAGACACATATACCAGTTGTGGATTTTCGATCTGTGACATCTCCTGCCCAATCAGCATCAGTATAAGCGCGAAGTTCAAGAGTAGAAGAAGACGGTAACAGCAGAGCACGAGATATAGTGCCACGTAGATAGCGTATAATCCGAAGAACTGCTGCATAATGAACAGTACGAGGGGCAGCGACAAACTGACTGACAATATGCACAGCATAGGCAATGTCAGGACGAGTGACAGTGAGATAGACGAGACTTCCAACAAGTTGTCTATAACGAGTAACATCAGAAAGTGGTTCTCCATCGTCAGGCCGGAGCTTAGCATGAAGCTCAATAGGAGTGGGAGAAATGCGATCATCAGTCAGACAGGCACGGTCGATCAAGTCAGCAGTATACTTGCGTTGGGAGAGAAGATAACCACGCGGAGCAGAAGCAACTTCCAAGCCTAGAAAATAGCGAAGTTTGCCAAGATCTTTCATCTCAAATTGACGCTGAAGATGTTGCTTGACCGACTGTATATGAGACGAATCATCGCCGGTGATGATCATGTCATCAACATAAAGCAGCAGGATAGTACGATGAGGACCAGAGGTGTGAACAAATAAAGCTGGATCAGAGGAACTACGAACAAACCCAGCAGCACAGATAGCATCAGTGAATCGAGCGAACCAAGCACGAGGAGCCTGCTTGAGACCATAGAGAGCGCGGTGAAGATGGCATACATGACCAGATGAATGAGGAAGACCCGGAGGAGGAGTCATGTAAACCTCCTCTAATCACCATGAAGAAAAGCGTTCTTGACATCAAGCTGATAAATGGGCCATTGACGAACAGAAGCAACAGAAATCAAAGTACGAACAGTCGTCATCTTTGCTACAGGAGCAAATGTCTCATCATAATCAATACCATGCTGCTGAGTGAAACCACGGGCAACCAACCGAGCCTTGTGACGCTCAATCGAACCATCAGAGTTGGTCTTGATCTTATAAACCCACTTACAGCTGATAGGAGTCTTCCCTGGAGGAAGTGGTACAATTTTCCACGTATGAGTGCGTTGTAATGCACTAAGCTCCTCTGCCATAGCACCTTCCCATTCTGGAATGCCGACAGCCTCACGATATGATTGGGGCTCCCAGTGAGTGGAAACAGCTGAAAGAAAACACTGAAAACTAGGAGAAAAAGAATCAGAGGCAACCAAGCTAAGTCGTTGAGGAGGTCGACGAGCGCGAGGCGGATTGCGACGAGGAGCAACTGGTGCGGGATCGACTACCGGTGCGGGGTCGACTGCTGGTGTATGGTCGACTGCTGATGCGGGGTCGACTGCCGGGGCATGGTCGACTACTGGTTGAACAACATCAGGCGCAGGAGCAACAACAGGGGGACTCGGCTCACATGAATCATCCGAAGAAGGAGATATAGGGGATGGCAAGGTCGTAGATGGGACAGATGAAGGAATAGAAGCCGGTGGGATAGACGATGGGGATGACTCAGGAGATGAGAAATCCAGAAAAATAAGGTCATCAACAGTAGACGGAGGAAGTGGAGCCGGAGGTGAGCGAAGAGCATAATAAGGATGATGCTCCCAAAATGTGACATGACAAGAAATGCGAAGACGTCGTGCAATAGGATCATAACACTTGTAACCCTTATGTTGAATACTGTATCCAAGAAAAACACACATAGCAGAACGAGGAGAAAGCTTGGTACGTTCAGTGGGAGGAAGAAGAACAAAACATGTGCAACCAAAAACACGAAGACGAGAATAATCAGGTGGCTGATTGTGAAGCCGCTCAGATGGTGAGATACCACCAGTAATAGATGACGGAGTGCGATTGATGAGATACACACTTGTGAGAACTGCCTCACCCCAAAACTCAACAGGGACGGATGCAGAAAGAAGTAAAGATCGAGTCATCTCAAGGATGTGACGGTGTTTACGCTCAGCAACGCCATTTTGTTGATGAGCATAAGGAGTGGAAAACTGAGGAAGGGTGCCTTGGGATGTCAAATATTCACTAAAAGCCTTAGAACAATATTCACCACCACAATCAGAGCGTAACACCTTAATACGACGAGAAAATTGAGTCTCAACCATGGTAGCAAAAGAAGTATAAATACGCAATAAATCTGAACGACTAGAGAGAAGGTAAATCCAAGTGAAACGAGAATAGTCGTCGATAAAAATGACATAATATCGATTTCCCCCTTTTGAAAAAATAGGAGACGGACCCCAAATATCAGAATGAACTAAATCAAATGGAGAATCTGAAATATGCGAACTGGAAGGGAAAGGAAGAGCCACTGTCTTACCCAATTTACAGCCCACGCATGGTTGAAGATCCGTGGGAGAGAATGATGCACGGGTGCTAACAAGATGACGGAGTCTAGGCTGAGACAAATGACCAAGACGACGATGCCAAAGATCGAAAGGGGAAGGGGAATTTGTATCTAACTGCACAGAAGCAACGGAAGGCAGAGGAACATGAAGCTGATCCATGTAATAGAGTCCACATTGTCGTCGCCCAGTCCCAATCCGTCTCCCAGTAAGTCGATCCTGAACAGAACAAGATGATGAATCAAATGTGATCGTATAACCAAGGTCAGCAAGTTGACTGACAGAAAACAAACTCATGGAAAGTTTAGGAACATGCAAAACATTTGGCACATTAAATCGATGAGAATGATCAGAAAGAATGCTAGAGCTCGAGACAGACATAGGAGAACCATCAGCAGTGCGAATAAGTGAAGGAGAACGGGGTGGTGTACAATTAACAAGAATCGATGCATCCGATGTCATGTGATGGGAAGCCCCAGAATCAAGAACCCATGAGGTAATCGGTATACCTGGTACGGGAGTAGAAGCAGACTGAACAGAACCAGAAAGATCTATACCAATCAATGATCGTAACATAACATAAAGCTGTTGATATTGATCTTGTAGCCCCTTTAAATGTGCAATAAGGTGAGCTGTGGTAAACTGTGACTGAGCAGAAGCAACGCGAGGTGCAATTGATGTACATATCTGATCCTGACAAAGAGAAGATTGAGTAGATGACTGGATTGATAAAGAGAAAGCGGCATCTCGAGCACGTTTTCTAGCCAACTTGCGGCAATCGAGGGTCACATGACCAAAGGAGTGACAATATCTGCAATCCATAGTACTTGCACAGCAATAGATCAAAATAAACAGTATCGAAAGATCGATGACGGAGCGACAAACGGGTCGGGCCGCGGATCCGGGTCGGGTCGCGGAAACGGGTCGGGCCGCGGAGCCGGGTCGGACAAGGGGAGCGGATGCTGGGCTGGGCGCGAGCGGGATCCGGGACGCGTTGGCGCGTCTGGACTCGGGACGAATCCCGGGAGATCCGGGACGCTGTCTGGGACAGGATCCAAGGATATCCGCAGGGCGCGGCAGGGCGCGGACGGTGCAGGGGTGGGGGACTGGGCGGCGCTGGACAGCGCAGCAGGGTGGCAGAGCAGCGCGAGGCGATGCGGCATGGTGGTGCAGCGGCGGCACAACGGCGGTGATGGGCTAGGCTGCGACAGGGGCAACGGCGGGGCTGCGACAGGGGTAGTGAATCTGTGACGCTGCAGGGGCAGGGAATCTGCGGGGGGCATCGGTGAGACTACGGCAGGGGCAGCGGATTTGCGCGGGGCTGCAGCAGGGGCAGCGGGGCTGCGCGGGGCTGCGGCAGGGGCAGCGGATAAGTGCGGGGCAGCTGCGGGGCTGCGCGCGGGTGACACGAACAGGACGATGGACAGCGGAGCGTCGACGATCTCCGAACGGAGAGTATCGCCAACAAAAAATCAAAGAAAAAAATTGGATTCAAGCTCTGATACCATGTTAGAATCAGAAATTGAAGAGAATGAATCAAGAATCTTATTAGGGTTTGTATCCAATATTTATAGTACAAAAAGAGAAATAAGGAAAAGACTAATCTACCCTTAACCCTAACATATATATACATTTAACAAGATCATTGTCACACTTCATATCCATTGCACAGCATCAAATACTTGTTTCACCAAATCAAATATGGTGGAACTGAACATTTCAAAACAACAAGTACTCTCTCTCTCTCTCTCTTCCTCGCGCACTTTCGGATCTACTGTAAACTCGATTATGATTTATAAAAGGTCTATCTTGTCCTAAAAAAAACAAAAAAATAGGTGGTTAACTTGCTTGGCTTGCTATGGCCGGCATTGCTCTTTGACATTGGGATTTGGAAAGTTTTTGCAACTCTGGACACGCGTTGAATTTTATCACCATTGTCATTTTCTTTGAATGGTTTTTTTGTGGTCATGGTTTGATGAATTTTTTTTTTTTTTAATCAATGTATGATGTAGCGGATCATAGACCATTTGATCCATATGGAAGACTAACAAATAGACAGTTATGGTTGATTTACAATTTTAATAAATTTTTTAGTTTGTTAGGATTTTTTTTTTTTAAATCTGAATTTGAATTTTAAATTTGAATTTAAAGTTGCATTTGGTTAGGATTTAGTTAAGATTTATATGTGATTTGATAGATTTGTTGAGATCTTAATTTGTGAAGGACTTATAATCACATAATTAAAGAAGATTTGGTCAGCATAATTTTATTTTCTCTACTGTATTTTTTGTGATCCTAAGAGGATTAATCTATCGTATTCTTAGAAGCCTATTGTCCTGTTACGAATCAATAACGTCGTTGGAGCCTGCAGATCTTGTATCCTTGGAGGTTGATCGGGTCAACAGAAAAGCGTGATCCTATGGCTGCATAAATGTAGAAATTGTATTGCAAGAGTTACAAAGTCTGAACGTGAAAAACAAGTAGCGGGGCTTAAGTAGATGGGGAGAAGAAAAAAATCCAACACGCGTAACGAAGATTGAGTGGTGAGTATCTACTATCCAACACACCCACCCGCCCCGAAACCCATTACTACAAAAACGCTAGCCCGTGACGAATAGCCTACCTCCTTGGAACTGGACCTAGGATGCCGCTGTAAGACTTCGTCCCCACAACACGATAAAAGCGTTCAGCCATCTCGACCATGTTTTCAACATAAACTCTTTCGTTTTGAAATATTGTATGGTTCCTTGTTAGCCAAATAGTCAACGCCCCCGCCGGTACTATCATTTGTGAAATCTTCACGGCCGTCCCTTGGTCCGCCCACCCCTTCATCCTCCATCCCTCCCTCCACAAGCCCTCCAGGTCGAGGAACCCCAACAGGCCGACCGAGATGCCAAAGATCAACCAGAACAGCAGTGCCACCGGACACTAACAAATCAAATGCTCGACCGTCTCGGGCTCAGCATTACACAATGCGCACAAGCAAGAGTCCTCCGGTCTCCATTTTGCCCGATACACGTACGTTAGGAGTCGCTCTTGGCAGGTTAGCCACATGAAAACTTGAACTTTCAAAGGAACACGCACCATCCAAATTTGCTTCCATTTTCCAGCGTGTGGACATGACTGGCACGTGATCGCGATGCCACAACTCGGACAGGCCTTGACTGTGAACGCCCCACTAGCGTGTCCGCGCCATTCCACCGTGTCCTGAGTTCCCACGTTTAGCCTGATCGGTACCAGCCAAGCCATCATCATCTCCATAAAACTACCTTCCTCTTCGGGTGATAGAGAATTCCGTAGCCTAATGTCCCAAGGATGACGCTCCTCCGCTGTCCAGAACTCCTAATTAGCTCTGCCTATCTGGTTCACCAATCACCGCGAGGTGAAAGAGACCTGGGAAACGCTCTTGAAGAGGTCCGTCCCCGACCCACCAGTCCTGCTAGAAAAATACCTCTTCACCATTTCCCACTTTCCACAACAGCCCCTACCCAAAAACATTTCCCAACTCGAAAATGCCCTTGGAGATGCTCGTTACCCGTCTCGAACATGCAGGGAAATGCAAACCGCGCCGTGGTGTGTCATATCTATAATCTAGCGCCAGCCCCTCCTCTGGTGCTATCCCCATCTCCAAAGCCACTTCGCAAGCATGGCTCGGACCGCTTGGTTCATTTCTACCATGCTCTGAATGCCCATGTTATCCACCTCTTTTGTTTGACAAACCAACTCTCATCGTACCAAACAGCGCCTCCTGCCCCCTCACTCTGTTTTCCGTTCCACAAGAACACCTGACGAATCGATTCTATTCTGTGCGCCACCCCCATTCGGAATCCGGAAAACCGATAGAGAAAAGATGGGCATACTTGATAGGACAGCCTGCAAGTATACCATTTTCCCTCCCATGCTGAGTGCCCGACCTTTCCATGGTTTGATGAATCGCATGTCACCTTCTACAAGTGCATGACTTTTTTTGTTAAGTCTGTACATACCTCCTACCTTTGTGAAAGAGATCAAATGATCATATTAAACACTATTCTTCAAAAAAAAGTTTATGGCATTTTTTTTTTTTTTTTGAAAGTGCCTGTGAATGTTGTTTTATTTGTATTTTGTGCAATAAATAGGAATGGATGCATCGGACAGGAGACCCTGTTTGGTTGGGGATTCTCTTGGGGGTGGGTTCTGATTTCATTCTTGGTCATATAGTCTTACCCGGGAAAAATTAGTATTCTGGATAGACAATTATAGTGATAGATATTCTGAATAGGATATAGTAGTATCTCTTGGATTCACTATCAGAGGCTTATTCTAACTTATAGGAGATTATCGGAGTCTTTCTTCCTAACCAAAGAATTTTTTTTTTTTAATTCTCAGCCTATCTGAACCCTGTTCCGCACTTCAAATGGGGCATTCCAGAAAATGTGTCTTATTTGATTCAACATGTAGACAAATGGAAAAATGAGATGCATCAAAACCCCAAATTTTAAGAATCCTTCTGGATTTTGTTTTCGATGACCTTTTACCCTTTTATTAAAATAATTTAAACATTGCGATTCAAATCCTTTGTTTAAACAGTTCAATTTTCAAGTATATGCACAAGATGGCTAGTAAGAGTATTTTGGTATTTAAACCAAAATTTTTATGATATTCCATGAATGAAACAAACACTAGAAAAGAAAATCTGGGTAATGATCTATTGATTAACCAAGTAGTCTAACAAAATCTGAATTATTGAGAAAATGGTTATCAATCCAAAATAATGTCATGAGTCAAATGGAGTGGTGTAAAACGGGTTGGCCATGGGCCATGTGGAAGCACACTAACCACACAAGGCACGCAAGGCGTGCCATTTAATGGGCCAACGAGCCAGCCCATCACTCTTCCCGCCAACATTATCCTTTTTTGGGCGTCACCCAGATCCATTTCCAGCCTTAATTCCAGCTCTACATGGGTCGATAGATTTCTATCGACGCATATACTTACGTTAACAAGTCATATACTTTGAAAGAATTTTTTTACATTTTTTATAAATACACCCATGCAATTCATTGGAGTATATGTTTAATTTTTTATAAAAACATGTATATCATTAGATGATGTCTATTATTTTTAAAAAAATTGAAACACATGTAGACTGGAATTGAGACTGGAAATGGGGCTGGATGTAACATTATCATTTTTACAAACTCTAAAGTGTATTTAAATTTTAGAGGTAAAATTTTAAATTTAATTTTAAAATTTAAAATTTAGTTTTTAAAATTTTAAATACATATACAAACTATATACATAAACCATACGCAGTTCATACATATATTCATGTATACATACACACGTCACGTGTGCACACACGACTATATACATCACAATATACTTATTGACTATAATTAATATTCATGATATCTTAATATTTTACAGTGCCCAATGGTCATAGCACAACGGTTCAGGGCTTGACGGTGTTACCAATAGGTCCTGGGTTCGAGTCTTGGCACTGACTTACCCATCTGTTTGTTGGTAATTATTTGAAAGAATTTTCCGTGGGACTGGGACAAACAGGCGGAGGTAGCCTTCCCAGCTCGACCGTAAAGTCAGTCACAAGGACCGCGGTGTATGTATGGCGGAGTTTGGGTATTCATTTCCCTTCTGGCCTCGTCTCTATGGAGGAACTTTGGAGAGCTGCATCGGTGATTACTCGGGGAGATAACAAGAGCGTTCATGCACGCGTTGCCCGAGTATTAATTTCGGCGGGCATGTGGGCTATATGGCCTGTGCGTAATGAGGTGGTTTTTCACTGTCATTGTTACTACGTCAAGAACCTTAAGGGGACCGTGGAGAGTTTCATCAAAGATTGGGATTGCGTTCTTCCGGGGGCAATAGTGCAATATAGATAGACATTTGAGGTGGTTCACTTCACATTATGGTATGATCGGTTTTGGGGGTCTTTATCAGGCGGGGTTTGGAGTGGAACTCTCTTCTATTCATTCCCGCCTTGTCTTTAACTGCTTGTCTATTTTGTTTTACCGTTTTTTCCTTCTTTTCTCTTATCTTATTTGTAAATTTGAATCTTTGTCACTTTAATATGAATATATTGGGGTAGCAATTGTCTACCGTCTTCTAATATACTAATAATAAAATAATATACGTAATTAATATATATGATATATACCTGCTAAGACGGAGCAGACCCAACACTCTCATGAAATGTGGCGTGCCGGTTTCTTAACTGGCCCTGTTCTATAACGTGTTGGTGTGGTCCAATTCGTTTTTACACTATAATGTCTCAATAGAAACTAACGACTAGTTTAATAACTCTATTATAGAAGAATAATTCTTCATTCCCAAAAATCTAGTTAGTTTGGTAGATTTTTGTTTGGATTATCCAATGATGAACACATGAATGAAGGTAATGATCCAACCAAAAAAGTCCTAAAAAGGAAAAAATTTGAAATATTATTAATCATAAATTGTTTTTCTTATATTACAAGTCTCTTATTTGAACTAATAACAAAAAATTAAAATTTTTTATAAAAAGAGTAAAATTTGAAAACTAATTTTTATAATTCTATGAAATCCTAAATGATCATAGGAATTGATAAAGATAAATTCCGATATGTTATGATAAAGATATCTCAAATCTAAAATTTATTAAAAATAGTAAAATAGCTAATTTGAAGGCCTAAATCTAGGAATTTTCAAAAACGAAGAATTATTAATTGTATAACAACTAATCCAGAACATCTCCTAAAATTTTGTGCGATTATGAGATAGTGACGCTTAATGTGTAATTTATTTGATGGACTTCTTTTGATGGTTCCACCTACATAATTTGTCCTACATCAGAAGGAGAATGACCGTGATACCCTGTTTGTATAGGAGTATTGGGTGCCTCGATTGAGATTCAGAATCTCAATCTAGGTCAATAAGTTGTTTGGATAAATTTAAAAAAAAAATTGAGATTGAGAAAGTAGGATTGGGAATCCTTGATTAGGGGGATTAAGAATCCTACTCAAGAGGTTATTTTCCCTAGTGGATTGAAAAAAATACATTTTTATCCACACTCTTCATCTTCCTTAACATATATATTAAATAAATATATTTAATATATATATACATATATTATATATGTGTGTGTAGGGTAATTTTAAAAATATATATTGTAATGCATGTATTACCAAACACATGATTTAGATTGGGAATCTCAATCATGTTTTCTAAATTAAGTTATTTACCAAACAGGCTGACATAATTTACAATCTCACTTGTGAACCAAACATGCCATTAACATGATCAAGATTCAATAAATTGAGAAGTAAAGCTCAACAACCCCAAAAAAAAGCCCAGGTTCCTTCATTTACATAGCCATATGTATACATACAATACCAAGCCAATCAAGGCTGTGAACATGCTTACAGTACTGATCAAAATCAATCAAGTGCCAACCGACTTGAGCCCCAGTTTCTTCATGGTCACCGTCGCGATCAACTCGTTGGCGGCGTCGGTGGGGTGGTACTCATCCCAGAACACGTATTTGCTTCGGTCCGTACACAGCGAGGAGAGCGGCGTGCACGTCAGGCTCGGCCGGATCTTCCCCTTCACAAACGTGCAACATGGGCTGTCCGAGTTGTTGAAACCTGAATCATGTTTAGCATTACATAATTAGGCGTGATTCAGTGTAATTCGATGCAATGCCTGCTCACCGCAGATTCAAATGGGGCCTTAAGCATGTATAAATAAGCACCAGGATATGGTGTTATGTACTACCGTATTTGACGGGGTTGTTGATGACATCCTGGACGACGTCGTAGGCCTCTCCGAAACTGAAGCTAGCGTTGGGGAGCTTAGCGTTCAGGTCGTCCATGAGCTTGCTCGCGGCCTTGTTGAAGCTGAGCGACAGCTTGTTCGTGCTCTTCTGGCACTCGCCGGAGTTCAGGACGCGCTGGAGGGGGATGCAACCCATCGGTCCTAGACCAAAGAACATCAGCCTTCGAGCGCCCATTGAGTGCAACATCTGGATAACACACAATCAACCGCCATAAATGAATCGAACTGAATGACCCATGGATTGAACAAAAGGATGTGGTATCAAAATGAAATAATTTGCATTGAATTGAACAATTTATTAATCAAACTGAATAATCTATACACCAAAATGTATCGTTCATCAATTAGGTTGAAAATTCAAATGAATTGAACTAAATAAGGTGATTAAATTGAACAATTCATTAATTGAAAATTGACCTAGACAATAAAGTACTTCACGTGCTGAACATGTGAGAGTGCCAATATAATCTTGATGGATTCAATCCTGATTGAATTTGAATCATTTTTATTAAGTTATAGACCACAGATGTTAGAAATGAAGTTGGATGTATCTTTATTCTAAATAAACCAGAGTGAAATAGAAACCAAGCACGGGGAGACTACCGTTAGCTGCGCCTTGAGCGTTGACATCAAGTAGTTGTTGAAGCCGACGGAAGAGTACGTATACGAGTCGGGGTAGATGGGGAGGAGGAAGTTGTTGATGAAATCGTTGCTCCCCAACGCGACGGTGTAGAGCGCGTCTTTGAAGAACTTGTCGGCCGCCTCCCTCCCGATCTTCATCCGTATCATCTCCTGCGTCCCTTGGAACAGCTCGATCTGCTTGTAGAGTGAAAATCGCTGGATCTGTGGTTCAAAAAAACAAGTTGAGCATCCTCACATGATTCAATGAACAAGTACTACTTGAAAAAAATAAGTTGGTTAGCTAGTACTTACAAACAATGATGCAGTTTCATTCAAGATCCCACCACCACCAGATGCATAATTCACTCCTTGCTCCAGTATCATGTCTTCCGTTAGCGATGTGTCTAAAAATGGGGGTGGTCTAGGATAGCCCAATCTGTCACCTGAATAAAAGTTCGATGTATCAGTTTCTAATAAGAGATTGACATGTGTCACATTATATGTGTAATAATTTTAAAGTACTATATATTCTATACCGACGATATCCGCGACGGTGCGACCATTGGTGAACCTTCCATTAGGCATGCCAGAGCCGAAATCAATGCCATACCATGGGAGAGCAGCACGAGCCAAGCTCTTCGTGAGGTAATTGTTGTTCCCGACGTCGGATAGCGAGTCGCCGAAGATGAACTGCACCACTGCGCTACTCCCTCGCTCGCCTGACGATATGAGGATCACAAGAACCATAAGCGGAGCCAATGCCATGCTCACATTCTTGTGTTCCATTTTTAGGTTGCACATTAATGGGGGCAACTAGGAATGTATATGAGGTTTTTTTCCATCTGAGAACATGCAAGGTTGGATGCACCAAAACCTTGCTTTGAGTCTAAACCTACCAAAACCTAAAGCTTTGAAAGTTTTGGCATGGCTTATTACCAAAAGGCATTGTTTTCTATTGGAGGATGGGGGTTAGCCTAATCAGATTTGGGGTTGTAACTTGAACTTACAAGTTCAAAATTTAGTACATTTGAGTGATTATTAGATTGAAAACTCAAACATTTGGTGGGTATAGCTCACCAAATTCGACTCGGTTTGACTTTGTTGTGTACAATCAAATATGATTGTAGTCATAAATGATACAGTTGGTGATGGTTAGGAAATCAGTTTTTTAACTCAAATTTTTGGTTTGGGATTAGTTAGGTTTTAAAAATTGATTTTAAAGGAAGCCTAAACTACATGGACACATGAAAAATGGAAAAGAATATTATTAAACGTTTAGCCCTAAGATGCATTTGTTTGTTGGAGTTTGTTGTATACAAAGTTAGAAATTTCTCTGAATTTTTTCTCTACCCAGATGTAATGGATTTTATTTTATTTTATTTTATTATTTTATAACTTTGAAAATTTAAGAAAATGATTTTTTATTTTCTGATTTTACGTCATTAAGCTTTCAAAATAATTTTTATTTGACATTTACTTTTAATTCTTTTGTACGATTAAATTATTGGGGGTTTATGGAAAGATATGAATTTTCTTGAATAAAAGTGGTAAAATTTTAAAATTTTATTAATATTAAAATACTTTTATAAGAAATCTACCTTCTAAAACAATTGTGAAGAATTAAAAAACAAAGCAATATAAACAAGGAAAAACATGCCAACATAAGCACGAGGAATTGCATAAATTTTACCAAAGATGTAACATTCAATCATGTTTGCGGTCCATCTTGAATTAATTAATTCTACTCATGATATCAGAAAAAGAGAAATTGCCTTTACTTGAATTTTAAAGTTCTTGTATCTTTTCGGATAGTTCTTGAGGGAGTGTGAATCCCCCAGCCAAATTTCCCGAGTGAGATCTCCTTGAGAAGGAGGTGAACTGAGTGGAACCAGAAGAAGGAAATCATGGATGACCTGTGCAATCATCAACCTTAACACCCGTGTGGTGTCTGCTAAAGACGGTCCAACACTTTAATATGTGACTGATTCAAGATCTCAAGAGAGAAATCAAGAAAATTCACAAGTCATTTCTCATTTGTATATTATTTCGTAGGATACCTTGTCTATTCATAGGTATAAATGTCAACCATAACCATTTCTACGGACATGGGAGAATCTCCTGAGGAATCTTCCATGTGACGCCTCTTGGGCTAGCCAAGTGAGAATCCCCTTGATTCTCTCCCTGACCGGGGACATTACACGTACACTATCAGTTCTTATGGATAGGTCAGGGCCCTCTAATATTTTCTACCTTGTCAAGCCAATAGTTCTGATGCTTACTGGCCTCATAATCCTTTTGATTCATATTTTGTAGTCTCTTTTACAACCACGACACATTTTGAATTTTTTTGAAGATATATACTTTTCTAATAAAATACTAATGTTTAGAATAAATAAAATATATATTTGTATACCTTTCTTGCTATTTCACAAATCTAAATTTCTACTCACCCAACCTAATATATATATATTTGATCATCATTATATTTGTTAAATTTAAGAATTGAAGAGAATGAACCAAATCTCATAAGAGAATTGGCCCAAATATATAGTACAATGAATAAAGAAATAAATGACTAAGTTTCTCGAAAAGACTAAAAACCCTAAAATCTCTAACAATATTCATCTAAATTGAGAAGGAAAATATTAAACTTATCACCGTTTCCAACCCCAAACACAGTCCACCCTCTTTTTTGAATTTTTTAAAAATATTATACATCATCTAATGAAGCATCTATATTTACAAAAATAAAGTATAAATTCATTTATAGAATGTGTAAAAAAAATTTAGCGAGTCATATATCTCGTTATAGAGAGTATACACTGAATTGTTTAACGAGTCCCCAAAAATTTAAGGAGTATGCAGTGAACATCAACTCCAACCCCCTCCACAGATCCCTCTCTTAGGGTGCGTTTGGTTGCCCGTTTAAAAAGCTGCAATTTGGTAGAAGCTGGATTTAGAATGGGTTTTGAAAGGGATTTTAATGTAGATGACTTTTGAAAATCTTGTTTGGCAAAACATTTGGATGTAGTAAATCAATATTGCAGATCACTGTTTTTGTTTGGATACCATATGTCCGGAAACACTGTTTCTAGGTGAAATACCCAGACTACCCTTCGTCAATTAAAATGCCCAACATGCCCAGCCCTCTCTTTCAGCAGCCATCGTGACTTTTTCAAAACCCTAATCCCAATCGTGTGTGCCCTCGACGGAGAAGAAGGTGGCCGACCATCCATTGGAACCCATAATCAACACCATAAGCGATTCACGGGTTAGATTTTCTCCCCCTCAAACCCTCCCCATGTCACCGGTCCTTCATCGTCACCCTCCCCTTGTTCCATATCCTCTTCATTGAAACTGAAGGACCCTCTTTTCTCCATCCGGCTCCATCGATTAACCCAGCAGCGAACCCCTACCTCCTTAAGTTCTCCATCCCAGTGACTGAATGAAAGATGTGAAGTTATATTGGTCATTTGCAGCAATTAAAGGTATGTTGGAGATGTTGTGAATAAATCGGGTGAATAAGTTCCCTAAAAAAAATGGAAAAAAAAATCGCTGAATCATGTTTTTCTTTCTTCTCAAATATTTCAGCATGAATATAATGTCATTGCATTTCGATGTTACATAAGATCATCCATTACAACGCGAGGCCACCCAGGTTTGAGACCCCGATTTGTTTGAATTGAGTTTGTCATTGTCGTTCCTTGAACTGATTGGTGTGAAATAATTTCTGTTTTTTTAAATGAATTATCAAAACACACCTATGTCAACAAAAGTTTGATTTACACAGATATTGGATACACTAGATTGTATCCAGACAGTGCATAGGTCGTAGGCAGTTGGAAAATGTTGCCTTTTTTTGAGATGCCATATTTTCCCATTCTCCATAGTTTGATCGGACACGCAACATTTATTTCATACGATGAAAGAATCAATATATGAGAGTGAGTAGTAAACCTTTGGAAAAAAAATATGTGTGTAATGAAGGCTTAAAAATTGACCTAAACGCATCACGAGAGAGTTTGTTCATGCGATTGGAAATGAACTGGCAGTGCACATTCCCTAATTTAGCTCAGAACAGAGTGGCCCACAGCAGTGCTTTTTAGGATGACCTGTTTCTCATTCGTTATGGCTGACCAACCTCATGTCTCATAAATAGCTACATAGATGACTTACTTCATCCATACAAATCATTTCTTGCTAGATCTATTCCTTTTTTCACATGTGAGTATGTGTCCATCTCATTTAATCCACTGAACTGTAGGTCCTCATCTAACTATATTTAACTTTCTCCTGCCTTTGACCCCAACTATACAATGCATCCTATTTCATTAGTGTGGTATGTGCACATGTGGATTCATATTATAGTATATTTGATTTTTAATGCGTCTGTATATATATGTAGTCTCTTGTTCATTCAAGGATGGCCTATTTGATGCAACAGCTTAAGGTCAATTGTCCATGAATGTGGTATGTACTGGGACCTATAGAACAAAGTGAATAAAGAATCAACACTGATACATACTTGGAAAATAGTCCAAATCATAAATGCAGACACTGGAGTTTTCACTATATGACCTATGATTATGAGCACGCAGTTGTGTTTTGACATTGCAGGGTGAACTCATGAATTTATTGTCATTTAGAAGGAGTGTGTTTTCATAGCAGTGAAGTGTGTGGGCCTGCAATGGTTTGTTGAGTACTAATCAATTAATTTAGGGGCAACAAGGGTGTCGTTCATTAAAAGTACTAGTTGCCTCAACAATGTTATGTCAAATATCAGAAAATGAGCTATATGTGATGGTCTCAATTAATGAATGTCGTCCTCATGAAAGAATGAAGCTAAAGTCCCCTCTTTGAATCCCAAACATTGACTCTCTTCGGCAGGCTGAAACACATGTCCTGTTATCAACTACAGTTGATCTTTGCTGAGAAGGTCTGTTATCCACGCATTGTCGTTCCTTTGAAGCAATTTTCTATTACTTTTGACACCCTTTATTGCTTGACTAATTTTAATCTATTCCCATAACAGACCCACATATTGTTATATGCATGCCAGTCATGCGTAAATTTGTTTCACCTTTACACAATTATTTTGTTTCCGCACATGCAAATGTAACGCCAATGTCATAACCCAATTACACATGGTGAGTGCTTAATACATCGCACACCCCATTGTCACCAACAGTATGAAATGAATTCCCCTTTCTCTAATTAATCATTGTTGGATTTGAACAGGGCCTTATGAGTAATGGAACATTCAAATAGTATCTCTTCCCCGGGACCAACTACATTCATTCGGTGTCTTTGTGGTAAAAATGCAGTGCTGAAGCAATCAAAAACAACTACTAATCCCGCGCGATGGTTCTGGAGTTGCCCAGATAGAAAGGTATCATGGAATGACCTATGTTTTATAATATTGTGCATCAAAATATAATTTTTTTCAATAAATTTTGAGTTTTTTTCCAAATTGATTTGAAAACAGAACCACAGAGACAATTCTGGTTGCAAATACTTTGCATGGCAAGATGAGGTTAATCCCATCAAAAGCGTCAGCAGTATAATACGGATGCTTGACTGTGACCTTCAACAAGGGCAGTCTCCTGAAATAGAATCACCTTTTGCAAACCAGCTTTTGTCAAAACTTAAACTCATGGAGGACAGAATGTCCAAGGTCGAAGCCACAAGGGAACATCAGGCTGTGATACAGCACTTGGATGACAAGTTCGGTATGTTGGAGTAATGCATCGACCGGCGTTTGATGAAGTTGTCATGCTTCATTGTTATGTTGCTCGCACTTTCCATGGTCTCACTCATCAGACAATGACAATATTGCAGTTGGACCCTTTTTTGATGGGAATGCCTTGAAACCTGCTATGTATGTATGAGGCATCTTATAAATTATTGTAATTTTGAACTGTAAAGCCCCGGTTAGTTGATAGAAAACTTGTAAATTATTCTAACAAAGTCATATATGTAAAGTACATGCAGGTTTGATTTTGGTAATGACCTGTCTTTGTACTTAGCTGTTGTTGTTTATTTTTGGATTGGATTAATACCCAGACTATGGAAGCCTATATAAGAATCCACATTTTGAATGCTTTATTTACAGTGTTTGTGTGTTAGAATATCCATTTGCTTAGGCTTACATTATGACTTTGTCAGTTTTTTATTTGTGGAAATTTGTCATGACATTGCAGAATACACATCATTAAGAGTCTGCATTATGAGTCCAAAGTGATATTATATAGAACTAAATTGATATTATACAGGGGAAACTCATGCTCAACCAACCTGGAGTCAATTCCCAAAACAGGTGAAACTTAAGTTGACCGTTCGGACGTCTTCGTGCCGTTCGCACGGAACATTATGCAGACTAGTCCAATTTTGCAGTTAATTCCGGTCGGACGGCTTCGTGTCGTTCGCACGAAACGCATGGACTGAAGTCCCGGAAAGGCCAAACCAGTAATTGCTTCAGATCGTTCGAACGGTTTAACCTCCGTTCGAACTGACTGATACCTATAAAAGCACCCGTTCGAAAGGGTTTGATAAACCCTCATTTTCACCCAAAACGGCACCCACGGCGTTCGACCGGCAACTACTGCACATCATCTCGCCAAGTTTTCTTTCAAGAAGGTTCGACATTTCGGTTGGCAATCGGAAGGATCTAAAGCCCTTAGGTTCGATTCCTCTTCATCTTCCCTAATGAACATTTTTTGTGGCTAGGGTTAAGTAATCCCTTTGAGCAGATAAAACCTCTGTGTGGATAAATCGTGCTCTGATCCCTAGGTTGTTAGTGAAACCCACACAAGGACCATACTTGGCCACCATAAAATCACATCTCTACCTTGATATTTTGCATATGTTCTTATATTTGGTGGTTTAAATGGCTGGTGAGAATGAGAGACCCATTTCAAAAAAAGCCATTGCTCACAAGCGTAGTTCTTCAAGGTCCGCAAAAAAAAATGAAAACCATGTGAGGATAAGAATTTCGTCGATAAAAAGGCCGAGAATCAATATGAGAGAATATTTGCTAGTCGCCCTATTATACTTGAACGACAAATAACCATTGACGATTTCAAAGACACTCAATATTCTGAAGTCCCTATCATATTTCGATCTCGTCAATGGGACTCTATAACTCATTTAGGGGGTAAGTCGTATTCAAGATTTGTCCGTTGGTTTTATGCTAACATTCATTGCTTGGATAAACAAAAATTGTCGTTCAAAACCTTCATATGGGGTGTTGAGTTTGTGGTTTCCGCGGACACCATTGCCCAATTCCTTGGTGTCTCTCGTCTACCCAAAGCTGCCGACTATTGGGCGTATGATGTGTCTAAGCTAACTCTATGTACCGAGTTGTGTGGTATAGATAGTCGAAGGTGGTCCATCATTCCCCAGTATCAACTGTTGGCCAAATACCGTCTCCTACACACCATCATTGCCCACAACATTGTTCCCATTGGACACAAGAGTGACATTACAGAGGATAGGGCTAAGTTGCTATACATGATTGGCAAAGGTGAGCCCCTTGATGTTGGTAGGATCGTTTGGCAAATCATGTCTCAAGCCTCGGCCTCAACATCTAGTAAGGAGTCTCTCCCATTTGGTGTATTGATCTCACAACTAGTTGAAGCAGCCGGCATTGACCCACCAATCGATGAACGGTTTGATGAATCCAAAGTTCCCATCGACGGAGTTACTGTTAAGAGGAGCGATGGACAACTGAAGAAGAGGGCGGGAGCTAGTAATTCTTCTTCAGCGGCGAGATTGGATAGCCAAGAGGACATTCCAGCTCATGGCCAAGACTTTGGATCCGGCAATGACATGTATTCCATGGTGTGCGCGCGGTTGGATACTATGGAGGTGAACTTCAACACACGTTTCGACAATCTTGAGAGAGGGTTAGCGGATCTTTGGGTAGGAGTAGATCAGGTAGTAAACAAGTTGAATGCAAGTCTGAATTGGACTATGCCGTCCCCGCCTCCTGCTGCTCCTCATTTTCCATTCCAATCCGAAATGGAACGTCAAGAAATGGAAGAGGCGCGTGATACATACGAGACCCAACCCTAGGTCGTTGCACGATGTTTTTATATTCTGTATGGACGTATGGGGTGTATAAATATTTTGTCTCTCGACTAAGTGACCTCATTTTGTGGTGTAAGTTGAAATTATATTTATGTATGGAAGGTTGTTTTGTTTAAATGAGTATATTCAGTTGTTTTACATGCCTTTGTATCCCAAGAAACATGTGACCGCAGACAAAAATTTGTCATTTTATACATATGAATGCTGCTTATGAAATGAAATGGGCAATGTTCTGGTAGTTCAAAATAATTTACAGACAGACCGGTCGAACGTGTATTTAACGCCGTTCGAACGGGATAGCAAATCCAGCACACGCGCTCGCTGGGAACGAACCTGGGCACGAACGCCGTTCGAACGCATTGCATATCCATTGTTTCGTGCTCTCTGGGATCGAACCCCGTCCGAACGGGTCGCACACTAACCATTCGAACCCCTCTGGGAACGCACCTGGGCATGAACCCGTTCGAACGCACCCTCACCCATTGTTTGTGCTCTCTGGGATCGAACCCCGTCCGACCACAGTTCGAACGGGTCGCACCCTAAGTATTGACATGCTCTCTGGGAACGAACCTGGGCACGAACCCTGTTCGAACGAAACGAATACCCATTCTCCATTGCTCTCTGGGGTCAAACCTCGTCCGAAGACCGTTCGAACGGGTGCACACCCTCCTTGATCATGCTTTCTGGGAACGTTCCCGGCATGAAGGGCGTTTGAACGTTCAGAAATTATGCATAGCTGGGATCGAACCCCGTTCGAAAGACCAGTTGAACTGATAGGTCACCTCCCATTGGAAGGCTCTCTGGGTAAAGTTCCGGGCATGAACGCCGTGCAGACAATGTATATGAATGTGATTTGATACATAATTCTTCACACTGTACGCACCCTATGTGGGAACGAACCTGCGTTTCAACAACTAGTATCTACTCCTTTTGAATCAGACACACACCAATTGTGATGGATATCATATTTTACAATAACGAAGATACTGCGTTCCGTGCCATCCTGAATAAAGGTGCATAAAGACATGATGCATAAACGCATACGGTCCAATTATAGACATGCAACACCGTCCAGTTTTGATACATAATTGTTCAAACCTCAATATAACACTAGTCGTAATTGCATACAAATACTAAAAGCCCCATTACATAGCACATAAATTTGCCAAATACAAAGTTCATGTTCCACATAAGTGTCCCCTGTGATCTTCAACCAATCATGTACTTCCAGCACTTCACACCCTGTCCACCAATCACACCATCTCCCAACAATGAAGCGTAATCAGTGAATCCCTTGAGTTTTGAGTTCATGGCATTAAAAAGAGCATTGAAGTTTGGTTAGGCACTGAGTGAGGGTTAATAGTAGTAAAAAATAAAATAATTCATGGTCATTCAATACAAATACATTACCATCATGGAGCCCACAGCATCAGCAATTGCATCCCTAATAGAATCACGCAATCCAGACATGGCCCCATCATCAATCGTCTGCACTCGTGTCACTTGAGCTCATGTGTTCGTGTTCCACCTCCACACTGTCCTCATCAAATTCATGAATCTTCCAATCTCTGTTCAATGATGAAGTTATGGATGACCATGGACGCTATGACAATTTTGACTTGCGTGTCGTACGGATAATTCGGCATCTTATCCAAAATAGGCCATCTCTTCTTCCAGACACCAAATGACCTCTCTATGACATTCCTAAGAGAAGAGTGTAGGCTATTAAAATGCTCCTCCCCCCCTTGGCGCACTGCGTCGGAAATCTGGCAAATGATATCTCGTATTACGATACGGGGCCAGAAAACCCTTGCGATTCGGATATCCAGCATCAACCACGTAATACTTCTCTGCAAATAAAATGAGAATATATTATAAAGCATTTGTAAATGGGCCAATATAACTGATAGGTTTATCATTGTTGGCTTACCCTGTGGCGGTGTGGAAAATTATGTTCTGGATTGTATACTGCATGAGCTAAGACTTTCGCATCGTGCGCAGTACCCTCCCATCCGGCACTCAAAAATGTAAAGCGCATGTTGAAGTCACATACGGCCATGACATTTTGAGTTGTGGTTTTTGATCTTCCGCTCCTGAAAGCCAGCTGTCGTTCGGTGTTCACACACGCATGAACGTGCGTCCCATCAATCGCTCCAACACAATCCTTGAAGAAGGGATAATACTTGCCACCACCATAAGATCTAACGTGCTCAGGAATAGAATTTAACGAGTCTTTCGGCCTAATCATCTCTACGGCCCACGCACAACAAGCATCCAATATCTTGTTAAAATAACGACTAATAGTCTCACCGGAATGTTTAAGCGTATGTTGAACAGATCTATTCCTGTCATTGTGGCCTATCGTTTGTAAGAAGATCCTAACTTGTTCTTCGACGGAGACATTGCGAGAACTTTGAGCTAATCCTTTCTCCCTCAATATGTTGCATAGTTTGACATAAACAGGAGGCATCATACGACACATGTCATAGCATAAGCGCCAATGTCCATGCATCATATCATGCACTAATTGGTTGCCGGAATAGGTTAGGTCATGAACTGGTTGTTTATTTAGATAAGTTGCTTTATAACACTCCACACATGCTAGTAGCATTAATATCAAAATGTCAATGTCTAGCTCGTCATCTTCCTCATCAGTCATCCTAAATGCATGTAATGCTCACATGAGTTCTATATTTGGTTTAAAACAAAAGTTAAAAAAAATAAAAGAAGTTTATTTGTAGAAGAAGTTAAACAACAAACTTTAAACAATAGTAAAAAAAAAATCCAAAAAATTGGAAGTAAAAAAATTAAACAAATCTTACATTTCGTCTGATTCCGTCTCCATACTTGATCCAGACGAAGATTCCATGTTCTTTTGTTTGGAGAATCTGCATTACGGGAGGTTTAAATTTGATTTAAAATGCAGTAATGCACCATGTAATAACAATTATAAACATAGAATGTTCAAGAAATGGTCACAGATAGAAATGAATAACACTGCAAGGCAACTATCAGTTTCACAATATTCTCATATATTACACCATTTATGGTGTTATATATGTGTCACTTTTTAGCCTATTGGCAACCATTGGAGTATTTTTTTAGCAGTTTTAAAATTTTTGTGTTTTTTGATCGGAACCGCATAATTTTGGACTGTTAGCTATCGTCCGAGTTAGAGGACTCCGATTGAAAATCTAACTGCATATTATGTGTCCTGGTGCCGTTTTAAGCCACTCATGAAAATTTCATCGAATTCCGGCATCGTTTCCAAAAATTTCGCAGTTCCGGGGCGTATCCGGGTTTTTAAGTCGCACACTATATATATGTGAGTTCAAAAAATCGAGTTACTATTCATCATGTTATATATGTGTCACTTTTAACCTGTTGGTAACCGTTAGAGCGTTCTGGCAGTTTTCGGTTTTTATCGGTTTTCGATCGGAACCGCTTATTTTTGGACTGTTAGCTATCGTCCTGAGTTAGAGGACTCCGATTGGAAATCTAACTGCATATTTGGTGTCCTGGTGCCATTTTATGCCTCTCACGAAAATTTCATCGAATTCCGGCATCGTTTCCAAAAATTTCGCAGTTCCGGGGCGTATCCGGGTTTTTAAGTCGCACACTATATAAGAGTGGGATCTAATTCCCGAGTTACTATTCATCATCCCTACGACTTGCATTTTCTCTCTCCCCTCTCTCTTTTTCTCACTTTCAAGCCCCCTAGACCCCTCAAACCAAGAAACCTAAAGCACGGGAAGTGTAGATCGGGTCCCGATCTACGCTCCGGTGTCTTCAAATCCAAGTTCCGGCGATCCTAGCCTCCCCGACCTCCCCTCTTTGTCCTCTGATTTGGCCCGTTTCGAAGGCCAAGGTAGATCGGGGCGTGAGAAGGCCGTTGAGAAGGGTTTCGGTGCGCGGAGAGCACCCGGTCACCCCTTCCTCCCCCTCGGTAAGCTTCTTTCCCTCTTTTTCTTGTTTAGATGATTGCTAGGGGGGGGTTTTTGTGTTTGGGGGTGGTCGGCGGCAGTGGGGGTCGTCGGAGGGTGGTCGGAGGTGGTCGGCGGCCGTGGGAGGGGTGGTTGGAGGTGCTCGGCAGGCAGGGCCACTGTCCCGGGCAGCAGGCAGCAGCGGCAGCGGCCCAGGCAGCGCGTATGCTGGGCGCGTGCGGGGATGCGGCGTGCGTGCGCGGGCGTGCGCGGGTCTGGTGCGAGGTGCTGGTCGTGCTGGGCGCGCGGGACGGGCTGGCAGTGCTGGCGTGCTCGGGCTGGGGGTCTCAAGCAGCACAGCAGCGCAGCAGGCCGGGCGCGCGCGGGCGTGCGGGGCGCGTGCTGGTCGTGCTGGGCGGCTGGTGCTGGGCGGGCTGGTGCGCGAGGTGCTGGTCGTGCTGGGCGGCTGGTGCTGGGCGGGCTGGTGCGCGAGGAGCTGGTTGCGCGGGTGCTAGGCGTGCGAGTAGGGGTGGTGCGTGCGCGAGGTGGTGGCCGAGTGCAGGGTGCGCGCGGAGGGCGCGGCGAGGCCGTGGTGGTGCGTGCGGGGCGCGGCGAGGCCGTGGTGGTGCGCGTGAGGCGCGGCGAGGTGGCGGAGGTGCGCGCGGGGTGCGCGCGGGGGCGTGCGGAGTGCTCGCGGGGGCGGCGCGAGGCGTTGGGGCTCGCGCGGGCTGCTGCGGCCGGGCGCAGTGGACGCGCGGTGCCCCGGGTGGTGCGGCGGCGTGTCCAGGCGGCGGGCAGAGGCCCGGCGGTGCGCGGGGTGCGCGGGCGGAGGCGCGGCGGTGCACCCGGGCAGTCGGGTGGCCGTGCGGGTGGTTGCCGGCCGTGCGGGTAGTTGCCGGAGTGCTCGGGCTAGCGTGCGTGCGGGTCGTGTGCACGTTTGCCCGAGTGTTAGGTGTTTGTTGTGGATTTATTCTTACCAAGTAATACCCTGTCTTGCAGATCTCGACGGACGGTCGCGCGCCGACCCGAGTTCCGGTGAGTGGGACAATCCAGCCCAGTAGAGAGGTGTTATACGCACTTGGGCGTATACCGACCTCTCCTGGGGCACCGTGGATTATATTAACCTGTAATAATATGTATTGCATGTGAGCATGATGTAAAATGTAGAATGCATGCTACCCTAGGCTTTTATGTTAGGGACTTGCACCCATAGGATAGGTGTAAGAGCCATGCACCATGCCTCCTGTTTCATGCTAGGAAACCTCGGCCTATGCATGCGTCCTACTAGTTTATTTATTAAATTAAATGCTGGTGTATGTTAAATCGCATGCCTTAGATAATATTATAGGGAGGAGCCTTGCGAGGTCAACATTGAGACCCGTGTTAGGGTACTCCGTGTTCCTTGTTTGGTTGTCGGGATGTCCTGTATCGGGACCTCATGCTGCCCTCCCAAGGTTTCTAGTCCCAATAATATTATAAATAATGTTGTATGATTAGTATGATTATTAGCATGTTAGTGAATATTATAGGGGAGGGGCCTTGCGAGGACAGCGGTGAGACCCGGGTTAGGGTACTCCGTGTTCCTTGTTTGGTTGTCGGGGTATCCTATAACGGGAACTCAGGCCGCCCTCCCGAGTTCTTTCCCCCAATGATATTACAACCTTGCTTTTATTGTACTTATTTCCCCGCATCTTGGTTATGCGCCCTGGAGGAACTCTGAAGAGTTCATGACATTAGAGTTGTAGAGATGTGTTGTTTGCGGATCCGAGTGGATCATATGCGTATGGATAGGCTGTTCTGTCCCCTTCGTTGGATCCGGTAGAGGCTACCCCAGCGTTAGACAGGCCTTCCTGACAGAGGGCTCCCATCAGTAGGCACCTCCTGATTTGGTTTCGGACTATGCTGAATGTGGGAGTAGACCAGGCGGCCTACGGAGTGGAGGAGAGACTATCGGTGGACCAAGGGTGACCAACAGCCTAGTCAGTCCCAAAATCCTATGTCACCCGTGGTAGGGTGAGGGTGAGGGTGTAGTGGGTTGGCGATAAGCGACCTACTAGATTTGTGAATGGATGATTATCAGTCCCAATAGCCTATGTCACCCATTGATGGGTGAGGGTGAGGGTGTGGTGGTTCGGCGAAGTACGAATCACTGGATCATGTTGTTATGTCTTAGAGGCTGGATAATTAATGGAATTGTGGTAAATATTGTCTGTGATGCATGGGTTGTGCTATTCACTGAGCGTGTGGCTCACCCCTCGCATATGTTTTTCCCCAGTGGTCACTGAGCCTGAGCTAGAGCCGGAGCAGCAGTTGGAGCTTTCCGAGGGATTCCTTCAGTAGCGGAGCAGCGCCACGTTCCGCGAGTGCCAGAGGTTATCAGCATCCCTTCTTGACTGTATGTATTTGATTTCCGTGCTTGGCACGTGTTTGTATATGTTCAGTTGTATTTGTGTATATTGGCTCTCACAGGACAGATGATTGAGTATGGAGTCTGTAGTATGATTATTTACAGATTCAGTCTTTTGCTTCCGCATTTGGTGTATATATCATGTCAGCCCTTTGTTGTCTGTGTGTCATTCTGGTTGTTTGTGTATGATATATTGTTGACCTCCTGTGTAGATTCTGATATTATATATACACTTGCCGCGTCCCGGGGTTGGCCGCCCTGGGGCGTGACACATCATCCCTACCTTTCATTTTCTCTCTCCCCTCTCTCTTTTTCTCCATTTTGAGCCCCCTAGACCCCTCAAACCTAAAAACCTAAAGCACGAGAAGTGTAGATCGGGTCCCGATCTACACTCTGGTGTTTTCGAATCTCGATTCCGACGAGTTTCACCCCTCCGTCCGCCCTCTCTTCTCCGCTGTTTTGACCCATCTCGGAGGTGGGAGTAGATCGGGGCGTAGGAGAGCCTTTGAGAAAGGTTTCGGCGCGCGGAGAGCCACCGGACTTCGCTTCCTCCCCTTGGTAAGGTCCTTTTCTTCTCTTTTCTTGCATAGATGTATGCTAGGGGGATGGATCTAGGGTTGGGTGGTGGTCGGCGGCGGTGGGTGACCGTCGGGGGGCTGTGGGAGGCGGTCGGAGGCCGTCGGGGCCTTTTGGTGGTGGTGGAGGTGCTCGGGCTGGCAGGCCCTGTTCCGGGCAGCAGGCAGCAGCGGCAGCGGCCCAGGCAGCGCGCAGGCTGGGCGCGCGCGGGCATGCGCGCGTGCGTGCGCGGGCGTGCGTACGCGCGGCGTGCGCGCGAGTCTGGTGCGGGGAGCTGGTCGAGCAGCTGTGCGCGGATCCGGTCGAGCAGCGTGCGCGAGGTGCTGACCGAGGCAGTGGTGGTGCGTGCGCGAGGTGCTGACCGAGGCAGTGGTGGTGCGTGCGCGAGGTGCTGGCCGAGGCAGTGGTGGTGTGTGCGCGAGGTGTTGGACGAGGCAGGGGTGGTGCGCGCGCGAGGCGCGGCGGGGCAGTGTGGTGCGCGCGGGGCGCGGCGAGGTGGCGGTGGTGCGCGCGGGGTGCGCGCGGGGCGAGGAGCTGCACGGGGGGTGTGCGGGGTGCTCGCGGGCCGGCACGAGGCGTTCGGGGCGCGCGCGGGCTACCGCGGCAGGGCGCAGGGGACGCGCGGAGCCCCGGGGTGGTGCGGCGGCGTGTCCAGGCGGCGGGCAGGGGCCGGCGGAGCGCGGGATGCGCGGGCTGAAGCGCGGCGGTGCACCCGGGCGGTCGGGTGGCCGTGCGGGTGGTTGCCGGGGGTGTTGGGTGTTTGATTTGGGATTTTGGGTATTTAATTGTGTGTTTTGTGTAATTTGGGGTAATTGTGGATTATACTCACCCAGTTAATATCCTGTCTTGCAGATCTCGACGGACGGTCGCGCGTCGACCCGATTTCCGGTGAGTGGGACAACCCAACCCAGCTTGGGAGGCGATACACGCACTTGGGCGTGTACCGCTCTCCCCTGGGGCGTATAGCTTGTATTAACTGTTGCAATTATAACCCATGTAAGCATGATGTGTGTGTAGAATTGCATGCCACCCTAGATTGTGTGATAGGGACTTGCACCCTTAGGATTGTGCATGAGCCATGCATCCTGCCTCCTCGCTATCATGCTAGGAAAGCCCGACCTCTACATGCGTCCTATTAGTTTGATTTGTTTACTTAAATGCTAGCATAAGTGAGAATTGCATGCTTTAGACAATATTATAGGGAGGGGCCTTGCGAGGTCAACATTGAGACCCGGGTCAGGGTACTCCGTGTTCCTTGTTTGGTTGTCGGGACGTCCTGTATCGGGACCTCACGTTGCCCTCCCCAGGTTACTTTCCCAATAATATTGCACCCCTGTATTATGATTAATAAATGCATGTTCCCCGCATACTGGTTATGCGCGCTGGTGGAATTCTGAGGAATTCAAGACATTAGGATTGTAGAGATGTGCTGTCAGCGGATCTGAGTGGATCATATGCGATGGATAGGCTGTTCTGTTCCCTTCGTCGGATCCTGTTAGAGACTACCTCAGCGTTAGACAGGTTGTCCCGTGCAGGGGCTCCCATTAGTAGGCGTCTCCTGATTTTGGTGAAGGACTGTGCTGAACATGAGAGTGGCCAAACGACCTACGGAGTGAGGAGAAACTATCGGTGGACCAAGGGTGACCAACAGCCTAGTCAGTCCCAAGAGCCTATGTCACCTGGCGAGGGTGAGGGTGAGGGTATGGTGGGCCGGCGATGCGACGACCCACAGGATTATGTATGGATGATTATCAGCCCACTAAGTCCCAACATCCTAGGTCACCTGTTGAGGGTGAGGGTGAGGGTGAGGGTATGGGGTTCGGCGATGTAACGAACCCCCGGATTTGAGATATTATGCCACTTGTGGCTTATGACTTGCTTAAATGTGGTTAATATGAACTGTATGCATGGGTTGTGCTATTCACTGAGCGTGTGGCTCACCCCTCGCATATTGTCTTTTTCAGTGATCTCTGAGGGAGGAGCTTCCCGAGCGACTACACCAGTAGAGGAGTAGCGCCGCGTCCCACGAGTTTTGAGGCCATCAGCACCCTTCTTTCAGTTGTATGTATATATTCTGTGCTTGGGCACCTAGTTGGATTATGTATGGATTTTATTTGTGTATATATATGGACATGTTGGCTCTCACAGGACATACGATTATGTATCGAGTCTGTAGTATGTTTTGATTACAGACTCAGTCTTTTTAGCTTCCGCATTTGGTGTATATATTATGTCAGCCCTGCTTTTATCTGTGTTGTCATTTTAGTGATTGTTTGTGGTTTATTGTTGGTTTCCTGTTACTGATATCATATATACACTTGCCGCGTCCCGGGGACGGCCGCCCTGGGGCGTGACATAAGATGGTTCCAAAATTACAGGATGACAATATCTACAATACTACATTAGGATCATCCAAGTATTCATTATACATGATGGTCATTAACCAAACAAAAAAAAAACATGGCTCAACAAATACATGGAGCCACTATACAATGTAACAAAATTAACTTAACAAAGGTACATGCACTGATCATGAGACTACGATGTATCACGGGAAAGCTTGTACTTGTGTGCAATCCAACGGGCCCTCAACTCATCAGTGTCTAAGGAGCAAAGGTTTGGCGATTCACGGGTAAACGTAGTGCCCAATAGCAAACAAGTACTCTTCTGATGATCTAGACAGTCCTTCAGTGTTTGCTAGAACTTGCAAGGCATGCACAACTGTTGGGACATCTTCAGTGGATTTGACACTGGACTTCTTTCTTGTCCTCTCCTCAAGTAAATTATAAATACGGTCCAGTGAGGTCTCCAGGACTTGTCCGGTACTTGCTTTCGACCTTTTCACTCCACCACCGGATCGTTGAGCTGTCGGTGCTCTAAGAGGACTAGTTGCCTCTGAACCTAGGTTGACATCGTTGGACTGATTGGCACCAGATGGTTCAGTTAGTGGAGTTTCAGAAGGTAAGGCTTCAGTTTCTTGTTGTTTCTCTATAGAAGGAGCAACACTTTCTGTAGTTGGTGAGACAAGTTTCTCTTGTTGCCAGACATACTTGTTACCTGACGGGATTTTATTATGGTCACCAATAGCAGCGCCATGTCCGAATAATATGTCCAACTCTTCCTCATGCGCGAGAGGGAAGTGCGCGAACTTATCTCCTCCGATGTGTCTCTATATGAAGTACATGTTTTGGTTAGATATATTTGAACCCTATGATTAATATTGAAGCATATACTTTAGCAATTCAATCAATACCTGTGCAAATTGGGACCACCATTCATGAGGCATTTTATAAGTCTTTTTTTGCTCATCCCATCCTAGTCCTGTTTTCTTTTGTAAAGCCTTCCACATTTGCCAATCCTTTCTAGTGGTGTCCCAATGATTTTTAAGTTGATCTTTTTCATAAATAATTCCACATCTCTCATTGAATTTTGCACTCAAGTTCATGTAACCAACTTTGTTCAAAGTTTGGCCAGGCTTGTTTCCAGCCTGCACTTCTTCCAAACATATACTAATAAAAACTTCGTATTTATGACTATCCCACTGCCTTCTTTCGATACACATCACTTGTTCTCTTTCCTTTGGTTCTGAAGGCTAATTTTTGCACATTGGTTGATAGACTAAATTGACTGTTGTCACCTTGGCTATCCATCTGCACTTAAAAAAAAAAAAACATGCACTTTTGAATGTTTATAGTTGAAGAGTAGAATGGGCGTCCATCAACGTTTAATTGAACCAAACTTATACATGAAGCCTCACAATAACCTGTACTCCTGTGGTATGAAGCTATAGTTGGGGTTACATTATACATTATTCATGTGACAACCATTCTGGTTGCTATTCAATTTCATTTTAACAACAAAGATAAAATAATTGCCAGACAATTTTTCGTGAATGTTGGATGACATAGAAGCCAGCACTCAGCAGTGTATACCTATTGAAGTGTGGTATAAGATAGCTGGTGGCATAAAGAGGAAGGAATTATGAGTCCTGATTTGTGCTACGTTACTACTCCATGTGAAACTCCTGCGTATGAGAAGTACAAGTATTGTCATTTATTTTACAGTTTTGGAATAATTATAATGGCATTCTACGGGTGGCCATCAGGTGGATTCATAGGGTATTCTTCAGGATAACCCTTCTGGTATGTAAGGGTAGAAAATGTATAAGAATTTAACATACAGAACATGATGTTATATTGAAAATTTTAGCCCAGGTTCAACTTTGGTTATTTATACCAATCTTCATACTGGCATATCACATGTGAGTGGCTGGGATAAAAAACAAATGACATGATTTTTTAAATGAATGTGGACAACAAATATGCAGAAAATACCTCGAATTCAGACCTATGTAATGACAATACACGACTGATTTTCTAGTACATCATGCCAAACTGAATATTATTTTTATGGCCATTCAAACAACAAGCATGTCACACATGAGGAGCAGAAAGAAGAAACAAATGAAATTCATGATTGTCTGGAAAAAAAAAATTCACATTTTGCATAAGACCTTTTTAAAAAACACAACCATGAAGTTATATAGCACATGATCCCAAACTTATGGGTTTTTAATAGCCCACCAAACCAAGAAGCATGTAGTATGTGAGGAGAATTATATCAGAAAATGAAATGTACAAAAGAGATAACATATTTTGGAAATGAATGTTTGACCTATTTACCATATAAAACAACCAGTGCTATTCTACATCATCCCAAACTGAATAGTTTTTGGATAGGCCTATTCAAACAACAAGCACCTCACATATGAGGAGCAGATTGTTGCTAGCAAATGGAGCACCCACCATGGAAATAAAAGTTCACATTTTGGGGAATCAAGCTTGGCCTGTTTAACAGAATAATCACTAATATTATTCTCACACTGAGGATCACAAACAGAGGATAAGATGGAAAAAAAAATTCTGGTAAAAATTCCAACAAAGAGAATCTCACATCTGAGGAAATTCTAAAAATAGAGAATACCAAATGTGCGGACGTGGTTAGGAAGAGTTCACATGAATTTTCACTAAACGAATAAGTTCCTAATAGTAGTAAATGAAATCCACTCAAAAACCTACTCGAGGCTAAAGGAACATATTAACCCTAAACGAATATTGTCATTCTGAAAAATTCCTTTTTCATGAAAGTGTGGGTGCGGTGTGAAATTAGGGAAATATAAAACTTAATGTAAGGATCTCTGCTGACAATGAAGGGGATGCTCTTGAACAGTGCTGGGATTGGTGGTCGAAGTCAAGCCGATCTGTGTAAGAACATGAAACGAGTGAAAGATGGACCGTCAAATTACTACGAAGAAATATAATAACCCCAATCGATCAAACGTCAAAAACTAGTAAAACCACAAAAACAAATACTTACTGTAAGGAGGTTAGATGACAATGAAGGGATCTCTCAACCCCAATGTTGCCTCCGGTGATCAAAATCTGATCAAACTGTCATTGTGACCTAGGGTTTTGGTTGGGGGAGATGTTGACCGACGAGAGAGGCAAGAGAGGCTGCAAACCCTAACAACTCATTTAGGGGTCTTGGGTGCTAGGGTTTCACAGCCACTAAAGGCCACCGTTTACAGTGACAAGAGAGACGACAGAGGGTCTCAATTCGGATGAGACGAGAATGAGCGAGATCGTTTTTACGAGAGAGGCGAGAGAGGGCCTCAGATCGGATGAGACGAGAGAGGAATGAAACATCTGAATTCCACTGGATTTCAAGAAAGAGAAAGTAAGTGTTTAGACGAAACCCTATATATATGTCTGTAGTTTTCTTGAAACTGAATGGGTATAATAGACATTTCACTTGTCCTTTATTTTGGTTTCCAATCTAGCTTTTACAAAAAGCTCCCCCGACGAGCTTCCCACATCACTCGGTTTTCGTCCAAAATTACACACAATCGCAACCACCCGATTTTGCAATCAAGAGTCAAAAATGGGTGTTTGGTTTGCATTCTGTCCCAACCAAATTTTCAAATCGCAAACGCACCCTTAAATAAGGATGGTTGTTTTTCCTCTCTATGCGGAGTCTCCCCAAATGGTGGTCCCACCATGATAAATGATATGTATGCCCTTTAAAAAGTTATTTTTGAATTAAAAAATCATAACCGTTTGTAGCCAACGGTTGTGTGTGTTTTTCCACAAAGCTAAACTATCTGTTTTTATCTTTTTTTTTTATTTATAAAGACAACGAGAGTTCAACAAGAATTCAAACAAGAGTTTTATCGATCATATCATATCACACTTTTATTATTGCTTACATTAAAGGACAAATCCAAGAGCAATAATGGTTTTAAAATAATTATTGATAATTTTTTAAAAAAATTTATTGTTTCAATGGATATTTATGTCTTTTAGTTTTGAAGAGAGGAAAGAATAGAGAGTAAGGTTGGAGTTCACACTTAAATATAGGGAAAGAAATTAATGAGGGTGTTTTTTTTTAAATATAGAGAACAAATGGGGAGTTGGGGTGGAGTTGCTCTATCCCAATTATGCAGTTCAGCCATCCAGGTAATAGCTGGTTTCAAGTGATCCGACGGCTCAGATCAATTGATCCATGTTAGTATGTTAGTTATCAACACTGGTGGACACTTTATACTTTTTTTTAAAAAAGGAAATCGTAAATGTCAGTATATACTCTATTATATATATAAAAATATATATATATATTCAATCATATTCAGAATGTAACGTAAAGAAAACTAAACATACCATTTTCCATATGATTTATATGATTTGAAGTTTTATAGTAAAAACAAGAAATAAAAGAGAGATAGGATTGTGTATTCGGAAATGTGAAAGTGAGCAGAGACATTCTGTTCTCAGTGAATAAAGCCCCCTCACGCACATGTTTGAATGGCTTTTACCACGGAAAGATACAACCACAATAGGTTTTGTTTTTCTAAGGTGCGAGTTACGGAAAAACAATGATTAACGGACTGCGATTTTTTCCGACGCCTAAATAGATCGATAGAGAAGAAAAGAGTGTTTTACAACTAGAATGGTTAAAGCATAGTTGACCACTCAATGGATTGAGTATGCATTATAAAGAAGAATTAGAATTTTATTTTACTAGAGTTGATGTCACACACATGGATTGAGTATGCATGCACCTTTATTTATATAGTTTATATCAAATGTACGTTAGCACTCCTAATAATAAACGTTCCAAAACCAGTGAGTTTTATTTTGTAACTCATTCATTTGATATCGTTCGTGCATGCATTATTAGGTCATTTATATACGTGAATGAATGTAAGTCCTTCCAAACGCATGCAATAAAATGGGCCGGTTACTGCACATCAGGGAAGACTTAAGAAGGAGTCAGTGGGCCATCCAGTGAGTGCCACTGAACAGGATCAGCCTTGATAATTAAATTTTTTTAATGAGCCTTAAACAAAATTTTAAAGCTGTGTCTCAGACATTTTTTTTTTAAATCTAAATTTTTTTAATCTTGCACATTATCAATATTACTAAATAGATGTACAATACCATATAATAATTTAAAGTAAAACATTATACAATATCATGTGCACTTAATAAAACACAAAAACTTAAATTTTAAAAATTGAAATGTCTATTAAATTAAGGTTGGAGAGATTTATGGAAAAGAGAAATTTTAGAGGAATATCAAATAGATTGAGAAATTTGTTGAGAGTGATTAATTAAAGTAACACATCTCACCGTACAATTTTATTAAAGTTCGCTGAATAGATGGTTCTTAGAGGGCCTTGTTGGGTGGAGGTCCTAAGCAATTGCCTTGGTGATCTTGCCCCAGGGTCGATTTCGCCACTGAATTTATTTAAAAAAAATACAATGACAATGCAATTAGCCAATTAATAACTTTGATAGTGGAAGAAAATTGTAGAGAACGGAGATAATTATGTACCTAGTAAATGGTTAAGGGTTTTAATTTTTTAGATAATTGAGATAGTTGAGGATCTGAAAAGTAAAATGATAGATATGATATCGATTATCTTTATTGTATTGGATATTATTACGTACAACTCATTTTTCAGTCCTAATTTTAATTTACACATGTTTTAATTTATTTAAAATAGTTATATGATTTAATGAGATACATATTTTTATGGTAAATAAAGCATATGCTCCAATGAATTGCATCGATGTATTTATAGAAAATGTGAAATTTATTGATGCATATATCTTGTTAATGTGAATATATGCTTCGATGATTTTCTATCAACGCATATATGACTGAATCAGGGCTGAAAAAAATGTGATTAACGTATTGTGTTATTAAAATTTTAGAATTATGTTACACATTATCTTTTTCAACTCTAATTCTAGTCACATATACTTCGTTAGCATCATATGCTAACATTAATGTGGTATATGTTTCTTTAGAAATGTTTCACATTTTTTTTATAGCATATACCTCGTTAGATGGGGTATAATTGTCACGCCCCAGGGCGGCTGTCCCCGAGACGTGGCAATATATATAATATCAGTTATCAATACCTGAGGTCAAGAAAGACTCCAACAACACCATATAAGGTGGCAAGACAAAGATAAATGATAGTTAATTGAAAAGCGGAAGCATAAAATACTAACTATGTCTGTAAACCAAAATATTATTATAGACCCGAAAACAGAATCACTGTCTTGTGAGAGCCAAGTCTAGTCCAAATAAAATACAACCAGTGCGACACGCACGATTAACAATACATAAATGACAGTAGGACTACTGATAGCCTCGCACTCACAAACCGCCGGACGGAACGCTCCACGCACACAAGACCACACCACAAGGAAGCTCTAGCTCCATGCCCAACATCGTCCCTGCGGAAGAGACAGTATGCGAGGGGTGAGCTACAAGCTCAGTGAGTGACAAGAAACCAAGCACTAATACAAAAATTTAATGTGAAGGCAATTGCCTATCAAGGAAAAACATGGGTGTAAACCCAAATGATAACAAAGTCACGTGGCGGCGGGACCACACCTCACCCTCGTTCCCGAGGAAAACTCAAATAACATTCGGAGAGGAACAAACTATTAACCATAACACATAGTGTTATTGTGTAATAGTTTACAACGAGTCTAATAGCTACGAGGTAGAGATACACTACGATACCTTAAGCGTTAGACATAACATAATACAACAAGTCCTTCCGCTATGAGGTAGAGATACACTACGATACCTCAAGCGTTAGGCGTAACATACCAAGAATATACTCAATCGGTATAAGAGTCACGTAACCACGTGACTTCCAACTCATCCTCACCCTAACCTCCGGAAGCAGGGGCGAACATAGGGGGGCATGCTGGGCCAGACCCCCCCCACATTTTAAAAATTTATATAGTGGGCTAGTGACCCAAGTGGCCCAATGTATTTCATATACCCAAATCAATTGGAAAAATCAGCTCCAAATCAATTAATGCCTCAAAGACCTTCCATTCAAGCCTTCCCAATAATCCCAGACCAAAAAAATCAAGTGGGACCCACCAACCCAATAAAATATAATACCCTAATGACAAATTAATATCCTCAATACCCCATTGTGTGCCGTTGTCGTCACTCGTCCGCGAAAATCACAATTCGAAAGGCTCTCTAACCCTTCTCCCGTGAATTCTTGTAGGTTTAATTTTTTTTTAATGAAGCATATTTTCAATATTTAGGTGGCGTTTGGCGCGGTGGAATGTGGATTTTAAGTTCTGATTAATAAGTGCAGAAAGAGGTTATGCTGATAATCTTTAAGGAGTTCAGAAAAAAAAAAGTGTTTGGTTCAGCGAAAAATATTATGCAGTTATTTTGATAAGTGTGTTTGGTTGACCATTGAACATATGTGCTTATTAAGAGGGTATTTCGGTCCATTTTATAAGTGTTGAATGTTATTTTGATGTTTGGTTGAAACCCTGAATTTCTGATTAATTCCTTAAAAAGAAACAGAACATCTATGAATATGCCATTAAGAAACAGAACATCCATTTTCCATTGAGAACACCAAGAACATCAATAAGAGAACAAACAAAATGGGGATCAAATTCTTATAACCACATTCTTTTCACATAATCCAAACAGGGTAGCCGCAAAGGAGATTTGATGAGGTGACAGTACTCGGATGGTAGTGGAGGTCGATCTATAAAGGGGATCAACATAGTGTTTTGATATACGGGATGCAGTTTGCCTGCGGCTGGGGTACCGCACAGAGTATATGCGGTATGCGAAAGTATATGCGGGAGTACATGCGGTTCTGTAATTTTTTATTAATAAATAAAATATATGATGATTTTTAAACATATCAAGATAAATATTAAAAATATATATACAAATGATATCTTAAGTATATCTAAAGATGTTTCATTTTATCCAATTGTCCTAGATCATCAACATATACATGTTCACTGTCCCAAATCAATTCTAGGGATAACAAAAAATAAGAACCAAATAAAAACTGACAGGTGTATAGCATTTGTTAAATAAACCAAACACATGTCACAAGTGTTTATTAGATAGCAAAGAAAAGAAATTAAAAGTGAAGTGATATTTCATTAATTCACACGCTACTCAGATAAAAAAAAACAGAGAAAAACATATCTGATCGATCAACAATGGTGAACAAGGTCGTGTAGATCACCGTCTTCGTCTTCGACGTCATCGCGTTCGCCCTCACCGTCACCGCCGAACAGAGACGCAGCACTGTGAGAGACACCCCTTTTTAGGGCGGTCGAAGAAGAAAAAGGGGAGGTCATGAGATCCGAAGTTGCTGCGGCGGATGATGATGGTGAAGCTCGATTTGTAGAGGACGTCCAAAGAAGCGACGGACGGTGGTGGTCGATTTGTAGAGGAGGTCTGATTCTTGCAGCGGACGGTGATGGTGGAGCTCAATGTGGTGTGGACTATGGAGAACCAATTCTGACAACGGACGGTGGTGGTGGAGGTCAATCAACTGAGGAGAAACGAAGAGGAGAGATGGTGAGGGAGAGAATCTACAGAAATAGTGGTGGAGCTCAATCGGCTGTGTGTTTGTTTTGCAGTGGTGATGGAGCACCTACTAGGGTTTCGAGAGGAATGAAAGGGATGAGTCAATTTGGCTGTTGAGGAGAGAGAAATGCTAGAAAGAGGGTTAAATACCCTTCATAATTATGAGTAATAGACAGGGATATAAGGGTCTTTTCACAGGAGCAATAAAGCGGAGAAATGCGACAGCGGAATAATAAGTGAGGCTTGGGTTACTGAATTTTTGTTGGGTTTTATTGATGAATGAGGATTTTTTAAAAGCTTATTGGAGGATCCAACCAAACATTGTTTTAGTAAATAAGTGCTGATTTTCATCATTAAGCTGAATAAGTGCTTGAAAAACAATGAACCAAACACCACCTTAGTGTTGATTTGATTTATTTTTTTGTATTTGATATGTGTTTATTTTTTGTTGGTGGATTTGATTTATTTTTGTTGATTGGATTAGGAGATTTGAAAATATTAAGTTCATCTTCAATTCTTTAAATTTTTGTATAAGTAATATTTATTTATTTATTTCTAGCTCCAATTTTAGTCCTATATGCTTTGATAGAAAATCACTAGAGCATATACTTACGTTAACGAGATATATATTTTAATAAAATATTTTTATTGTGATTCATTTATTTATTTTATTTGGATAGAGTTATTTTTTTATTTTATTAATTTTTAATTGAACTTTCAGGTCAATCATGAGCAAGTTTAAAATAATTGACTCATTCTTTAAAGGAAATTACTCCAACCCGAAAGCCAATTTACTTCCTTTTTCTGATATTAGTCCACCTCCAATTATTGAAAGTCCTTCACCTAAACGTCCGAGAACTAATGATGAAACTAGTGCTCTTTCAATTATAGAACGTGTTCCAGAATTGCATTGTCAAATTTGGGAATATCCAGTAAATCAAAAAGATGAAATTCATCTAATATATCTTAGGGACGGACCTTATCAGCATACGCTTTTGGTCTATCCAACACCAGGTGAACATAAGCGCAAGTTTCAGTATTCTTGGTTTGAAAAATTCTCTTCATGGTTAGAGTACTCTCCTACAAAGGATGCATCATTTTGCTTACCATATTTTGTTTTTAATAAGCCACCTAATGAACGTTTTGGATCAACTACATTCACAATAGATGGATTTCGCAAGTGGAAGAAAGTCAATGGAAAAAATTGTGCATTCCTAACTCATGTAGGGAAGGATCATTGTTCTCCACACAACATTGCCGTAAAAATTGTAAGGATTTGATGGTACAATCTGGACATATAGATAAAGTTATGGAGCGGTAAATTTCACATCAAATTGTGGCTAATCAGTTGCGGCTTATGACATCAATTGATTCTTTACGATATTGTGCATTTCAAGCAATCGCCTTTCGAGGTCACAATGAATGCTCAATCGAGGTAATTTCATTGAAATGATAAAACTTCTTGCACAATATAACAAAGAAGTGGATGAAGTTGTTTTAGAAAATGCTTCTGGAAATGCTAAGTACATATCCCCTAGAATTCAGAAAGAGCTTTTGTCTATTTTCTCAAATATGGTGCAAAATGTGATTCGTAAAGAAATTGGAGATGCGAAGTATTGCATTATAGTTGATGAATCTAGAGATGAATCTAAAAGGGAGCAAATGGCAATAGTGATAAGATTTGTTGACATCAATGGGTTTGTGCGAGAGCGTTTTCTAGATCTTGTTCAGGTTAAAGATACAAGTGCACTCACCTTGAAGAATGAGATCTCTATCGTTCTCTCTCGGCATAATCTCAGTATTCAAAATATGCAAGGCCAAGGATATGATGGTGCAAGTAATATGCGCGGTGAATGGAAGGGACTAAAAGCTTTATTTCTTAGTGAATGCCCATATGCATATTATGTGCATTGTTTTACACATAAACTCCAACTAGCTCTAGTTGCGGCATCCAAAGAAGTGAGGTCAGTACATAATTTCTTCAATGAATTGATTTACATTATTAACACCATTGGTGCTTCCGCCAAACGCAATGATCAGTTACATGATGCTCAAAAAGTATATATCCAACACATGATTGATCTTGATGAAATTGAGATTGGCACAGAAGTAAATCAAATTTCTACCTTACAACGGCCTGGAGATACTCGATGGTCATCTCATTTTCCTTTTGTTTGCAGTGTTATAAAGATGTATACTGCAACTTGCTCTGTTTTAATTGAGATTGGCGATAATGCATCTACATCTGCTCAACGTGGTGAAGGCGAAGCTGCTTTTAAAAAGATGAAAAAATTTGAGTTTATTTTTATCTTACATTTGATGAAAGAAATTCTAGGAACTACTGATGTTCTTTGTCAATGTTTGCAACATCAATCTCAAGACATTTTGAATGCTATGAATTTAGTGTCGACTACAAAGGTTCTCATTCAAAAACTGAGAGAAAATGGTTGGGATAACTTTCTTCATAATGTGATCATATTTTGTAAACAAAATGAAGTTAAAGTTCCTGATATGAATATCCCATATAGCGATAGATGTTTTCGGACTCCACGTGATAATATTACTCTAGAGCATCATTATCAAGTGGACATTTTTAACAGCACAGTGGACTGTGTATTGCAAGAGTTAAGTGACCGATTTGATGAGGAATCTGTTGAACTTCTTTCTCAGCTTGGCTTTGGATCCGAGAGATGGCTATAAGTCCTTCAATGTTGATGATATATGCATCCTTCGGAAAACATTCTATCCTGAAGATTTTACAGAGCAAGAGATTACAATATTAAGATATCAGTTATAGCATTATGAGCTTGATGTTCTTTCTCATGAAAGATTTCAACATTTGTCTAGAATATCTGAAGTATGTCAAGCACTCATGGAAACATAAAAGTCAAAGACATTTTATCTCATTGACAGATTGATTCGTCTTGTTTTGACTCTTCCAGTTTCAACAGCAACTGCCGAACGATCATTTTTAGCTATGAAGCTTGTTAAAACAAGACTTCGTAATAAGATGGAGGATGAATTTCTTGCAAATTGTTTGATTTTATATATTGAAAGGGAAATAGCTGAAAAGTTTGACAATGATATGATTGTAGATGAATTTTATGCAGTAAAAAATCACAACTGAAATAGAAGATATGTAATATTTTGTTTATTTTTGTGACTATTAAAAAAAATATCCATGAAATTTTCATTGGTGCATTGACTTATCAATGAATGTATTGAAATTTTGATATTTTTGTCTTAAATTATCATCTTTGTATTTATATTTTGTTATAATTTTTTATTTCAAGTATATTGTGTCACGCCCCAGGGCGGCCGTCCCCGGGACGCGGCAAGTGTATATAAAATATCAGAATCTACACAGGGGTCAATAATATATCATACACAAGCAACCAGAATGACACACAGACAACAAAGGGGCTGACATGATATATACACCAAATGCGGAAGCAAAAGACTGAATCTGTAAATAAGCATACTACAGACTCGATACTCAATCATCTGTCCTGTGAGAGCCAATATACACAAATACAACTGAATATATACAAACACGTGCCAAGCACGGAAATAAAATACATACTGTCAAGAAGGGATGCTGATAGCCTCTGGCACTCGCGGAACGTAGCGCTGCTCCGCTACTGAAGGAATCCCTCGGACGGCTCCAACTGCTCCTCCGGCTCCGGCTCAGTGACAACTGGGGAAAAACATATGCGAGGGGTGAGCCACACGCTCAGTGAACAGCACAACCCATGCATCACAGACAATATTGACCACAATTCATTTATTTATCCAGCCTCTAAGTGGCATAACAAATAACCCAGTGGGTCGCTCCATCGACGACCCACCACACCCTCACCCTCACCCTCAACAGGTGACGCAGGATATTGGGACTGATAATCATCCAATCACAAAACCAGCGGGTCGCTAATCGCCAACCCACTACACCCTCACCCTCACCCTACCACGGGTGACATAGGATTTTGGGACTGACTAGGCTGTTGGTCACCCTTGGTCCACCGATAGTCTCTCCTCCACTCCGTAGGCCGCTTGGTCTACTCCCACATTCAGCACAGTCTGAAACCAAATCAGGAGGTGCCTACTGATGGGAGCCCTCACCCACAACTTCAGCACAATCCGAAACCAAAATCAGGAGGCGCCTACTGATGGGAACCCTTGGAAGGGACGGCCTTTCTAACGCTGGGGCAGCCTCTACCGGATCCAACGAAAGGGGACAGAACAGCCTATCTATACGCACATGATCCACTCGGATCCGCCGACTACGCATCTCTACAATTCTAATGTCCTGAATTCCTCAGAATTCCTCCAGGGCGCATAACCAAGATGCGGGGAACATGTACAATAATAGCAAGGTTGGAATATCATTGGGGGAAAGAAACTTGGGATGGCAGCGTGAGTTCCCGATATAGGACACCCCGACAACCAAACAAGGAACACGGAGTACCCTAGCCCGGGTCTCACCGCTGTCCTCGCGAGGCCCCTCCCCTATAATATTCACTAATTATGCTAATAATCATACAATTTGGTATAACATTACTTATAATATTATTGGGACAAGAAACCTTGGGAGGGCAGCGTGAGTTCCCGATACAGGACACCCCGACAACCAAACAAGGAACACGGAGTACCCTAACCCGGGTCTCAGTGTTGACCTCGCAAGGCTCCTCCCTATAATATTATCTAAAGCATGCAATTAACATATACTAGCATTTAATTTAATAAATAAACTAGTAGGACGCATGCATAGGCCGAGGCTTCCTAGCATGAGAACAGGGGGACATGATGCATGGCTCATACACATATCCTAAGGGTGCAAGTCCCTAACATACAAGTCTAGGGTAGCATGCATTCTACATTTAAATCATGCTCGCATAGAATACACATTACAACAGGTTAATATAAATCCATGGTGCCCCAGGAGAGGTCGGTATACGCCCAAGTGCGTATAATGCCTCTCTACTGGGTTGGATTGTCCCACTCACCGGAATCCGGGTCGTCGCGCAACCGTCCATCAAGATCTGCAAGACAGGCATTTATACGGTGAGTATACTACATAAAATACATCAAAAATATTCTAAAATACTCAACACTCGGACAAACGTACATACGGCCCGTACGCACGCGTATCCGAGCATCCCGACTCACTCCCGAACCCACCAGGCAACCGCACGCACGGCCACCCGCCTCGGGCGCACAGCCGAGCCCCGGCCCGCGCGCCAAGGCGCACTGCCGAGCCCAGCCCGCACACTCAGACACCACCGGCGCACTGTCGTGCGCCTGCCCGCGCGCCCCGACGCACTGCCGCACGCACGCGCACGCTTGCGCGCACCGCGTGTCCAGCCCAGCGCGCCCCCGCGCGCACTTCACGCACGCCCCAGCACGCGGACGCACTGGTCCCCAGCACCGCGCGCACTGTGTCACGCCCCGGGCGTCCCCAGTACGCGGCAAGTGTATATAAAATATCAGAATCTACACAGGAGGTCAATAATATATCATACACAAGCAACCAGAATGACACACAGACAACAAAAGCAGGACTGGCATGATATATACACCAAATGAGGATAACTAAAGACTGAATCTGTAATCAAAACACACTACAGACTCCATACATAATCACATGTCCTGTGAGAGCCAATATACATACAAAGACATCCAAATACAACCAAACGCGTGCCCAAGCACGGAAAATAGTACATACTGGCACAAGGGATGCTGATAGCCTCAGAAACTCGCGGGACGTGGCGCTACTCCGCTACTGATGAAGTCCCTCGGGGAGCTCCTCCTCCGGATCCGACTCAGATGACACTGAAGAAAAAGATTATGCGAGGGGTGAGCCACACGCTCAGTGAACGGCACAACCCATGCATCACAGACAATATTGACCACAACCAGATAATCCTTATCATCCACAACCACATTACCATAGCCACAATTAACAACAATTCCTCAAACTAGTGGGTCGCTACCGCCAACCCACTACACCCTCACCCTCACCCTTAATGGGTGACCAAGGATATTGGGACTAATCAACACAAAACCAGCAGGTCGCTTCCGCCAACCCGCTACACCCTCACCCTCACCCTTCAATGGGTGACATAGGATTTTGGGACTTACAATCCAGTGGGTCGCCACATCGCCGGCCCACCATACCCTCACCCTCACCCTCAACAGGTGACCTAGGCTCTTGGGACTGACTAGGCTGTTGGTCACCTTGGTCCACCGGTAGTCTCTCCTCACTCCGTAGGTCGTTTGGCCACTCCCATGTTCAGCACAGTCCTTCTACCAAATCAGGAGGCGCCTACTACTGGGAGCCCCTGCACGGGACAACCTGTCTAACGCTGAGGTAGTCTCTACACGGATCCAACGAAGGGAACAGAACAGCCTATCCATCGCATATGATCCACTCGGATCCGCAGACAACACATCATAACAACACTAATGTTCTGAATTCCTCAGAACCCACCAGGGCGCATAACTACGATGCGGGGAACATGCATAAGGTTATAACAAGGGTGGAATATCATTGGGGGAAAGAAACTCGGGAGGGCAGCGTGAGTTCCCGTTATAGGACACCCCGACAACCAAACAAGGAACACGTGTACCCTAACCCGGGTCTCACCGCTGTCCTCGCAAGGCCCCTCCCCTATAATATTCACTATAACATGCAATTTTAACAAATACTAGCATTTAATTTAATAAATAAACTAGTAGGGCACATGCATCGGTCGGGCTTCCTAGCATGGAACCAGGGGACATGGTGCATGGCTCATACACATATCCTAAGGGTGCAAGTCCCTAATATGCAAAGACTAGGGTAGCATGCATTCTACATTTAAATCATGCTCGCATGATATACAAATTACAACATGTCAATATTCATCCATGGTGCCCCAGGAGAGGTCGGTATACGCCCAAATGCGTATAACACCTCTCTACTGGGTTGGATTGTCCCACTCACCAGAGATCGGGGTCGTCGCGCGACCGTCCGTCTAGATCTGCAAGACAGACATTCAATATGGTGAGAACAAACATAATTACACAAAAATACATCTAAAATACCTTACACTCGGGCAAACGTACATACGGCCCGTACGCACGCGTATCCGAGCATCCCGACTCACTCCCGAGCCCACCGGGCAACCGCACGCACGGCCACCCGCCTCGGGCGCACAGCCGAGCCCCGGACCCGCGCCAAGGCGCACTGCCGGGCCCATCCCGCACACCCGGACACCACCGGTGCACTGTCGCGCGCCTGCTTGCGCTCCCCGACGCACTGCCGCGCGCGCCCGCGCGCACCGCGCGTCCAGCCCAGCGCGCCCCCGCGCGCACTGCACGCATGCCCCAGCACGCGCACGCACTGGCCCCCAGCTCCGCGCCCAGGCGCATGCCCAGGCACCCTGCCCAGCACCCAGGCACAGTGCCCAGGCGCCCTGCCCGCGCGCGCGCACGCCCGCGTGCCCGCCCGCGCGTACCCGTGCTCACTCCCGCGCACACCCCCGCTCGCGCCAGCACCCGCGCGCACCGCGCACCCACTCCGCGCGCACCCGCGCACCCGCCAGCGCCCAACGTCCAGCACCCGGCACCCGCGACCCAGCGCCCAGCACCCGGGACCCTCACCCAGCGCGCCTGCTAGCCTGCCCGCGCTGCTGCCCGCGTTGCCTGCCTGCGCGCGTCGCTGAGTGGCCCGAGCACCGCTCGCCTACACGCCCAGGGCTCTGCCCGCCTGATGCCCGAGCGCCCCTGTGCTGCTCGCCTGCGCACCCAGCCAGCTCGCCCGGCCTGCCAGCGCGCACAGCCCAGCAGCCTGCTCCGCACGCCTCTCCCTGCACCCCCCGAGCGCACGCCCGCGCGCGCACCCGCGCGCACGCGCTCGCGCGCCCAGCAAACTGGTGCACCTGCTCCCAGCCTACCCGAGCTAGCCCTGCCAGCCGGCCCAGCGTGCGCGCCCAGCCCTGCTGGCCCCCAGCGCCAGCCGAGCCCCAGCGCCAGCCGAGCGCCCGCACGCCCAGCCCTGCTGGCCCCCAGCACCGCCCGAGCGCACGCACGCGCGCGCGCATCCGCCCCAGCCACTGCGCCTGCACCACCCTGCGCTGCTGCCCTGCCCGGGACAGCAGCCCGCCTGCCCGAGCTGCACGCCTGCCAGCCCGAGCTCCACTAGCACCCACCTCCGACCACCACCACAGCCTCCGACCGCCTCCCACAGCCCTCCGACGGCCACCCACCACCGCCAACCTCCACCCAACCCCATTTCCACCCTCCTAGCATACATCTAAGCAAGAAAGAGAGGAAAAAGAGGCTTACCAAGGGGAGGAAAGGAAATCCGGTTGCTCTCCGCGCACCGAAACCTCTCCCAAAAGGTTTCCAACGCCCCGATCTACCTCCACCACCGAGATGGCTCAAAACAGAGGAGAAGAGAGGGCGGACGGACGGGCAAAACTCACCGGAATTGGGATTTGAAACCACCGGGGTGTAGATCGGGACCCGATCTACACTTCCTAGGTTTTAACTTTTAAGCTTTGAGGGGTCTAAGGGCCTCAAAAGCAAGAAAAACGGAGGAGAGGAGAGAGAGGGCTCAAGGTAGGAGATGATGAATAGTGCCAGGATATTTTTAGATTTCACTTATATAGCGGGCGACTTAAAATACCCGGATACGCCCCGAAACTGTGAAATTTCGGAAACGTTACCGGAATTCAACGAAATTTTCGTGAGAGGCCTAAAATGGCACCAGGACACCAAATATGCAGTTAGATTTCCAATCAGAGTCCTCTAACTCGGGACGATAGCTAACAGTCCAAAAATTAGCGGTTCCGATCGAAAACCGAAAAAAAACGAAAAACTGCCAGAACGCTCCAACGGTTACCAGCAGGCTAAAAAGTGACACATATATAACACAGTGGTCCCCAGCACCGCGCCCAGGCGCATGCCCAGGCGCCCTGCCCAGCACCCAGGCACAGTGCCCAGGCGCCCTGCCCGCGCATGCGCACGCTCGCGTGCACTCCCGCGCGCGCCCGCGCACACCCCCGCTCGCGCCAGCACCCGCGCGCACGCACCCGCGCGCGACTGCGCGCCCGACTGCGCCCGCCAGCGCCCAGCACCCGCGCCCAGCGCCACCCGCGCGCGCCCCTGCCAGCTGTGCTGCCTATGCTGCTGCCTGCCCGAGACAGCAACCCCCATGCCCGAGCACCTCCACCACCACTCCTCCGACCACCAATGGCCTCCGACCACCACCCCACCGCCGCCAACGGCCACCCACAGCCGCCAACGGCCACCCAACCTCAAATCCAACATCCTAACATACATCTAAGCATGAAAAGAGAGGAAAAAGGGCTTACCAAGGGGGAGGAAGAGATGTTCGGTTGCTCTCCGCGCACCGAAACCTTTCCCAAAGGCCTAGAACGCCGGGATCTTCCTTGGCCCTCGAATTGGCCCAAATCAGAGGAGAAGAGAGGGTGGATGGAGGGGCAAAACTCGCCGGAATTCTAATTTGAAAGCACCGGGGTGTAGATCGGGACCCGATCTACACTTCTTATGCTTTAGGTTTTAAGGTTCAAGCCCTCCAAGGGGCTCAAAACCAAGAAAAATGGAGAAGGGGAGAGAGGGAGCTCAAGGAGGAAGATGATGAATAGTGCCAAGTGACTTTTCTCACCCCACTTATAAAGTCAACTCACTTAAAAACCCGGATACGCCCCGGAACTGTGAAATTTTGGAAACGTTACCGGAATTCGACAAAATTTTCGTGAGAGGCCTAAAATAGCACCAGGACACCAAATATGCAGTTAGATTTTCAATCAGAGTCCTCTAACTCTGGATGATAGCTAACAGTCCAAAAATTAGCGGTTCCGATCGAAAATCGAAAAAAAACGAAAAACTGCCAGAACGCTCCAACGGTTACCAGCAGGTTAAAAGTGACACATATATAACAGATTGTTTGGTCCCCAGCCCCCCCTTGTTCTAAATCCTGGGTCCACCCCTGCCCGAAGGGGTGACCCTAGGGACTTTTGGGATAAATCCTTTTGCTCTACCTGGTATACGTGACTCCTTCGTCATCCAGTAGCCCTCTCCCGGGTAGCCTCTACCTGGTATACTCCCATGATCAGTACATCTGCCGAACGCATCGGTAGTATCTACAGGTGAGAGCCCTCTGTCAGGACAGCTTCAACGCCGGGCAGCTTCAACATGGACGATATTGGGAGGAAACACTCCTTGTTCGCAATGCAAACCCAATGAAAACACAACTACTCTCGATAATCGCCTACCGATGCTAATGAATACACCTGAACTCCCACACAGATGCGTCGCTTAGACGAAGGGAGTTACCTAGGCTCCCGTACCGAAAATAAGCCCAAGGCATGACCCGATAGGCGGTTCACACACGCGCTTAGTACGAGTAAGCCTAGCTTAAATATCATAACCACCGGTTTAAAGCACTGGTACAACATCGAATTCCCCTGAATTCTAGCCAAGTGCATCACACGGATGCAAGGTGACGATTACATCGCTTGCGCTCTAACTAACTAAGGTACAATCCGACAACGGGTCATACCCACGCCTAGCACAGGTAGGCACGATTAGTCTAACATGCGCAATTATAATATGAGAATTTTATCGCAGTTATATACATGGTCCACATGCACGATAACATAATAATTGACTATAGTGGTCCTCCTAACATGAATACACATCATAAACATATCATGCAATATACATACAAAGCATGGCCTAGCTACACATGCATACAAGGGCATTAATCATGCAAGCACGCAATATACAACCTAACATGCGTTGGATATCACTAACCTAAAAGGGAAGAGTTAAGCGCGATCTCGCGCACCAACAGGTGCATGGCAATAATCTCAAGCAAACATGAGTCCAGTAGGAACCACATCTACTTACTCAGTTCGCGCAAAGAGGGAGGGCGAGAGAGAGGGAAAGCCTCATCATCTCCAGAAGCTGGTCATAGCTTTGTCCCAACAAAATAGGTGCAACACCTATACCATGCCCTCAAGTCTTATGACCAGGGAATATTAAGTATGCACTCGGTTATTAACCCATGCTTAAATTATGCTAGATATTACTAATATAGGGGGTAGTATTACAAGACTACCTAAGGTATGCCATATTCTAGACATACATATAACATGCCCATACAACCAGAGCGCATGCAAACATGATAGAATACAATACATAGGGAATTACAAAGTAGAATAGGGGGTTCCACATAATATACAAGTTATACAGTCCTAGCATGCAATATCTAACATAATATGAGTGCCAAGATACCCCATGGATGCGTGATGCACAACTACGTGCATCGAGCACTTCCTGAAGGTTTGGATCGAACCACTCACCAAAGACCCATTCATCGCGAGTTCCGCCAACGAAAGCTGCAAAACACAATCAATGATTCTCAATTAAAATATGAAGTCTCATAACACACATATAAGCCTACTCCACGAAAACCCTAACTCTTGATAGTTTCCACAACATGTATAATAACTTTTTGACACACAATCAAGCAAAACTGGTATATCTGCTGCAACCAGCCTAAATGTTGATCTCCACATCACCAAATACACATCCAATAATTCTGAAATAAATCATACACATTCTATGACATGTTGGGATCATAATCCATGAAGACATTCTATGAAATGTTGGGATCATAATCCATGAAGACATCATAACCTGATTTACCCTCTATGTGCCCAAAATAAAATAGTTTCAAAAACTGGTCAATTCCAGAGCGAATCTAGACAGTCCATGCAAAACAGGTTCTAACTTACCACACAGATATCATAATGACACCAAATTCTATATATAACATCTAGACATATAGATGATCATATCACATGAAGACACAAGCCTCAAAATATGTCTCTAGGTATCAATTCACAAGGGTCTTCACAAGACAGAAATCTGCCTTACTTACAACACAAAGCCACCACCATTCATGCATAAACACAAACATCTCATGTGTAGTAGCAATTACACATAACAACACTCTCCCAACAGTACCCACATTCAATAGTACACACTCATACAAACATAAACACAAACACATACAAGGCATAAAAAAAATAGAGAGGAAGAGAGTACCTCTTGGAGGAGAAGGGGTGATTGGGGCTTCACAAGCACAAATACACACCACCTTCTCTTCCAACACTTCCACTCCTTCATGGCTGAGCACACAAGAAAGGGGGCCAGGGAGAGAGCATTAGAGAGCAAGGAATGGGGAAGGGGAGGTCAAGCAACACAAGGGAATACACAAGCCTCTCACCTTGATCACTTCTTCTAACTCTTCCTCTTCTTGCTCCATCTCCTTCTCCTTCTCTTCTCCTCTTCTCTCTCTCAGATTCCTCTGCTGGACCCCCAAAAACGGCAGCAAAAACCCCTCTTTATTGCCCTAAATACATCAGATTTAATAGGGGCGAAATGACCAAACTGTCCTTATCTAAAAATTCTGGACAGGCTTTACTATGACAGCCATAACTTCCACAATCTAGCTCCGAATTTTACAATTCAAAATCCGTTGGAAAGCCAAGAAGATTATCTACAACTTTCATATTTATACCAAGATGCAATAACCCCTCCAGCTATTCCAAAATATGAGCTAAACATCGAACAGGGCTGCTGGCAGACTTTTCTCATCCCCAGGGTATAATTGAAAAAATACCCACAACTTTTGCTACATAAATCCAGATGATCCAATTCCACTTTTGTCTGAAAGCTAGCTCAAAACTAAACATCCCATGATAAAATCAGATTTAAACTAATTCATTTTGGGCATTAACAAAATTAAATCTAAATACCAATCGAACTGCATAATTTCTAAAAAGATGTCAGAATGCAACGAAAATTTATATGTAGGCCAATGCCAGTACCAGAAGAACAGATATGCAGTCAAATTTTCAATCAGAGTACTCCAACTCCCTCAGGTAACTAAAAGCTAAAATTTTAGCGACTCCGATTGAAAAATAAGGCTCCAAATGACACAGGCATAACAATAATATTTTTAAGAATTTCAAAATACCTGTAGACTGTAATTGAGATTGAAAAAGATATCGTACATAACATTATCTTTTATGTTTATTTATTAGTAATGGCCTCTACTAGAAAAAAATCGTGGGTCCGTCACTGGATACAAACAAACCAATGGCTCAACATAAACCCACCAAAGAGTTGGCGGTAGAAGTAACTGAAAGGCAGAGGAGCAGTTATTAAAAATATAAAGTAACAAACAGAGTAGAAATTTGAATTCACCTCACACACACTTGAGGTGGTGAGTAGTATTTATTTATTAAGAAGAGTTGTTACAATAGTACAAAGAAGAAGTGATAAACCTTCCACAAATCAAGGAATATCTTAACAACCTCAAGAGAAGATAAACCTTATCTACAAGTAACAAATCAGTGGTCAACCGGAGGGATTATTGTTTGACTAGATGTGCTGTTAACATTCCCCCTCAAGGTTATGGGGGGAGAACACACCATAATCTTGTCTTTCAGAAAAAGAAATCTTGGGGATGAAAGACCTTTTGTAAAGACATCGGCTACTTGATCCTTTGTAGTAATAAATTGTACATCAATATCTTTACGAACAACCTTCTCTCGAATAAAATGATAATCAACCTCCACGTGCTTGGTCCTTGCATGAAACACAGGGTTTGAGGCTAAAGAAATGGCACTAATATTGTCACACCAAATAATAGGAGGTCGATGGACAAATATATGAAGATCTTTTAAAAGCATGCAAACCCAAGATAATTCAGCTGCAGTATGAGCCAAAGAGCGATATTCGGCCTCCGTACTGGAACGAGCAACTGTGGCTTGTTTCTTTGCACTCCAAGATACAAGGTTATGGCCAAGAAATACACAAAAACCTGTGGTGGATTTACGTGAATTAGGATCTCCAGCCCAATCTGCATCTGAGTAAGAGGACAAGTCAAGACCACTTGGACGAAACCAAAGACCATGTGTAACAGTGCCTTTAAGATACCGTAGAATCCGCTTAACGGCCAAAAGATGAGAGGTAGTCGGCTTATGCATAAATTGACATACATGATTGACAGCAAAGGCAATATCAGGTCGAGTAAATGTAAGATATTGAAGAGCCCCAACAATACTGCGATACTGTGTTGCGTCTGCCTCAATGAGAAGATCACCATCATGAGCCAACAACTGACCATTTGAAGTGGTTGGAGAGTTGCATGGTTTAGCACCATCCATAGAAGCCCGGATCAAAAGATCAATCGTATATTTTGTTTGAGCAAGAAATAACCCATGTTGATTGCGATGAACTTCAAAACCAAGGAAAAAATGGATAGGACCAAGATCCTTCATAGCAAAGTGTGTACTCATCTGATCAATAAGAGAGGACAAAACATTTTGGTTGTTGCCAGTGAGGATAATATCATCCACATAAATTAATAAGATGATGATGATACCATTCTTTGACTGCACAAACAGAGAATAATCCGCATGAGAGCATGTAAAGCCTTGATCAAGGAGAAAATTTGTGAATCTTTCAAACCATGCACGTGGACTTTGCTTTAAACCATAAATAGCCTTATGTAATTTGCACACATAGTTGGGAAATGCTGGATCAACAAAACCTTGAGGTTGTTGCATATAGACATCCTCACGAAGAACTCCATGCAGAAAAGCATTTTGTACGTCAAGTTGACGAATAGGCCATTGAAACTCCACCGCCAAGGCAAGTATAATACGAATAGTCGTCGGTTTTGCTACGGGACTAAAGGTTTCATTATAATCAAAACCAGCATGTTGATGAAAACCTTTAGCAACAAGACGAGCTTTATACCGTTCCACTGTTCCGTCCGCATGGCTCTTAATTTTATAAACCCATCGACAACCCACAACATTTTGATCTCGATGTGGAGGAACGAGAGTCCACGTACCAAGTTTATGAAGAGCTGTAAACTCACTGGCCATTGCTTCACGTCATTTAGAATGCTTGAATGCATGTGTAAAACATGTGGGTTCCACCTCAAAAGTAGAAGCAAGAAGTCCCATAGGCAAAGGATACCGTGTGCAAGAGAGAACACGCTTCTTGAGAATGCCATCTTTAGCACGCGTGACCATGGAGTGGGTGTTGGTCAGTGCTGGTTGGGTTGGTGGGATGGGAGGGAGGGTAGTATAAGTTGGTGGAGTGGTGTTTAAAGGGGGTTCAACCTGGGGGGGTGGGGTTGGTTGAGTTAGTGAAATGGGAGGGAGGTGTAAAGGAGGGTCAATGGAATGAGAAATTATCTGGGTGGGTGATGATGGAGAGAATGGAGTGGTTTGTACGTAGGGCTGTAGGTTGATGTTTGAGGAATAATTGGGTATCCATGCTTGGAGAGGGCCAAAACCTGAAGAGTCTTCCTTTTTGTCCGGGAGGTCTGAAGATGGCATATGAAATGAAAAAATAGACTCATTGAAGGTGACATGTCTAGACAAATAAATTCGACCAGAAGTGGGATCAAGGCAGCGATAACCCCGATGATCAAGACTATAACCGATAAAAACACATTGTTTAGTATGAGGTTCAAGTTTATTATGTGTGTATGGGCGAAGCCATGGATAACATGCACAACCAAAAATACGCAGTAAAGAATAATTGGGGTGCTTTAGAAATAAGGACTCCCATGGTGAAAGATTGGAAGCATTCTTAATAGGCATCCTATTTATAAGAAATACAGCTGTTTGGAAAGCATCAACCCAATACTTAGATGGCATGGAAGAATGAAGTAACAAAGTTAAACCTGTCTCAACTAGATGTCGGTGTTTTCTTTCTGCAATACCATTTTATTGAGGTGTATGTGGGCAAGAAAATTGTTGTTGAATGCCATTAGAGGAGAAAAAGGAACGGAGGCGAGAACTAGTAAATTCTCCTCCACCATCGGAACGAATTGCCTTTATACGTCGATTAAGACAATTTTCAATGTAAGATTTAAATTGAACAATAACATCAAAAGTCTCTGATTTTAAAGTTAAAGGATATACCCAACTATAACGAGAATAGTCATCAACAATAAGCAAGTAGAAACGAAATCCATTAAGAGACAAAATAGGAGCTGGTCCCCAAACATCCATATGTAGAAGTTCAAGTGGATCAACACTCACAGACAAAGATGGAGTAAATGGTAAGCGATGATGCTTCCCAAGTTGACAAGAATGACAAAAACTAGGGTGTTTTGAAGAACCAATAACATGAATACTGGGAAACAAAGCTTTCATTATTGAGGAAGATGGATGTCCTAGACGCTCATGCCATACCGAAGCAGTGGCACGCTCAGCAAAGAATGCCGCATGGTGGGATTTATTTGAAGGACGTCGAGAGATATGAAGAGGATAAAGGCCATTTTCACTCCGCCCGTGGAAAAGAATCTTCCCCGTGGTTTTGTCCTGAACAGAAAAGCCAGTGGAGTCAAAGTGAAATATGCAATTGTTATCTTTTGAAAATTGGTGAACAGAAAGAAGATGAGTAGAAAGTTCTGGAACATGAAGTATATTATGTAGAAGAAAAGCATGAGAAGGGGTGTTCATGACAGAAGAACCTGTGTGGGAAATGTTCAAACCTTGTCCATTGCCTATGGAAATCTTGTCGCTACCTTCATAATTGGAATGCACAGAGAGGTTGGCTAAGTCAGCAGTGAGGTGATTTGTGGCGCCAGTGTCTGTATACCAAGTTTGATCATTAACAGAAGAATTGGAAGCAACCATAGCAGCGAGCTTGGAGGGAGGATGACGTCCGTGAAAGGCATGATCCATGCGATGATAACAATCCAAAGCAGAATGGCCAAGGCGATTACAGATCTGACAAGGGGTGCGAATGGACTGAGCATTCATAGAAGATGTAGGAAGATGAGGTCCACGACCTTGACCGGCACGACCACGACCACGGAACCGTGTCCCTCGTGATGAGCCACGAAAGGGAGGGGCACCAAGAACTCCTTTGTCCATGTTACGACCAGCCATGAACGCAGTAGTGGGAAGAATGGGAGTTGCGGAAGCTTGACGACGTTCATCAAGATGAAGCTCTTCAGAGAACAAGAGAGCATGTACTTCATCAATAGAGATAGGATCCGCACGAGTACGAATAGCGGTGCGGATTGGGTCATATTCTGATGAAAGGCCATGTAGTGTATGGTGAATGAGGTCCTCGTCGTCCACGGGATGACCACACACCGCGAGTTTATCAGAAAAATTTTTAATTTTCTGAAGATAATCAGGCATAGATAGACCACCTTTCTTGATGGTTTGAAGTTGAGTTTTGAGTTGAGTAATATGAGTGCGAGAGACAGATGCATATCGTCGTTCAAGAGCCAACCATGCTGCACGAGATGAAGTCAAACCAACCACATAAGCAAAGACACCAGGAGTGAGAGTTGCATTGATCATTGCCAGTAAATTTTGATTTTCGCGCTGCCATTCCAGGAATAGAGGGTTGACAGTGGTATTCAACTGGCCTTCCGAATTGAGGAGAAACTTGTCTGGGCAAGGTTTGGTATCATCAATATAACCAGTAAGTTGGAGTCCGTTAAGGATAGGGAGAAATTGTTGAGTGGAATCCAATTTGATGGTAAACAAGTGGTTGATGTTGGAGATGAGAAATGTGGGAGTGGACTGAGAAGCAGCCATGAAGAAGATGGTGGGAAATATAAAGAGTGGTAAAAAAATATGTGAAAAGGGTGATGGCGTCAGCCTTATAGCTCTGATACCATGAAAATATAAAGTAACAAACAGAGTGGAAATTTGAATTCACCTCACCCACACTTGAGGTGGTGAGTAGTATTTATTTATTAAGAAGAGTTGTTACAATAGTACAAAGAAGAAGTGATAAACCTTCCACAAATCATGGAATATCTTAACCTCAAGAGAAGATAAACCTTATCTACAAGTAACAAATCAATGGTCAACCAGAGGGATTATTGCTTGACTAGATGTGCTGTTAACAGTTATCACATGGAGTTCAAGGTGATAAGAGAAATTAGGTGCTCTAGTAATGAAAAATGCCATACCTCTTAATGTTCTTACGACCCCATCATGGCTCATAATATCGAACCTTTGCCTACCGTTTCAGAGGTCATGTTGTTGTCCATCAAAATAGATCTACCATCCACCTCTTGATAATAAGTAAACCAAAATCTTGATTGGGACACGTGATAAGAACACCCCGCGTTAGAACTTGAAAGTACTAGCTTTTTCAAACGTCCTCCTCTTGTTGCCCCTTACTAATGAGATCAGGACAATTAATATTTATGTCACTTCAAACTTTTTCTATAGATTTCTGACTAATCATATTTTGATTAAAAGAACTGTTATATTCAATAAGAATTTCAAACTTTTCAATGGAAAATTAGAGCATCTGAAAGTGGTAAGCAATAACTTATAATTAAAATCAAATTACATGGAAACACAGATCCTTTAACAACAGTCCTTACATCTAGACTTCATTTCTTTACAACTTATTGTCAGCACACAAGGAAGCTTATGAAAAGATCAAGAGACTGTGAATGAGCCAACCAAAAGTTCCTCCAGCAACATAGATTTCAAGGAAATCACATGTAAATACAAGATATTTCTTTCTAAATTCCTATCAGAGTTGATAATGTCATTCAAAGAATTGGAAAGAATATAAACAAGGAAACACATCTAGGTCTCTTAAATTGAAATCTAATGATCATTAAAAAAGATGGAGTAGGGAAAATGCAATACTCTGGCCCAATTCGACTTGGAGCACTGGAAAACTGGAAAGGGAATTGCAGTGGAAACACAATAAAATAGATTGGTACAAAGACAGATGAACATGAGAGCTATTATTTTCTCACGTACTACAAGCACGATCCTCACGAAGATATTAGTGCAGCATGCTACCATAAAATATGATTTTCTTGTTCTGCAACCAAGATGCACATCTGAGTTGAAATTGACAATATCAGAAGTGATTGAACTAATGGGAGAAAGAAGTAAATGTCAGGTCTCAATCACAAGTGATCTTGTGTAATGCATTAAAATTGCATTAATAAGCCCTTTGAGATTTAATATTGGAAAGAGAACACTGAAGCAATAATGCAAGATATCCACAGTTATTTCTTCTTTTGCTGATTGGATAATGTGGTTCACAAGCTGTGGGGAAGAGTTGTGTGGCTTTTAGGAGACACGGATAACAGGGAGCATTGAACTTTTTATTCCGTAGGCATTAGTTCTACAAGGAAGATATTCACATAAATCAAGCTCAAAGAAGAGGTGTTAAACCTTTCCACATATGGGGGGGAGAGAAGTTTTTATACCCTAAAGATTATCCCCGAGTTCAAATTTTCTCTTATCTTCATCGTCTTCAATAACAAGGAAGAACACTACAAGTTCAAAATATTATTTTTAGTAGTGCTTAAGATGTTGGTCATTCAATACTGAAATTCAACCTAGACGAACTATGGAAAAGCTGTTTCTCAAAAGATCAATAACTGAACTGATTCAATGGATTTGACTTTCAAAAAAAAAACAAAATTGTTTATCAAGAAGTTTAGAAGGACTGTATGCCAAAGAATGTTTTTCCCTTTTTGTGTATGCAATGCATATATTCTGGGAACAATGCAGGGGTTTAGGAATGCATGATGGTGCGTGCATTAGTGTTACAATAAAAATTGGATGGTCATCGAACAAGTATTTCTAATTTTCTGCACTGACCTGTTCACCACATGGTCCATGATAACTTGCATAAAAGGAAACTAATGAATCTTTAATTTGGAAATTGAACTTCTCACTTGAGCATTCCAAAAAGTTATAATAACATATGGAACCATACATGTTAAAATATCATATTAATTATACGTGTATCTTACCTTCCTTCGTTCTTCTATTTCATACTACTACACTCTCCTTACTGGCTTTGGCACTTGCCTTCGCTTCGATTACGAGAAGCGTCCATAAAATCCTGATGGAGAATGGGAATTCAATTCTTGACAACAAAACAAATGAAAAAGACAAAATAATTTTTCAAATACCACAATACTGAAAAATGCACCTACATATATTCATTGACAGACACATAACATACAAGCAGAGGAACATTGTCAATCTCAAAATCATGAACTCTGTGACATGCAAAGAATCAAGCCAATGAAATTCTTTCAAACTGGGTATACCAGGAGATCATTTACTTCTCAAAAACACCAAGTGAGACTATCAAAACAATAAAAATAGTCAACAACTCTAAGAATTGAATCAGTGCAACTCACTTGTACTCGTCCCCATAAAAAGACAATGAAACACTTCCTCATAAATCCAATGATTCAGAAATGCATATATCAATTAACAACAACAAAAGCCATGAAAATAGTAAATACACATAAACTCACATAATTCAGTTGTTCAACATTCTCTAAACCCAAAAAAAAAAAATAAAGTAACACTAAGAAAGCTTAGCCATCTCCCTGCGCAGAGCATTGGCCCTGACAAGGCTCCCAATAGTGTTCACCGCGAGCTTCAGATCCTCCAATGGGTTCCCAGGCACCACCCTCTTATACAGATAACTATCAAAGGTCATCCTCTGCACATAATCGTCCCCACACATCTCCACAAACGCCTCCCTCGCGGGGTTCGACCGATAGAACACCTTCTGCAACACATCCAAAACCTTGTAAGTCGGCCAATACAACCTATCAAACTCTCTCAAATACTTCTTCAAATCATCCTCATTGATCAATCTCTTCCCATTCTCCGACCCCACCAGGATCGCCTCCCCGCACATCCTCCCGGACTTGGCGGCGAAGTAAATCCCCTCCCCGGAACACTTGGTGACATACCCCGCGGCGTCCCCCACGAGCGCCACCCGCCCCTTCGACCGCCTCGGCCTCGGGTGCTCCGGAATCGGGTGCGCCTCAATTCGAATGATCTTCCCCCCTTCAATCTTGTCCTTCGCGCGCAGCCTCGTCGCGCTCTGGAACTTCTTGATATCGGGCTTGTGAGTGACGGTCCCGGTGCCGACCGCCACGTGGTCGCATTTCGGGAAGACCCACCCGTAGAAATCCGGCGACACGTCGTCCCCGACGTACATCTCCGCGAGGTCCTTGTAGTACTCCATCTTGTCGTCGGGGATCTTGATCCGCTCCTGGAACGCGATCGCGTACTCGTAGTCGCCCGCGCCGATGGACTTCGCGACGCGCGAGTTCGCGCCGTCAGCTCCGACCACCGCGTCGACTTCGAGAGTGCATTTTGTGGAGGCGCCGCCGCCGTCGTAGCGGACGTAGTGGAGGGTGTAGGGCGCGTCGGGGGCGGGAGGGGGGTCGAGCTTGAGGAACAGGCCGTTGATGACGGAGGCGCCGGCGGAGGCGGCGCGGTCGCGGAGGTGGGCGTCGAGGACCTCGCGGCGGACCATGCCGATGTACTCGTGTGGTTTTAGGGTTCGGCCGATGTCGACGGCGACGTTGGAGGGGGAGATCATCTTCATCTTGGTCACGCGGCGGTCGATGATGTCGAGGGGGAGGTCGAACTCGCCGACCATGCAGAGGGGGATCGCGCCGCCGCAGGGTTTGCTGTTGTCGAGCTTGCGCTCGATCAAGAAGGTCTCCACGCCGCCCTTCGCCAGGGTCTCCGCCGCGCACCCGCCGGCGGGGCCGCCGCCGATCACCGCCACGCGGAGGTTGCGGCCCGAGAGCTTCGGGCTCTGCTTCGCCGCGCGGACGACGAGGACGGGCGGCGACGACGGCGATTTGCGGCCGCGTGAGGCGGCGAGGGAGAGGGATGTGGCCGCGTCGTGGGGAGAGGAGCGGCGGAGGCCGGAGAAGGAGGGGAGGTGGTTGTGGGGGCGGAGGGTTAGGGTTTTGGACGCGGTGGCGGTGGCGGAGGAGGAGGAGACACCGGCGGTGACGGCGACGGCGGCCATTTGTGCGAATTGGGTGGGTTGGGGAGTGTGGATGTTTTGATTATTTATTTATTTTTATATTTTTATGAGCGATGGATGGATATGGTGTGAGATTTTGGTGATTAGGGACCGTTGATTTGGGGAAATCGACGGGCGTAGTTTGTTGTGGATAATGCGGTTGTGCACAAGCCATCGTGAATGTCACGTGATCTCATGTGAAAAGATGAGACAGATGTCTCCTTTATACTGGATACCACAGGGAATGCCTGTGTTTTAAACTCAGAGGTCCGAACCCGGTTTGACGTGTGGATAAAGGGTTGGGGTAAGAAAAAAATTAGGTTAATATACTTGTTATTTCATATAAAAAAAAAGTGATAAAACACAGACAATTATTTATATTTTGAGATAAAAAATTATGATAGTTTATTCTGAGTAAAAGGTGGAATAGGCTTTATGTCAATTTTTTATCCCTATTTTGTAAAATTAGGATAACATTTATGACTATCCTTCTCAAAAAAAAAAAAGAATGTGTTCTACCAAACAATATTAATATTCCATTAATAGGAATGGTAGATCTGATATTTTTTTTAAAAAAATAAAGTTATCTCATATTTGATCCAAATACAAGATTGAGGATAAAAACACAAAAAATGATGATAATAAAAAGTATTATCATATGCAAATCTGGATAAAAATAGTGATTTTTTTATCCTTATAAATTAAATTAACTTATCCTAAAAATTTATTTTTTACCACTTTAATATGCACCACCATGAGGACAAATTTCGACCAACTCAATGAGACGATTGAGCTTGCAGATCGGCCCTCAGATCTTTTATATTTATAGCAGGGTTATTTTCAAATAGGCTCCCAGGTTCTGGATTTTTATAATACGGTCCTGAAAAAATCGCCCAATTTTGTCTTTTTTATGGGATATTTGAAGTTCAGCCCTCAGTTTTTATTAATTTCACAACCAGTTCCCTCTATGTTACAAAGAAATCCATGATTCAGATTTTTAGATTTATAACAGGGTCCCTGATCTTGCCGAACTTCAAATCTTATCCAAATTTTCTTTTTGGACCATTAGATACCTATAAAATTATAAAATAAATATTTTAGTCTTATTATTTAAGCTCATAAAGTTATTTATGAGAAGTCTCGTCTTAGTTTTCATTTTTATATTTACATTGATGATCATATTTGTTATAAATAGGTTCCTCATAGTTATAACCAGATTCCTAAAAAATTTGGCTAATTCTTACCTTTTACGGGCAATTTGCATATCACCCCCTGGTTCTATCAGTTTCACATTCAAATCTCGATGTAGTAAAAATGTCCCTCATTCAGATCTTTAGATTTATAATCAGATCCCTGGTCTCAAAACATGACTTCCCAGACCTTAAATTTCATGAAATTTCATTCAATGTTTTTTTAGACCATTAATATACCTATAAAATTATAAAATAAATATTTTAATATCATTTAATAAATACTAAAATTACAAATGGAATCGAATAATACCATATCAATTTAAGCCCATAAAGTTATTGATGACAAGTCTTTACTGTGTTTATAGTTTTCATTTTCATATTTACAACCATATATTTTCCGCATCTGTTACCTCACATTGATGATCTGAAAACTAATTATTTCATAAATTTTCATAAATCCTTCTTGATTTTACGCAACAAGTGTATCCACATGTTCTGAACCCTCTCTTTGTCCCCCCCCCCCCTTCAATAGAGGATTTTGACTTCCAATAAAAAGATTTAAATCAGTTTATTGATTATTAGTGTCATAAATATTATTGAATATTAGTTATTAAATATTATGGTTGTATTGATCATTCGAAGAGAGTAAAACACAATTTACATAGACCGAGTAATGCTATGTTCATATAGCTTTACTGTTATATCTTCTTTTTTTTAACAAATGGATTGCATAAATAAAGTCATGCAGACTATTTATTATTTCTTTAAACTAATTACACTTCACAATTAATTAAATTTGAAGTCACATGTATCAGTTGAATTACCTGCTGAAAATTTTTCTTTTGTATTAATGCTTTCCTACCACTCTTTAAAATAGACTCTTTCCCATAAAAGGAAGAACTATTCATGCTAGAGTTTTTATTCTATTTGAATTTAATATTTATTAAAGTTTTTATTATTAAAATATAATCAATAATACGCGTCTATGCGCGTACAATACACTAGTATTTAATGAATTACATTAATTAATTGAATATCGCTGTTTAACATGTACTTTTTTATTGAATTTTCCCAATATGCCCCTGCAGAAAGTAAACCACACTCAATTATTCGTGTGTCCTTCTCAAAAATTATTTCTGTGCCCCTGTGGATCACACTAATTTTTTTTGTACCCCTACAAACCATACCACTTTTCATAAACTCAGTTTTATCACTTCTCAAAACTCCAACCAATATCATCATCTTTTCTTCTTCTTCCCCAAATCATCCACCGCCACCCTAAATGAGCCACTGTGGCCCCCCTTCCACATCCCAACCGTCGCCGCTCCCCTTCCACATCTCGGCCGTCAGCGCAACCACGCCCCTCCCCCCCCCCCCCCCCAACCATCGCCGCCCCGTTACATATTATAAATTACCATTTAAATAAAAGAAATAATTCAATTACATAGACCACCAAAAACAATATATCAATTCAATAAATATCCACATTGCATATCCAATGTAACAAGAGTGCTGCTACACTCAGTTTTTTCTCAGTTCAAAACACAGACTTATATACCTCGTTACAAATTCATTGAAGCAAATACCTCGTTAGATGATGTACGTACCTCACTAAATTTTTTCTTACACTTACTAAAAATTGGTTTACTCAACTCGAAATGGAGCGATATACACTTTTTATCAAAGCATATACCTCATTAGATGATATTTATTATTTTAAAAAAAAATGAAAATATGTAAGATCTAAGTTTTGGTTGATGAATGTGACTGAGTGTATCATTTTTCATGTAACAAATACAATATAACTATAACTTGATAAACATAAATGCACCATAACTTTAGTTTTTACTAAGAAAAGGCATGATAAAATCATATCTTAGGCAATGAAATTTAGCAAGAGTTCATTTCAATTGTATTTATAAATGAGTGATAAAGTCATGCAAGATCAGAGATAATAGAAGCTGATTCAAGTGGCAATGGCAAGTTATGTAAATCAAACCAATGAGTATAAATACCAGTGATTAGAAAAATCAAACTAGCATCTTTGGTAACATCTATAATAATATAAATACCAGGCTTACAGAAATGTACTAAGAAATTACATAAACAATCATTCACATAACATAAGGCCAATTACACCATATAAACTATAATTTACAATTATGCAAATGGTAGTTGTTACATTGGGTATAAAATTGGATTGTTTCTTTTCTGAACTGGGTTTCTTCTAAGACTCTCATCATCTGTTAAAACAGCTGCCTTTTTTTCAATTAAAGAAAGATTTTTGCAAATCCATCCAACTTGAGATGGGGTGTCTCCCTAAATCACAAAGAGGCTTAAAAATGCCACATTCTGAATGTCAGTCTACCAAAACTTTAGTTTTTGAGAGTTGCGTCTTTGTTTTCCAACCTAATCTTGTTGCTTCCGAGAGTTATTTAAATAGTGGTAGTTACATTGGGTATGCAATGTAAATGTTTTTGGAATTGATAGTTTCTGCTCATGGTGGTCTTTGTAATTGGATTGTTTAATTTTTGTAAATTGTTGTTTAAAATAAGTAAATGTTAGTTTATTTTCGGTAACTGGCCTTATGTGTTGTGAATGGTCACACCTGAATCGACAGACATTGATAACAACAGCCAAATCGATCAATTGCACAAAAAAATGTCACTTACATTTGTGAATGTAATTGACTTTATTATTACTTATATAAGACTTATAAACATCAGTTTCATAACAAAAAATATTGGTTTATATAGTAAAAGTCAATGACATTAAAAAATGTAATTGGCTTATAAAAAAATAATGCATAAACCCCCTGTATGGCTAGAGAAATAAACCTAAATAAGGAAGAATACAGAAGAATAGTAAAAAAAAAGCTGTTTGTTTTGACATAATAAACCCCGATAGTTATGTCTGGATAAGCTAGGATAAGGCCTGATAACTATTCTAAGGAAATTATGGAATTGTTTATCAAGGCTTATCTATACCAATGGATAAAAATACCTTTCTCTGTCATTTTAAAAAATTTATCTCACCTAACAGACTCACACAGATTCCAAAAATTGTCACATCTATCAAATCAATCATATATCTCTCACACTATTCCCAGGGGGTATAATTGTCATTTAAAAAATTATAAACTCTTATTCATCATTTATCAATCATTTATCACACTTTATCCAATGTGAACCAAACAAGAACTCTAAAAGTCCTTCAAAAAATAAATTTAAAATAATAAAAAAAACAAATTCAAAGAAAAAATTATAAAACAAACGCATCATATGTTGCTAGATTTAACGTCTAACACTAAATTCAGGGAAAAAAATTGTAACAAAAGCAGAAACAAACAAATGAAAAAAATTACACCTAAATCAATAGACATTGAAATCGATAACCAAATCAATCAATTGTGATTTCCAATCAAATCATATTTGAAAAATTCCTCCAAAAAAATAAATCAGTGGTTGAAAAACCTCCAAAAAAATCTTCCAATCTGTTTCTCTGTGTTCTTCAAGAAAAAATGTTCAACAAAAAAAATCGACTATTATGAATAATTAACAATTCAATTATGATAACCAAAAAAAAAAAAGGAAATTGAATTTGTACGGTTCCATATGAGGAATCCCTAACCGTCCAATAATTGTGGTGGATAGTTATTGACAATGGCTTAAAGGACATATTAGACATTACATATATGATATGCCATGGGACCTCTAATGGGGTTTATAAGAAGAGGTCTAGAAATCATTATTGATTTTGAAAAGTTAGGGGCACATGAATAATTGGATGTGGTCTACAGAGGTATTAGGGCAATTCACCCATTTTTTGTTGTTTTAGAACAATTGTAGGCGTTTCTATTTTAAAATAACCAATATAAAATAAATAATATCCAAAAGGGATAAGAGATAGAAAAGAAAAATATAAAAATCAAAATATATATACAATAAAATGAAGGGTCAATTGCCCAAATACTCCTGCAGCCCAGCCTCAATTTTTTCGGCGCCCCCACCTTTTTGAGAAAAAAAATTTACCCCTGGTTGTACACATTTTTTTCTACCCTCTGACTTGCCACATCACTTATTTGTTCCACTAATACCCTTCTCTTCCACTTATACCCTCCAACACAAGTGCCCCCATTAATTCCCACCAAAGCCCCTAGAAACCCTCTCTTTTCACCCGAAATCAAAACCCTCTCTCTCTCAGCAACTCTCCCTCTCCCATCGACGATCCCAATCCTAGTGACGTGCTTCTCCTCCCAGCGAAGAACTCCTGCTCGCCGAAACCCTCTCCGGGACCGTCACTCCTCTGGCAACCTTCTTGACTCACCCATTTCGTCGAAACTCTTTCCCCTCGCCGACTTCCTAACCCTATCTGAACCCCCCTTAACATCCCACCATGGCTGAATCCCCAAAACAGCCGAATCCCAAAGCAGGTATGTAAATCGGGTTTTTTTAGGTTTTTTATATCATTTTTGTAATTGGATATTTTTGTTCCGTAAATGGTAATTACAAGTGTGTAAATGTAGTTCATAACTAATTGGATTGTCTCTTTTCGACTCTCATCTTGCATATTGTTCCTGTATGAGAATTTGTTTTTGTTGATTTTGCTGTTTTTGTGAGTGTCAATGGAAGTGTGTTTTTGTTTCGATATTTCATCGGTTGGGGTAGTGGAATTGAGCGCGTAATGTGCTGGATTGCTTGATGGAGGGACGTTTTTAGTGTTTGTGTAGCTGGATTGTGTATTTATGTAAATAGGCCCTGATCCTTAATAGGCTCTGATCTTGGTGTTTTTTGTAACTGTATTTTGTATTTATGTAAATAGTAGTTTTATATATGGTAACCTGTGGTTCAAACTCTGTAACTGTCCATGTTCTGTTTAGTACATCTGTTGGATTATAGATAGGTTGTGGCTATTACATAGGATATGTAATTTGAGTATTTATTGAATTGGCAGGTCATGTTCTTGGTGTTCATTTTACATGTACTAGTTGTTTGTGTATTTGTACTAGTTCATTTTCGTAATTGTATTATGTGATTGGGATTGTCAAGCCTCATAGGAATGCACATATTCTTTGTTGTCATTGTATATGGACTGTTTCTTTGCTGTAAATGGACTGTTTCTTTTCTGTAATTAATTGTTTATATTATGTGACTGGTTGTTTGTGTAATTCATTTTTAATGGACATGTCTTATGCAGAGGAGATAAACCATCGGTGCTACATTAAGTTTTTCAGAGATACATTGACCAAGGTCAAACCAAATTCACACCATCTGTTCCTCCTCGGAAAGACTCCTTTTTATCGTTTACTTGAAATACCAGAAATCTATTGTGAGGGACACCTGGTAGAAAAGATTTGTTGTTGCTTCGATTCAGATGACAGATTCATCCTTGGTGGAGTGGTGTGCAAGTTCTCGAAGGAGGAGGTGGCACTAATCACGGGCCTACCATTCCACGGGAAAGCGTTGGATTTGCATAGCAAGAAGATATCCTACATTCGTCTCATGTAGAAGCATTTTCCATCCACGCATTTGCATAGAAAGGATGCTCGAGAGAAGCTCATTCAACTCCACCCATCAAAGGAGGAGGACCAGCAGGACTTTGTTCGGATCATTATTATTCTCATGTGTGTTACCTTTCTACTACCCAACAAGGGGTATGCGTGTCCCAACAATGTGGCCAGATACATGGAAAATCTTGATGCAACCCAGGAATTTTCATGGGCATCGGCTATCCATGAAATGATAATAAAGGACCTGAGGCTGTTTGCCCAGAGAGTAAGACAGAGAGATGCCAAGGAAGAACCTAGGATACATCGCCGAATATGAAGAGAATCTGGGGGGAGACAACAGCTCAATTCATTAGGCTAGGAAAAGAACGTAGGAATGCAAACAATGGAATTATTCAAGTGCTTTCATGTGACTGTTGTGCTCAAATATTTTCATGTGTTATTTCAAGTTCTCTCATGTGCTTTTAAAATATTCATATTTTCATGTGTTATTCTAATTTCAAAACAGAAATTTCACTTTCTGCTCAGTAACTTACAGATATTTTTGCATGATTGACAGTTTCTGTTATCCAAGTTATAGACAATATGTTAGCACTTACAGAAAATACTTAGATGTTACTTTTGTGAATGTTGCAAAAAATAAAATATTGCTTTATGTATTTATTTATGTAAGTTACGATATTGGAAAGAACCACATGGGCACTTACAGTAAAATATCCTAGAAGAAGTCATTTTTATGAACTTACAAACAAAACATATATGGTTACAGGATATTCTAATGAACTTACAAAAAAAAATATGCTGGTTACAAGATATTCAGATGAACTTACAAAAAATTATATGTTGTTTACAGGATATACTGATGAACTTACAAAAACCAATTACCTAACAGACATAATTCAAAACAATAACCTCCAAACAACAAGTAGTGTTATATCTGTGTCACTTTTAGCCTGCTGGTAACCGTTAGAGCGTTCTGGCAGTTTTTTTGGTTTTTACCGGTTTTCGATCGGAACCGCTTATTTTTGGACTGTTAGCTATCGTCCTGAGTTAGAGGACTCCGATTGGAAATCTGACTGCATATTTGGTGTCCTGGTGCCATCTTAGACCTCTCACGAAAATTTCATCGAATTCCGGCATCGTTTACAAAAATTTCGCAGTTCCGGGGCGTATCCGGGTTTTTAAGTCACGCACTATAAATAAGTGGGATCTAAAATCCCGAGTTACTGTTCATCATCCCCGACCTTGAGCATTTTCTCTCTCCCCTCTCTCTTTTCTCACTTTCAAGCCCCCTAGAGCCCTCAAAGCTTAAAACCTAAAGCACGGGAAGTGTAGATCGGGTCCCGATCTACGCTCCGGTGTCTTCAAATCCCGATTCCGACGACCCTAGCCACTCCGTCCCCCTCTCTTTGTCCTCTGATTCGGGCCGTTTCGAGGGCCGTGATAGATCGGGGCGTAAGAGAGCCTTAGGGAAGGGTTTCGGCGCGCGGAGAGCGTCCGCTCTTTGCTTCCTCCCCTTGGTAAGGCCTTTTTCTTCACTTTTCTTGCATAGATGTATGCTAGGAGGTGGATTTTGGGGTTGGGTGGAGGTCGGCGGCTGTGGGTGGCCGTCGGAGGGCGGTGGAGGTGGTCGGAGGTCGGTGGGTGGTGGTAGAGGTGGTCTCGGGAATGGGTGGGAGGTGGCCTCGGGCAGTGGTGGTGGCTGTCTCGGGCAGGGCAGCAGCAGCTGGCGCGGCTGGCTGAGCAGTTTGGCGTGCGCGTGCGTGCGCGCGGGCATGCGCGCGGGCATGCAGTCGGGGGGAGATGGTGGCCAGCAGGCGCGAGTGCTGGGCGTGCTGTGCGCAGGCATGCTGGGCGCGCTGGGTGGGGCTGGCCGGGTAGTCAGGAGCAGGTGCACCAGTTTGCTGGGCGCGCGAGTGCGCGCGCGGGCGCGCGCGCGGGCGTGCGCTCGGGGGGTGTAGGGGAGGCGTGCGGAGCTGGCAGACTGCGGGCTGCGCGAGCAGGGCAGACCGGCTGGGCAGGCCATGCTCGGGCAGCTGGCAGGGGGTGCTCGGGCACCAGGCGGACGGTACTCGGGTGGGTAGGCGAGCGGTGCTCGGGCCACTCGGCGACGCGCGCAGGCAGGCAGTGCGGGCAGCAGCGCGCGCAGGCTGGCAGGCGCGCTGAGCGCGTGCTGCCAGGCGCGCTGGGTGCGTGCTGCGCGGGCGTGCGCGTGGACGCTGGGTGACGGTCCCGGGTGCTGGGCGCTGAGCGCCGGGGTGCTGGGCTGCGGGTGCTGGGTGCTGGGTTAGGGCCTGGGGTGCTGGGCGCCAGGCGGGCAGGGCGCGCGCGGGTGCTGCGCGTGGGGCGCGGGGCACTCGGGCGTGCGGCAGGCAGTCTTGGGCGCTGCGCGGGGGCGCAGTGCAGGCGGGCGGTGCGCGCGGGGCGCGGGGAGGCCGTGGTGGTGCGCGCGGGGAGCGGTGAGGCGGCGGTGGTGCGCGCGAGGCGAGGCGCTGCGCGCGGGGGCGCGCGGGGTGCTCGCGGGCGGCGCGAGGCGTGCGGGGTGCGCGGGCTGAGGCGCGGCGGCGCGTCCGGGCGGTCGGGTGGCCGTGCGGGTGGTGGCCGGCCGTGCGGGTGGTTGTCGGAGTGCTCGGGCTAGCGTGCGTGCGGGTCGTATGCACGTTTGCCCGAGTGTTGGGTGTTTGTTATGGGTTTGGTGTATTTTTGGTTGTCTCTTGTGGTATGTATGGATTTTAACTCACCATATTGATTGTCTGTCTTGTAGATCTAGACGGACGGTCGCGCGACGACCCCGATTCTGGTGAGTGGGACAATCCAACCCAGTAGAGAGGCGTTGTACGCACTTGGGGCGTATACCGACCTCTCCTGGGGCGCCATGGATAAATATTAACCTGCAATAATATGTAATCCATGCTTGTGTGAATTATGTGTAGAATGCATGCTACCCTAGTCCTTGCATGTTAGGGACTTGCACCCTTAGGATATGCGTATGAGCCATGCAGCATGTCCCCTGTTTTCATGCTAGGAAACCCCGGCCTATGCATGCGTCCTACTAGTTTATTTATTAAATTAAATGCTGGTATCTGTTAGATCGCATGCCTTAGGATAATATTATAGGGAGGAGCCTTGCGAGGTCAACGCTGAGACCCGTGTTAGGGTACTCCGTGTTCCTTGTTTGGTTGTCGGGATGTCCTGTATCGGGACCTCAGGCTGCCCTCCCAAGGTTCTAGTCCCAATAATATTATATGTAATGATTGTATGATTGGTATAATTATTAGCATAGTTGGTAGATATTATAGGGGAGGGGCCTTGCAAGGACAGCGGTGAGACCCGGGTTAGGGTACTCCGTGTTCCTTGTTTGGTTGTCGGGGTATCCTATAACGGGAACTCACGCCGCCCTTCCGAGTTTCTTTCCCCCAATGATATTCCAGCCTTGCTGATTTTTGTACATGTTCCCGCATCTTGATGATGCACCTGGTTGAATTCAGAGGAATTCATGACATTTGAGTTGTAATGATATGTAGTCGGCGGATCCGAATGGATCATATGCGTATGGATAGGCTGTTCTGTTCCCTGCGTTGGATCCGGTAGAGGCTACCCCCAGCGTTAGAAAGGCCGTCCATCGGAGGACCCACATTAGTAGGCACCTCCTGATTTGGTTTCGGACTGTGCTGAAGTTGTGGGTGGAGACCAAGCGGCCTACGGAGTGGAGGGAGAGACTATCGGTGGACCAAGGGTGACCAACAGCCTAGTCAGTCCCAAAATCCTATGTCACCCGTTGAGGGTGAGGGTGAGGGTGTAGTGGGTTGGCGATGAGCGACCTACTGGATTTGTGAATAGATGATTATCAGTCCCAATAGCCTATGTCACCCATTGATGGGTGAGGGTGAGGGTGTGGTGGTTCGGCGAAGTACGAACCACTGGATTATGTTGTTATGTCTTGGAGATTGGATAAATAATGGAATTGTGGTAAATATTGTCTGTGTTGCATGGGTTGTGCTATTCACTGAGCGTGTGGCTCACCCCTCGCACATGTTTTTCCCCAGTGGTCACTGAGCCTGAGCAGCAGTTGGAGCTTTCCGAGGGATTCCTTCAGTAGCGGAGCAGCGCCACGTTCCGCGAGTGCCAGAGGTTATCAGCATCCCTTCTTGACTGTATGTATTTGATTTCCGTGCTTGGCACGTGTTTGTATATGTTCAGTTGTATTTGTGTATATTGGCTCTCACAGGACAGATGATTGAGTATCGAGTCTGTAGAATGTTTATTCACAGATTCAGTCTTTTGCTTCCGCATTTGGTGTATATATCATGTCAGCCTTTTGTTGCATGTGTGTTATTCTGGTTGTTTGTGTATGATATATATTATTGACCTCCTGTGTAGATTCTGATATTATATATACACTTGTCGCGTCCCGGGGTTGGCCAGCCCTGGGGCGTGACAAGTAGTACTGGACTGCACCTTCTTAAATGCCCATGCTACACCTGAGAGTCAAATGATATCTGACTAAGCATTGGATTGTGACCAAACTATCGGCAATAAGAGCACCTATAAGGCAATCTATCAATCTCACCTCTGGATGGAATTCTTCTCTTCTCTCTTCCTGCTCGCTTCCTCATCGTGGGAGGCTTAATCAAAATACCATTCAAATCTGGTCTTGGCATCCCAAGATTTTGAATCGGAAAGATATTGACTGCATAGGTTTTTCTATACATTTCAGTGGTGTAGAACGGGTCACACCATGTGTGCAGTGATTCATTGATGCTAACAAGGACCGTACAAGCATGCATGCACGGAATTCTCATTACCTGCCATTTCCCACATAGGCAGGTCCAATCTGTTAGGTTTTCCGAGTATGAGTAATCACTACCCATAACCTCAAACTTAAAACCATTAGATGCTCTAACAGTCATCCCCATTTGTTCTTCATTGATCGCTTCAAGTCTTTTATGTACTCTAGGACACAAAAGAGTATGTCACGTTACGAATTTAATCCTCCTCCTTGCTGTTATATCCATAATCTAGATACGAATATGATCAATCATTTATAAAATGGTCAACTGACGAGCTTGCATGATCCAATTGTTGAAAGATTTGGTCAGGTTGGAATACATAATTTGAATCAATGTATAAAAAAGGTTATACAAGTTACAAATTTTGTAAACATACTTACATAAATTATTATATTGGTTGCGGAAATAGTTAAGATACTGGATATCTTACCCCATATCGCTCGCCCTGAAATAGTGCATTACACCAATGCTTGGGACTATGTTTAGCGATCCACACCTCAGCTTGAGGCACCTCCCTTTTCAAATCTTCAAGTGCTTTTTCATATCCACATCTTGTTGTTATATTTGTGTCACTTTTAGCCTGCTGGTAACCGTTAGAGCGTCCTGGCAGTTTTAAAAATTTTTAGGGTTTTTGGTCGGAACCGCATAATTTCAGACTGTTAGCTATCGTCTGAGCTAGAAGACTCCGATTGGAAATCTAACTGCATATTTGGTGTCCTGGTGCCGTTTTAGGCCTCTCACGAAAATTTCATTGAATTCTGGCATCGTTTGCAAAAATTTCGCAGTTCCGGGGCGTATCCGGGTTTTTAAGTCGCGCTCTACTTAAAAGAAATCAAAAATATCTCGTCACTATTCATCATCTTCCCGACTAGCTCTCTCTCTCTCCTCTCCTCCGATTTTCTTCCGTTCGAGCCCCCTACACCCCTCAAAACCAAAAACCTAAAGCACGGGAAGTGTAGATCGGGTCCCGATCTACGCTCCGGTGTCTTCAAATCCAAATTCCGACGATCCTAGCCTCCCCGACCTCCCCTCTCTCTCCTCTGTTTCGAGCCAAATCGAGGGCCGTGATAGATCGGGGCGTGAGAAGGCTTGTGGGAAGGGTTTCGGCGCGTGGAGATCCACCGGACACCTCCTCCTCCCCTCGGTAAGCCTCTTTTCCCTCTCATTTCTTGTCTAGATGATTGCTAGGGGAGGGTTTTGTGTTTGGGAGGTGGTTGGTGGCGGTGGGGGTCGTCGGAGGGTGGTCGGAGGTGGTTGGAAGTGGTCGGGGCAGTGGGAGGGGTGGTTGGAGGCGCTCGGCAGGCTGGGGGACTGTCCCGGGCAGCAGGGAGCAGCGGCAGCGGCCAGGCAGCGCGCAGGCCGGGCGCGCGCAGGCCGGGCGCGCGCGGGCATGCGCGCGTGCGTGCGCGGGTGTGCGTGCGCGCGGCGTGTGCGCGGAGTGTGCGCGGGTCTAGTGCGTGGGGCTGGTCGTGCTGGGCGCGCTGGATGGGCTGGGGGCCTCAGGCTGCACAGGCAACGAGCAGGAGCCGGCTAGGCGTGCGTACGCGCGAGCGTGCGCGCGGGCGTGCGCTCGGGGGAGCTGGTCGCGGCGGTGCGAGGCGTGCGAGCTGCTCGGGTGGTGCTGTGCGCGAGGGGCTGATGGCGAGCTGGTCTGGGCGCTGATCTGGGCGCGCGCGGAGGTGCTGGCCGAGGTGCTGGACTCGCGAGGTGCGCGCGGAGGTGCTGCCGGAGGTGCTGGACGCGCGAGGTGCGCGCGGAGGTGCTGGCGGAGGTGCTGAGCGGAGCGCTTGGGTGCTGGGGCGCGCGCGGAGGAGGCGCGGGGCGAGGAGCCGTGCGCGAGGCGTGCGCGGGGCGCGGCGGAGCGGCGGAGGTGCGCGCGGGGCGTGGAGCGTGCACACGGCGTGCGGGGCGCGTGCGGGCTGCCGCGGCTGGGCTCGGTGGACGCGCGGGGCCCCGGGCGGTGCGCGGAGTGCGCGGGCTGAGGCGCGGCGGCGCGTCCGGGCGGTCGGGTGGCCGTGCGGGTGGTGGCCGGCCGTGCGGGGGGTTGTCGGAGTGCTCGGGCTAGCGTGCGTGCGGGTCGTATGCACGTTTGCCCGAGTGTTGGGAGTTTAATTGTGGGTTTATGTAGTATTTATGGATTTTAACTCACCATATTGATTGTCTGTCTTGCAGATCTAGACGGACGGTCGCGCGACGACCCCGATTCTGGTGAGTGGGACAATCCAACCCAGTAGAGAGGTGTTATACGCACTTGGGCGTATACCGACCTCTCCTGGGGCGACATGGATAAATATTACCTGCAAATAATATGTAATCCATGTTTGTGTGAATTAAATGTAGAATGCATGCTACCCTAGGCTTTTATGTTAGGGACTTGCACCCATAGGATATGTGTATGAGCCATGCAGCATGTCCCCTGGTTTTCATGCTAGGAAACCCCGGCCTATGCATGCGTCCTACTAGTTTAATTATTAAATTAAATGCTGGTATCTGTTAGATCGCATGCCTTAGGATAATATTATAGGGAGGAGCCTTGCGAGGTCAACGCTGAGACCCGTGTTAGGGTACTCCGTGTTCCTTGTTTGGTTGTCGGGATGTCCTGTATCGGGACCTCGGGCTGCCCTCCCAAGGTTCTAGTCCCAATAATATTATATGTAATGATTGTATGATTGGTATAATTATTAGTATAGTTGGTAGATATTATAGGGGAGGGGCCTTGCAAGGACAGCGGTGAGACCCGGGTTAGGGTACTCCGTGTTCCTTGTTTGGTTGTCGGGGTATCCTATAACGGGAACTCACGCCGCCCTTCCGAGTTTCTTTCCCCCAATGATATTCCAGCCTTACTGATTTTTGTACATGTTCCCGCATCTTGATGATGCACCTGGTTGAATTCAGAGGAATTCATGACATTTGAGTTGTAATGATATGTAGTTGGCGGATCCGAGTGGATCATATGCGTATGGATAGGCTGTTCTGTTCCCTGCGTTGGATTCGGTAGAGGCTACCCCCAGCGTTAGACAGGGCCTTCCTGACAGAGGGCTCCCATTAGTAGGCACCTCCTGATTTGGTTTCGGACTGTGCTGAATGTGGGAGTAGACCAGGCGGCCTACGGAGTGGAGGGAGAGACTATCGGTGGACCAAGGGTGACCAACAGCCTAGTCAGTCCCAAAATCCTATGTCACCCGTTGAGGGTGAGGGTGAGGGTGTAGTGGGTTGGCGATGAGCGACCTACTGGATTTGTGAATAGATGATTATCAGTCCCAAAATCCTATGTCACCCATGGATGGGTGAGGGTGAGGGTGTGGTGGTTCGGCGAAGTACGAACCACTGGATTTGTGTTGTTATGTATTGATGGCTGGATAAAATAATGGAATATTGGTAAATATTGTCTGTGATGCGTGGGTTGTGCTGTTCACTGAGCGTGTGGCTCACCCCCTCGCACATGTTTTTCCCCAGTGGTCGCTGAGCCTGAGCTGGAGCCGGAGCAGCGGTTGGAGCTTTCCGAGGGATTTCTTCAGTAGCGGAGCAGCGCTACGTCCGCGAGTACCAGAGGCTGTCAGCATCCCTTTTCTTGGCTGTATGTATTTTATTTCCGTGCTTGGCACGTGTTGGTATATGTTCAGTTGTATATTGTGTATATTGGCTCTCACAGGACGTATGATTGTGTATCGAGTCTGTAGAATGTTTATTCACAGATTCAGTCTTTTGCTTCCGCATTTGGTGTATATATCATGTCAGCCCCTTTTGTTGCATGTGTGTCATTCTAGTTGTCTGTGTATGATATATATTATTGACCTCCTGTGTAGGCTTCTGATATGATATATACACTTGCCGCGTCCCTGGGTTGGCCGCCCTGGGGCGTGACATCTTGTATATGAATATGCAACGGAATCCAGCAAACTGGACAAAACTTCCTTGCGTGTTTTGTTGTATGATTTCAAAACAGTACTCTTAAAATTCATTTTCAGATGCCTAAGATAGTAAGAATGATATGAATCTGGAAAGGTTTGGTTCACGGCAACAATCAAACCCTTGCACCTGTCTGAAATAAATGTAATCTAACGTTCACTAGTAAGAGTATTCTTCAGGTGTGTAAAAAACCACAACCATGAGTCAGAGTGTTCATTATCAACGACCGTGAACACAACAGGATGAAGCTTGTCTTTGGCATTATAGGCTGAGGTGGCCAACAATATTCCTTGAAATCTAAACTTTAAAAATGTTGCATCAACACACAACATCGGTCTGCATCCAGTCTCAAAACCTTCAATGCATGCTCGAAAAGAGATGAATAAATACTTGAATCGTTGTGTGACATCTGTTTCGATCACCACTGAGCTACCTGGATTAGTGGCTTCAATCGCATCTGCATACCATCTCATTTGATCAAAACAACTGTTATATATGTGTCACTTTTAGCCTTCTGGTAACCATTGGAACATTCTGGCAGTTTTTCAGCTTTTTCGTTTTTCGATCGGAACCGCTAAAATTTTGGGCTTTTAGCTATCACCCTGAGTTTGAGGGCTCCGATTTGAAATCTAACTACATATTATGTGTCCTGGTGCCATTCCAAGCCACTCAAAAATTTCATCGAATTCCAGTAATGTTTCAGAATTTGCAGTTCCAAAGCGTATCCGGGTTTTGACCGAGCGGGAAGTCATTGGGAGACTTGACTTGGTCAAATGTGGGCCCATGACTTGGTCAACTCCTTTGTCTTCTTGTGTGGATGGGTTGACCCAAGTCAAAGTGCACTTAAACCTCCCTAAACCTAGCCTAAACCTAATTAGGGCTAATCTAATTAAGTGGTGTGAGTGTGTGGTGGGTGTGTGAGTATAAAGAAATCCCACGACAACAATAAGACCACTATTCATCATCTTCTCCAGCAAAATTTCTCTCTCTCCCTCTCTTTAATCCCCCCATATGACCTAGTTCTAGTGGTGGAAATCAAAAACCCTAAGAAGAGAAAGGATAGGTAAGAACCTGATCTGCCTTCCTATGGTCTCGGATTCGAATTCCCTTGTGTGTGACCCCCTCTCATACCCCCTTTTCTCCTCTGTTTCAGCCCCTCTTTGGCTGAGTTGGAGATCTTGGAGGTGGTGGCTTTGGTGGTGGTAATTCGGTGCACGAAGAGCACCCGAAGTTCCCTCTCTTCCTTTTCTCCTTTGGGTAAGGTTTCTTTCCTTCCATTTCTTGTTTAGATGCATGTTAGGAGAGTGTTTTTGGGTATGCATGGCTGTTGGTGGCGGTTGGTGGCTGTTTGGTGGCCATTGGTGGCCGTCGGGGAGGTGGTAGGGTTGTCTTGGGTAGGCTGGCAGCGCAGGCAGGCGGGCTAGCAGCCACGGCGGGCTAGCAGCCACGGCGGGCAGAGCAGGCTGGCAGGGCTCGTGGGCGTGCGCGTGGGCGTGCGCGCGGGTGCTGCGCAGGGGGCGCAGTACACGGGTGGTGTGCGGGTGCTGCGCGCTGGGCGCCGTGCGAGGGCGTGCGCGCGGAGCGCTGCGTAGAGGCGCAGTGCGCGCGGGGCCGCGTGCGGGTGCTGCGCGCAGGGGGCCGTGCGGGGGCGTGCGCGTGGAGCGCTGCGCAGAGGCGCAGTGCGTGCTGTGCGCGCGCAGTGAGGCCAGCGGGTGGTGCGCGCGGGGTGCTGCGCTGGGGTGCAGGGCGTGCGGGTGTGTGCGCGAGTTGCTGCACTGGGGCGCAGTGAGCGTGCGGTGCACCCGGGGGGCTCGGCAACATGTCCGGGCATGCGGGCAGGGGCTCGGCAGTGCATCTAGGCGCGCGGGCTGGGGCGCGGCTGTGCGCCTGGGGCGGGTGGCCGTGCGTACGGCTGCCCGGGGGATCGGGTGAGTCGGGGTGCTCGGACTCGCGGGCGTACAGGCCGTATGTACGCTTGTCCGAGTGTTGTGTATTTTTTTATGTATTTTTGTATGTATTTGTGTATTTTACTCACCGTGTTAAATACCTGTCTTGCAAATCTTGACAGACGGTCACGTGACGACCCGGGTATTGGTGAGTGGGACAATCCAACCCAGTAGGGAGGCGCTATATGCACTTGGGCGTATACCATCCTCCCCTGGGGCACCGTAGTTTAATATTAACCTGTTTAATATGTAATCTATGCAAGCATGATTAATATGTAGTATGAATGCTACCCTAGACCGTGTATGTTAGGGACTTGCACCCTTAGGATATGTGTAAGAGCCATGCATCCTGTCACCATGTTCTCATGCTAGGAAGCCTCGACCTATGCATGTGTCCTACTAGTTTAATTTATTAAATTAAATGCGAACTTATGGTATTTTAGCATGCCTTAGGGAATATTATAAGGGGCCTTGCGAGGTCAACATTGAGACTCGGGCTAGGGTACTCCGTGTTCCTTGTTTGGTTGTCGGGATGTCCTATATCGGGACCTCATGGTGCCCTCCCAAGGTTTCTTTTCTCGATAATATTATAATATATGTTTCCCCACATCTTAGTTATGCGCCCTGGAGGAATTCTGAAGAATTCATGACATTAGAGTTGATGAGAGGTGTTGCCGACGGATCCGAGTGGATCGTATGCGTATGGATAGGCTGTTTCTGTTCCCTTCGTTGGATCCGTATAGAGACTGCCCCAGCGTTAGAAAGGCCGTCCCGTCAGAGGGCTCCCATCAGTAGGTACCTCCTGATTTGGATTCGGACTGTGCTGAAGTGTGGGAGTGGCCAAGCGGCCTACGGAGTGGAGGAGAGACTATCGGTGGACCAAGGGTGATTAACAGCCTAGTCAGTCCCAATATCCTATGTCACCTATTGAGGGGTGAGGGTGAGGGTGTGGTGGGTCGGCGATGTAGCGACCCACTGGATTGTGTAGTTCCTGCCACTTTGAGGCTTTTAAATGATTATTTGTGGTTAATATGAATTGTGATGCATGGGTTGTGCTATTCACTGAGCGTGTGGCTCACCCCTCGCATATTTATTTTCTCCAGTTATCACTGAGTCGGACCTGAAGGAGGAGCTCCCCGAGAGACTTCATCAGTAGCGGAGTAGCGCCACGTCCCGCGAGTGTTAGAGGCCATCAGCATCCTTTCTTTTGATTGTATGTATTATATTTCCGTGCTTGGGCACTCGTTTGTATTATATTTGGATGTATTCGTGTATATTGGCTCTCACAGGACAGTTGATTATGTATCGAGTCTGTAGTATGTTTTTGAATTACAGACTCAGTCTTTTAGCTTCCGCTATTTGTGTATATATCATGTCAGCCTTGTTTTGTCTGTGTTGTCATTTTAGCTGTTGTTAGAGTATGTTATTGATCTCCTGTATAGACTGCTGATATCATGTATACACTTGCCGCGTCCCGGGGACGGCCGCCCTGGGGCGTGACAACAACAAAATTCATTACCATGCAATTCATTATTTGCGATCTCCTTTCCATGCATGTCCGATCAAAGGTTCCTCATGTCCGTTGCGGTGAATAAGAGATTAACTTGAAGATCATCTTTAACAAATTCATAAATCCATTTACTACTAGCCTTCGGATGCCCTGCTCTTCGTAAACCGCCCTCGCAAGTATGTGTTGGTATATAAGTCTTTAGTTTAAACAATTGCCCCCTTCCTTTGCTTGCAAAACAGATGCATGAATTCACCAACTGCAATTGTGTGCAGCACATCTTGCAGTCACTCTAGTTCTGTCACTCTTAATGACATGATAGTCAAACCCGTGTGCAATAGAAAAGTTGCGAAAGTCACGACGAAAGTGATCTACATCATGAAAGATTTGGCCAAGCTTTGTAATGAGGTCCCCCAACATGCTAATCATTAAGCTATGAGCTTCATTAGCCTCTGCGTTTTGGATGTTCATCAATGACATATCATGAGTTTCTTCGACAGCGTTTTCATTAACATCGCGATTTGACCACCCATTCCATTGAAAGGGGCGAACTTCAGGTTTGGGAGTATTTACAGAATATATATAATTAGTTACAGAATCAATGTTTTCATTTACGGAATTATCAAAGCCCATTACAGAATCAAATGCACATATCAATGTCCATTACAGAATCAATGTTTACAGCTATGTCACAATTGTATTCTTCTGATACTTACATAATAAACAGACATACATGCACCACATGCCCATTTTTAATTACAGTTTCCATGCACTAACTAACAGGTCAGATCATGCAAAGTTCACATAAATCGATAATCCTGAAGATGATTATGCATACCCATTGGAATTTTGAACAAAAAGGTGTATTAGTCAAGCATCAAAGCAAATGTGTAGCTAAACCATTTTCTTCATATCACGATTATCTATCAATGTCACAAATTCTTTATCGCAACCGAGAATGGAGTACTTCATCATCATTTTAGATGGATCCAAGTTCCATCTTGAACACAACTCCCCAACAAAACTTTGAAACCCAGTATCTTCTCCAACATCTGCAATGTATGAATCATCTCTGTATTTACAATGGGTAGGTAATGAAGACATCAGGTGGGTTTCGACGATGGGTTTCGACAGGGGTAACAGCGACTGGGGTCTTCACTGGATGGAGGAGAGGTTGGTGGAGGAGGAGAGAAGGGTCAATGCGGTGGTGGTCGGGTGGAGGAGATTGGCGAGGGTTTCAATAACAGGGGGACAAAGTAGATTTTGTGGGGCGGCTAGTAGGGATTGTGGAAGAGAAGGGTATTAGTGGAACAAATAAGTGATGTGGCAGGTTTGAGGGCAGAAAAAAAATAAGTATGTACAACGAGGGGTAAAAAAAAAATTTCAAAAGGGTGGGGGCACAGAAAAATTGATGATGGGCTGCAAGGGTATTTGGGCAATTGTCCCTAAAATGAAAGAGCGGAGCATAGCACTTCCCACCGCCCTCGGATAGAATCCAGGTTGAAATGATTATTATTGCGTCTATCTCTCATGCCCTATTCTATTACTTGCAAATTGTCCTCCCCCACTCTCCGGCATCTATTTTGATTTTTTAAATAACATATCCTGAAATATGTACTTTCATAGAAATAAACTATATAATTCACGAATTGCATCAAACCTTTTATTAGAAAATATAAAAAATTTCAAAGAGATATATAATTACTCGGACCATAAACCGTGCAATAATAAGGACGGTGTAATATCACTCTAATCTTTAACCAAAATATAGAATTCTATGATAAAGATATTTAGACCTCAAATGTTTTCCTGAACAATTTTCACCAAAAAAAATAAAATACCAACTCCATCATTAACAACCAAATCATGTGTATTTGGACATCCTTTCCACAAAATTTATTAAAACATTACAACTGAAGGATAAATTCTCTTTCTTTCTAGAACAAAGTTATTAGTCTTGCCTTTAATCTTAAACAAAAAAAAATTCTACAAAAAGGCATGTATCTAGACCACAAAATACTGCTCAACAGATTAACAAACAACCAACCAATCACAATAACAACAAACCAATTCCACCATTAACAACCAAATTAATCAAGCGGCCATGCAACCGATGCCATAACGAGTGTTGGGGAACACCAAGAACAACCCACTGCAAACCACACCAACCATCAAAGGAAAACTCTCCATCACCTCGTCCATCTCCTTCACATGCCCTGGGAAAAGACAGTTCGTCACCCGCTGATCCGAGAACGCGATCGCCACGAACACCATCACCGACATCACCGCGTGCACCAGGTCCACGAACCCGGCCCGGTACCTCTCCTCCCTTGGGATCTCCACCCCGAGCCCCGGCTTGAACACCGCCAGGCCTCCCGGGGTCACCAGCCCGTAGTAGACCGTCCCGTCGGGGCCGCGGAAGCTGTCGGTGAAGTGGAAGAAAAAGCAAGAGAGGGCACATATTCCCAAAAGAACCTGCGCGCGAGATAGATAAATTAAATGATATCAAAATAATAATAATAATAATTTATAAAAATTATAAAAAAATTTCAATAAGTGGATAGTCTGACCCTACACGTTCACGAACATACCCCTCATAGTAGATTTGATTTAGAATTCTAACTGATTTTTCATATAAAAAAAAGTCACATCTTTAGAAAATATGGACCTGGATCATGATGGTGCAGACGGGGGAGCAGGAGAGGTCACCGGCGACCGATGGGAGGAGCAACTCGAAGGTTAAGAGGGTGCCAGTGGGGAGGAAATTCACGAGCATCGAGGTCTTCGAGAGGGTCTTTTGGACGCCTTTCGCGACAGCCCGCCTCTTTCGGCCCATTGCGGGGTGGTCGGGGGCGGCCGAGGCCAAGCGCGGGGAGGACAGGTAGAAGGATGGGCCGTCGTTGGTGGGGACGGAGGAGTCGAAGATTACGACAGAGATGGCGTCCGGTGGGTCCATCTCTTGAATGGGTGTTTGTCAAGTGTTGGGGAGGGGTGGGTTTTGGTGTTTCTTTTGAGGGAGATGGTGGTTTGAATTTGAATTTGTATTGGGGAGGAGTAACCGCCAATAACTGATAACCGTTCCCGCCTTCTGTCCGGATCCGATAACAGGTTGTTGTGGATATCTTATTCTAGATATAATGAGCCTTGTTTCAATAACTGATTAAGCTAATCATCGTTTAATGTTATTCGAAATAGTGATGGGCACATTTTTTTTTGCTCTAAACAAATTCTTTCACTAAAAGGTCTAAATTCATGTTGCATATTCATGGGAAAAAAAAGAGGGATTTACAATGTTCTCCAAATCTAATCAAGAATCACAAATGCCAACATAAATAAATGAATGAAAACCTAGCAACAATGAATTGATGAAAGAAGATTGGAGAACAACATGTGGACACTTGGAAAACAAAAGTTTGAGCCAACCCCACAATTCAAACCCAACCCAATTTGGGTTTGGGTTGAAATAAAGTCGGGTTTACAATTGTCCAAGAGTCCAAATAAAATTATTTGAGTTTCCATCTCTATTAAATCTTCCGGATGTTGGAATTTTATTTAAAAAAATATTCTCCACATCCATTGCAAAAATATACAATAATTTCATGAAAAGAAAAATTATAAACTGAAAAAAATGGTACCAATGGTGTCTTTAAAATATTTATGCTTTTGTGATGTTAGAGCATCACAAATCATACACCTGAATGTGTGCTCAATTTTAAATTTCAGTGAAAATCATCTTAAAATATCTCTAACCTTTTACTCATATTCATATAAAATTATAAATCAAGTTTTTACTCAAATCAATAGAGATTCAAACTTTTACTCAAATTTACAAAGATTATTTTCTTCTTCAACTCCACACTTTTTTAAAAGATTTGAGTAAAACATAAAGTGATGGTTGAAGACAAATCATATCAAATAAAACTTTTATTTAATTCTGAGTAAAGACTGGAGATGGACTCCGAGCCTATGCAATTTTTTGTTATTTTGTTCAAGTGACCACTCATGTATTATTTTTCTCATATTCTTATATCACAGGTTGCATTAATGCATGTGGAGGATTGCTGCGATTGCCGTCCTTGTGAAGGCACTCATGTTTACTTTAGGTGTTGCTCTTGAGATGGCTGTGTTTGTTGGACTCTTCTGCTTCCAAAGTTTCTTTTTTTTTATAATCTCTTTTCATATTATCTTTTGAACTTTAATGGCTTGTTTTAACTCTCTGATTTTGATGGGCACTAATGTTTTTTTTCTCTTTTGTGTCTATCTTTGAGCGGTCATTATATAGACCAATTTGAAAACAATATTGTAAGTGCTAAAAACGGACCAATTGTAATTTCTTTTACAAGTTATAAAAGGTCTACCATTTTTAGAGTTAAAAAGTGCTAAAAAGGTAAATAACAAAATGAATTAATATTCACATTAAGATTTGATTTAATAAGAAAATAAAAAATGATGACTAATAAAACATGTGGATTATAATTGAAAATCATATTCAAATTCAAAATTCAAATTCAAATTCAAATTCAAAATCATCATGATTCTAAAAAGCTTAACTGTCAAAATTGAGATTGAAGACAAAATATTTATATCAAACTAATAAAATCTGAATCATAATTGAAATATATTTAACAATACCCCACGTGGTCCAAATTTAAGAAAAAAGAAAGGAAATAATATTTGGACAATTATACATTGTCATAAGGAGAACTTGTCATTTGAACTTGAAATTTCAACCTTAGTACAGATAAGTCATAGAATGAAATGGACCGTAATGGATATTTCATCTTGAACTAAGTCATTTAGCTCAAACTTCTAGCAAAGGATAATGGTTCTTCTTAAAAAGTAGCGATATTGGTTATGTGCTGATATCTTGTTTTTTTAGTGCTCTGAAGATCAATTGGGTTCTCATATATCGTGACTCCTCCATCACTCACATAGGTAGGCCTAGAGTGTAAAATTGGTGAGGCCAGCATGACAGGTGAAGAAACTAGCACGGTACAACATGTTGTTGGTAAGGCACGGCACGATACATTAAGATATATGAGTCATGCTAAGTCAACTTTGTGGCACGTGAGCTGTTTCCGACACAACATGTTTGTGAGCATAGTTCAACAATTCACAATAGATGAGGGGTATATAATATGTTGAATAAGTGTCATATATCATTGTTTTATCAAGTGTATATATAAATATAGTTTTTGTGTATACGAATGTCTATGTTAATTCATTTATATTATTTTTGTGTGTATAATATTAAAAAAAAAAAGTAATGTTTAAAATTTAAAAATAAAAAAATATTTTAAATAATTACGAGCTGACGTGCCTAGCACAACCTGTCAAAATTAACTGGCCAGCCTGGCACGGCCTGTTAGCCCGTTGACTAGTTTCTTTAATGTGCCATTTCATTAACGACACCTATAACCGAACATATATACCCCGCCTCACTAAGCATATAACTTCACAAGGTGCAATTAAATGGAATTCTCAAACCAAATCATTGTATTGCATATGCTCATTGTATTGCATATGCCCAGAATAGATTGATAATAGCTGGATCTAGATCTTTGATAAATCCAAAAAGAACTTTGATAGAAGAAATTCGCAGAGAAGAACTTAATAATTTTTATGTTAGTCTTTCTTATCTCTCTATTTTTATTTCTTTTTGTCTCTAAGCACTATCTTTGAAAGTTCATTGTATGGACCAAATTGGAAAGAGTACTGTAACTACTAAAAATGGTAACTAATAAAAAAATAAAATTGGATCATAATTAAAATATATCCAACATGCACTCTCATAACTGGAATAAAAAAACAGCCAAAAAAAATAAATCTAATTTGCTATAAATGAGATTGAGATATTAAATAAATTTGGGATCTTCCAAGATCTTCTTTCCAAGCCACACTAGATAGTGAATTCAATTTCAAAGATTCAGAATTATTCATGAAAGGTTTGCTCTCTCTTCTTATATATATATATATATATATATATATATATATATATATATATATATATATATATATAATACAGTATTCACAGGGAGTCAGGGAGGACTTCTCATCCATAGAGAAAAACCTTTCATGAAAAATGGTAACTAATAAGAAAACAAAATTGGATCATAATTAAAATATATCCAACATGCACTCTCATAACTGGAATAAAAAAACAGCCAAAAAAAAAAATCTAATTTGCTATAAATGAGATTGAGATATTAAATAAATTTGGGATCTTCCAAGATCTTCTTTTCAAGCCACACTAGATAGTGAATTCAATTTCAAAGATTCAGAATTATTCATGAAAGTTTTGCTCTCTCTTCTTTTATATATATATATATATATATATATATATAAAATACAATATTCACAGGGAGTCAAGGAGGACTTCTCATCCATAGAGAAACATTTCATGAAAAATGGTAACTAATAAGAAGACAAAATTGGATCATAATTAAAATATATCCAACATGCACTCTCATAACTAGAATAAAAAAACAGCCAAAAAAAAAATCTAATTTGCTATAAAGGAGATTGAGATATTAAATAAATTTGGGATCTTCCAAGATCTTCTTTTCAAGCCACACTAGATAGTGAATTCAATTTCAAAGATTCGGAATTATTCATGAAAGGTTTGCTCTTTATATATATATAATACAGTATTCACAGGGAGTCAAGGAGAACTTCTCATCCATAGAGAAAAACATTTCATGAAAAATGGTAACTAACAAGAAGACAAAATTGGATCATAATTAATATATGGGTTAAAGACATCTAAGTCCCTACAAACATGGGAAAACCCATATAAGTCCCTACTAAAATTAGGACAGACGTACGAGTCCCTGAAAACTCAGAAAAATCCAATTATCATCCCTGAGTTAAATTTTCATCCAAACTTAACGGAATATTCCCAGAATATTCTGTCACATATAATTGTGTTGACATTGAAGTCCTTATAAACAGTCATAAAGATAAATTAGTCCTGCAAAAGACAAAATTACCCCTGAAAGACTTTTACATTAAATTGTGTACATATTGCAGTCTCTGTAAACAATCATAAAGATAAATTAGTCCTTACAAAAGACAAAAATGCCCCTGAAGAATTTTACATTTAATTGTGTAGAAATTGCAGTATTTTAGAGGGTATTTAATTTTTAAATTGCAATGTCTGCACAATTAAATGTAAAAATCCTTCAAAGGTATTTTTGTCTTTTAGAGGAACCAATTTGTCTTTACGATTGTTTATAAGGACTGTAATGTCTATTCAATTATATGTAAAAGTCTTTCAAGGGCAATTTTGTCTTTTGAGAAGATTAATTTGTCTTTATGATTATTTATAGGGACTACAATATATACACAATTTAATGTAAAAGTCTTTTAGGGGCAATTTTATCTTTTGCAGAGACTAATTTGTCTTTATGACTGTTTATAAGGACTTCAATGTCTACACAATTATATGTGATAGAATATTCTAAGAATATTCCGTTACATTTGGATGGAAATTTAACTCAGGGATGATAATTGGATTTTTCTGAGTTTTCAGGGACTCGTACGTCTGTCCTAATTTTAGTAGGGACTTATATGGGTTTTTCCATGTTTATAGGGACTTAGATGTCTTTAACCCATAAAATATATCCAACATGCACTCTCATAACTGGAATAAAAAAACAGCCAAAAAAAAAAATCTAATTTGCTATAAATGAGATTAAGATATTAAATAAATTTGGGATCTTCCAAGATCTTCTTTTCAAGCCACATTAGATAGTGAATTCAATTTCAAAGATTCGGAATTATTTATGAAAGGTTTGCTCTCTCTTCTTATATATATATATATATATATATAATACAGTATTCACATAGAGTCAGGGAGGACTTCTCATCCATAGAGAAAAAGATGGGGCGTTTGGCAATGCTTACTGTGATGTTAGTTTTAATTGTTGTGTCATCTCAAGTGGCTTCTGCAGTTGAGCATCCTCTTGGAGCTGGTGATTTCTCATGTTTTGAATAATTTGTTTTTCTTTTCATGTTTCATGCATCTCATGTTATCTAATAGTGATTGTTTTTATTGGTGGTTGAATGAATTTCCACAGGCCTTCGTGGTTTAAGAGGAATTGAGAAACCGAATGATAAAATAATTGAAGGTAATTTCGATAAATGTTTGATTTCATGAATTTTTTTTTTATATTTTATTCTTTATTTTTTTTTCTTTTCATGAGGTATATTTGATTTTGATTTTTATAAGATTGCAACTCCGACAGATTGGGTTAGATTAGAGTTTAATCGTACTCAAGTCAATAGGCCAACTCAAACTCAACGTAAACTACAAAATCTCCAACCTAGGCCATCAGGTTTAGTTCACATTTGAATTGAGTTTGAATTAAGGTAAAGTTCAATTTTAATGTTCAAAAATATATCATTTAATATAATTTAAATTCCACAGTAATTTTAATTAAGAATAATTTAGCGTTTCAATAACAGAGATTACATAAATGCACATGAGAGAGAGAGATAGAGAGAGAAGAAATTAAATTTTTTAAGTGTCATAAATTTTTTAGTTTTTAAAAAATAATTCAGACTTTACCTTCACATATCAGATGGTTGATTTGATTAAAACAATTATATTTTCCAATCACCTCATCAAGATTGAGTTTGGCCCTGGTAAACCAACCCTCCAACTCGAACCCAATCCAATTTCAGTTTGGACCTCAAACTCCGATTCATTCAAAAGTTTTGTTCACAGTTTTTCATGAGTAAAAATAAAATTATTTGAGTTTCCATCTCTACTAAAAATTTTAAAAATAATCTCCACATCCATTGCAAAATTAAACAATAATGACATGTAAGAAAACAGAAACTGAAAATTCTGGTACCTAGAGGTGTCTTAAATAGTGATTCTTATGTGATGTTAGAACCTATGCAATTTTTGTTATTTTGTTCAAGTGATCACTCATGGTATTGTTTTTTTTTTTTTCATAATTATTCTGATCACATAGGTTGTATTAGTGCATGCGAAGGAAGTGATTGCTGCGACTGCCGTCCTCATAAAGGCAAATATGTTTGCCTGACGTGTTGCGGTTGAGATGGCTGTGTTTGTTGGGATTTTCTGCTTCCAATGTATTTTCATCTGCCATAGATGGAATAAGGAGAAATAAAATCTATTTTTATATTATCTTCTAAACTTAAATGACTTGTTTTTGACTTTCTGATTTCATTTTGGAAAATGATATGTTTAACCCTGTTTATAGTCCAGTTTAATAAAAATACATATTGTTATAAAAAATAAAATATATATCTAAATTAATCAGTACATTTTTATTGATAAGATTATAAAAAATAATAGAGCCCTGATAGAATATATACTGCATTAAAATAACATATAGTCAATTTGGGAACCACCTTCAAGCTGTAGACAGGGATCCTGAAGACAGAAGTGAGTATATCAGCATTCTGAATAAACTGCATTTCCCATTGTTTTGGAAGTTTCACATGTGAATAACTTGTGTTTCCATGAGGAACACAAAACAAATAAAAGAACATCTACTCTAACAAGAGACAACAGACTCTGAAAAAAATGAATGTCATAGTTCCATATAACAATATCCCTCCCTCACCTCATTATATACATTCATCAAGCTCAGCATTCTCTGCAATGCTTATGCCATAAAAACTGATCTTCAACAAAAAAAAAAAAAAAATCTTCAAGCCTGATCAGCTGATCAGAAACCTATATTTTCTTGTTAGCTGCATCTCTACAAATCCTGTCAAGAAAAATGTCAGTTCTATAGGTCCACTGTAGAAGGCCCCCTAAATCCCTAGCACGTGTGTAATGAAAACCTACAATCAGATACAAATCCCAAATTGCTCCAACGATGAGACTGTCTCAAAACCTTCATCGATTTCCACAACAGGTCGCACGCTTTGTTTCCTGGAGTTTCTGCCACAAGCATAGCATCTCCCTAGGCCCCTGATAATGTGCGACAACATAGCCCGACTCACAACCTTCTACATAGACCCTCTTATCCTTCTCATATTTGATGTCTAATCCTTTCCTCTTCATCTCCGCTATCCATATTCCCATTGCCACATCCTCCAACTTAAACATCTGTCATGCCATAATCACATTTCATGTTATATATAAAAGGATCTGTGACCGAAGCACATTGTGACAAGCAATGATAAAATGCTCCATTACCTTTAGACGGCCTTTTTTGTGCTGCTTGTATACTGATTTTGCAATATCCCTCGATATTACATAGCCAGGACCGTGTGCCCAAGGGGGGTAAGTCTCATCTGGCCACTCCTGCATAGACCCAAAGAGACTTCAATAAGTTAACAATCATGAGCAATTATGGATAACATGGAAGCCTAAAATATGATGGATTCTGAAAAATCAGAACTCATGGGTGGCATTGAAATACCATCATTGCATTATAGCAGACACATTCATACAATCTCTACCTTTACTAGGCACCGTATGTCCATGTCTCATGACCAAGGAATGATTAAATTAAATGAGAGCAAATATGGGAATTTCTTTTTAGGCACCGTTTGTCCATGTCTCATGACCAAGGAATGATTAAATTAAATGAGAGCAAATATGGGAATTTCTTTAATTAAACAAGACAAGTAGATTCACTCAATCGGATCTTGTTGGCTAAATAAGCCTTCTAATAATGAAAAAAAAACCGTGCAATGTCAGAAGGAGAAATACAATGAGTAAAAGCAAGATAACCCTATGAAGTGTTTCTAACTTGTTTTCATCATAGATGGAATTCTTCCATCTGGAAATTAAAATCAAATGTGTCCATTTTTTATAAGGGTTAAAGACATTTGAGTCCCTGTAAACATCCACAAATCCATATAAGTCTTTACAAACTTGGAGTCGGACATACAGGTCCTTTAAACTGTTATGGTGGGTCAATTTAATCCATATGTTAACTTTTTATCCAATTTGATAATATATTCTCATAATATTCCATCTGTGTGAAATTAAACACTCATATAAATAACTGAAAAAATAGAAAAAAAACACATATATCCTTTTAAATGACCAACTTGTCCTTGATCAAACTCATTTTCACTTTTTTTTTCTTTTGTGGATTTTGACTTTATTGTTGCGTACTACTCCATTATTATTATTTTTTGCTTCTATTTCAAACAATTATAATTATGAAGATGATTTTTTTTATGTATTATATTTATTATACTATAGATATTACTTAGATTTTTTATTTGACATTTTGATGAGGTGATTACACAAGTTAAAAAGCTCATATTAATCACTATGTTGTGTATTGTGGATGGTATAATAGTAAAATCATGCCTATGGTGGATTTTAACCATGATAGGTTAAAAAATGATTTAACAGTAGGGATGCATTAGACATTTTCTGTGTTTCTAGGGATGTAATTGTGCTGTCCCAAGTTTACAAGGACTTATATAGATTTATAAATGTTTATAGGGACTCAAACGTCTTTAACCCTTTTTATAAATAAAAAATATTAGAAAAGTGTTCTACATATAGAATGAAGAAAGGTTTATGCTATTCTCAACAACACTATCCAGATTCTCCAGGCAAGCATGAAGTCCATAGCAAAGTGTTTCTCCAATAGTATAATGTTTTCTACTAACCCATAAATACCAGAACTTTTTGAGGCATGAAAACTTACCTCAGGGCTTATATACCATTTGCTGTCGGTATTTCGATGAGGTTTAGAGTCAAAGTTGATAAGGCCATACAATAACCCACGGGTAATGTTTACTCTTTGTAAAGAAGCAATCACCTCATCCACACGCACAAAGGCATCATCATCTGTTTTCATCACATATTTGGCTGAAACCTCTGTCTGTTAAAAAGGAAATAAAGTTGGTAAATAAACAATTCAGACACCCAACCCAATTACTAATTTGAACACTTGTTCAAGGAGGAAAGTTGAACTGACCCCATAAATGCATATGGCTATAGTCTTCCACGTGATAAGACTGTAATAATCCACGAATGGCACAAGCTGTATATCTCCATAAGTATGGGCCTCTTTCCAAAGCTCTTCATTCACTATTTGATTTTTGTGCTGCAATACTCCACAACTTCAGTTTTTTTTTTAATACAAATGAGGTGTTCGATCTCATAAAAACCAAAAATCTTACTTGTAAAGAAAAACACTTTGAGAATGACATGATACTGATTGTAAGAAAAGTTATTTCTAACTAGGGGTACAACTTTGATCGGTTAAATTAAATCCGAACCGATCCAAACCGATTTTTTTCAGGCTTGGGTCAATAGATTTTTGGTTTGGTTTGGGTATGGATAGAAAAATTAATAAACCAATCTCCTTTTGTTTGAGTTTGGTTTTACTTTAAAAAAAAACCGATTTAACTGAACCGAACCGAATTAAATTTAAACACATGATTATTCATAATCAATATTCATTTAGATCATTCCTTTTATATTAAAAACTATATTGTTATATCATTAATATTCATAAAAAAAAGAATACACTCATTTGTACCATCAATCATAGTCTTTAGACATTTACGTAAAATTGTAACCAACTCTTAAAAAAAACTCTAACTCAAATTGGTAGGAAGAAACAATGTATATATATGTTTATCTTTAACAATTCAATTTGGTTTAGTTCGGGTTAACTAAACAAAGTTCGGTTCGGTTCCGTTTTGGGTTTTCGGTTCAGTTTTCAGGTTACATGAGAAAATAGTTTGGTTCAATGTCGGTTTGCAAAAAAACCGAACCAAGCCAACCGAATTGCACCTAATTCTAACAGTCCATAAGGATTAAGGACCCTAATGAGCCCATTTTACAATAAACCATATCTGCATATCACAACGGCTTGTTTTGGATAACTAAACTTCAATACTTTTATAATGGAATATCCAACTTAAATATAACTTTAATGAACTACTGTTTTGCGGCTACCAATTATCAGTGTCATCTACTATGTCCCTACTTTGTGTTCATCTGACCAGCCAGGTCAGTCAAAAGATGATGTATTTAATTAAAAAAGCAAATGCCATATCCACAAAGCTCACCAGGCCAACAAAAAAACGAACTGCAACAGTTCCTGCTCGCACAGCATCATATTGCATCCATGTTCTCCGAACCGCCATCCTCCTCTTAAAATTGTTTGCTGTAGAGAAGACACCAACAAAAAGATCCAGCTTCTTGTGAATTGGCAGAGGGACTGACTTGAGTGTTTCTAGATCAATGACATGCTCTAAATCTTCTGATGTGGGTAGACCACTAACAAGAATGGACATCAGCTTTATATCTCCTGCTATCCTTATTGCATTAACAAGCCATGGTTCCAAGCTCTGGTAAATACAAGGAAAATGAAGTCCCCTGTCTAGATTCAAGATAGAACCCAAAAATAAATAAATAAATAAATAAAATTTGCAGGATTTTAGTACCTCACGAAAAGCAAAAGAAGTTATATGCTTTCCATCAACCGTCATCTGGATGCCTTCTGATCCAACACGAAGAGTGGCAACAGTCAGGTAGCCTTGCTTAAAAGGAAAATACCGCCTCAGTTTAGGACCAACCGTTGAGGGTGGAGAATGTTTAGAGCCATTAATTTGTTTGCTTGATGCATATGTCTGCTTATCTGCTCCCACCACTCTACTGCACCGCTCCAATTCATCCACTGGAAAAAAGAGGAAGCAAACATATTATAGTCTACAAATAAACAGGGAGAAGATGTAAATGAGTTATAATCTTAAGGATTAAAGAGCCTAGGGAAACCATAACATATAAAAGAAAAAGGGATATTATCATTTAGAAACTTTCACAAATGAAATTTCAAAGATCCATTATACAAAATTAGCAATCACAGACACTGGAAACACCAATACTCTCTGCTAAACACAGCAACATGATATAAAATTCAAATAGATGCATGCTTCTCTACATCAGTATAAGATATTTGATTGAAAAATATGCTCAACTTAACTTGACTCAACAACCTTATACACAGCTATCTGGTATCTGAGCCAGAGAGCATAGAGAGCTTTCTTATCACCCTTCAATCTTAATGATGTTGAAATTGATCAAAATTATCATCCAACTCACATTCACACACATTCATGCAAATTTAACATATACCCATGTTCTATGTATGGACAAACACATAAATTATCAATTATGAAGTGAAAAGTAGCTGGTAACAAAGATCAAGTCACTATGAAATCACTGTTGTTTGTTTATTAATGTCCCATCAAACAAAGTCATAGTGTTGTCGGTTTCAGAATTCCAGAATTGTAATTTATCCAACAGGTGACAATGCATGAAAAAAAATTAAATGGATTCATAGTTTCTTCCCTTTTCTATCTTTTCTTATAAATTAAAATAATAATATGTAAGAAACTGGTTTTAGCATTAAGGAGATAAGGGTCTGATTGGAAAAAAAAATCTCTTTGGAAGACACGATTACTTTTGAGGTTACAAACTCTTAATACAGAGTGCACATCATCATTGCTCTATATAACATATGGTTAATAGAACATTCAATTGATGTTAACCGCAAAACAATAAGTAAATATTAGCTCCACAACACTAATCAAGTTGGGAGATAAATTCCTAACACTAAAACATAAATAAGAACTTCCATAAACCAAATGTAATATCAATAAGTGGAATGCAACAGAATTAAGTACCTTTCTTATTGCTGTCAGTATCAGAAGGGCACCGCTCCTCGTCACCCCAATCATGAGCTAGGGTCCATGTATTTTGGACAATCACAGGATCCTCTGTGACCTTATCACCATGAAGGCGGACATTATAATGCAAGATTATGGGAGGATCTGGTTCTCCAGGAAGTGGAGATCCCATTAAGTCAATGCGAAAGTTTCCAAGGAGGCCACTTGGTGTCCCGATGATAGTGATTGAAGAACCTTGAATCAAGCCACAAGGAATCCTCAACTTATACCCATTATCTGCAAATTCTGAAGAATTCATTTTTCGGATTGAATATGGGCATTGCTTCTGCTTTGGTTTCTGATGTACACTTCCATTTAAAGAACTAAGCAATCTTTCCTCTTCAAGAGAAGCCATGAGGTCTTTCAAGGCAGATCCAGCTTCTTTAACAGCCTCAACTGCATTAGGTAAACCTTCAGCATGACTAACCAAGTGATCTAGGAGGTTCCATGTCTGTAAGGACTGTAGCTCTTCTTGAGAGAAGTTTTGTTGGATAGAGAAATTAAATATTAATCTATCAGCAGCAATTACTTCAGAACTGATTTGCGGGTTCGACAATGCTGGCAAATTCCTGTCATGCTCTGAATGCAGACGATCCGACACATTGCGGAAAAAAGAATTTGAAAGTGTCATTTCAGATAGGCGATTTTCCATTAAGCCATATCTCAATAGCAACAATGTGAATACAAATGCAATGAAAGCAACTCCTGACCATTTCTTCATTTTATCCTCTACCCACACTATCACAGCAAAACTCTGCAGATTATGAACTGTGACTCCAAAGGATTGATGGGAGAAACAAGGCTAACCAGGAGTAATAATAGCACACCTGCCCATGTATAGTATTCATGTCAATGCAAAAAGCCAAGCTTGTTGTAGAGAAAATATAATACTAGCATCAACATTAGACCCCTATTAAGAACAAGAAGATTTGCAACTGCACAAATTGAGTCCATAGAGTTATAAAGCATAACACAATCCCAATTTGTCATCTCTTCCTAGCTATCCAACATTGCTTGCAAGTGCAGCCACGAACTACCTTTGAAGCTGGCAAATTTGCACAAAAAATTTCTGAACGTGGTATTTACAAAACAAAGAACAACCACTCAGTCCTCCCCCTCCCAACACATTACTATATGCAAGACAGCTTTGTGGGATGGCTTTTCTAATCTAAGAAACTGCAGTTAAGGAGACTTCCATACTTGAGTCTAGCATATCAGCTTCATCCACAGACCACAGTGCATGTCCACTCCCACTAAAAAACCTGTCCAAGCAATAAATAAAAAAAATCACAACTAGCATGTGCATAAATTTTTTGAAAAAGGCAAAGCAGAAAACATGAATATTATCAAGTAGCAGAAATCACAATAGAGAATTACATCCATATGAGAATATTGAAAAAAGCATCTTCCGGAAATCTGACTTCAAGAAAAGCATTATACAAAAATATTTAGAGCCAATGAGAGTTAACCCAAAAATGGAAAAGCACCAAAACCACGGGCTGCATATAACATTTGCATTGTTAGTAATGCAGTTTACAAATTAATCAGCGCCATGGCTCCAGCTTGCTGAGGCTTAATGCAGAAGCTATCCAAAATCACCAATGACAGAAAGGAATGTGCATTTTAAGCTAGAATCCCTCACAGAGAGAAAGAGAGAGATTTTGTCAAACTAGTGCATGATGTTCATCCTACTACTACAGAATTGTATTTGGCAGAGCAGGAAAGGCTATATATTTCTGCCAAATCATGATGACAACTCATTCTTTAGATGTTTTGCACGTTAAACATTGATGGACAGAGGAGGATACAACAGCATTCTTCTCAGTGGACATCTACAATATGATACTAAAAATCAACATCCATCTCCAACTTAACTAATGCGTTAGGACTTCAAATCCTATCCACTATTAGATACAGGAGATGTGTGACTAAACTCATGGTGCGAGAACTCACATCACTCTCACCTTATCCAATGGGTCTTTTTATTGTGTAAGAGCTATGCTCATATATAAGCACAGACGATCCTCTCTCACTAAACGACATGAAACTAAATTTATGATAAGGGAACTCACCTCACCCTCAACTACCCTCATCCCATCCATGAGTTGTTTTGAATTCTTGGACCTCTTGGCTATCCCAGCCCACCACCACTTTAAAGGGCCACGTGTGACATATACTGCCAACATATTGATGATAACAGGTGCAACCAAAAAATAAAAACATCCCCAAGTTCATATAGAACTTCTACTCGGAACCATTGCCAGATTATGCTAAACATAATGAATGCTCCTCACCAAGCAATTTACAAGGGCGGGGCAGATGCGAGTCCCATGCCTAATCATTGACCAAAAATTAATCCAAGCAGGATTTCAAACCAGTTTGAATACGAGTCCTTTTGAACAAGATTCCAGAACTCAGATGCTTCACAAACCATTTGATAATGTAACATCCAATTTTCCAGTGATAAAAGTATCTCGGGCGCACGAGGGTCAACCAATCTGTTGTTCCAGCGGGTTCAAGGTCAATTTGGCTAGCTCAGAACGAGATCATCTTCAAGGGCACCAGGTTTTATCTTGAGAATATGTAGGAGTGATTCTGGGCTTGCTTCCAGGCTTGGGGTCGTGGCATCGCCAGTGCGAGAGGGATCCAACTCACAGGAGGTCAGGTGTGCATTGAGGAGTAGGCATGCGGTTTTGCTTGGGCAGTCTCAGCATGTTAGAAAACTCTTTTAGTCCGGGAGACTGCCCTTTCTTTTCTTGCTTTTTGCGCTTGTTTTTCCATGTTTCTTCTATTCCTTGCACCTCCTCAGATTTGCACTTTAGTAATGAAATCGCCGTAGAAATTTCTACCTTTTTTTCAACAAAAAAAATTCAATTTGCCAAAACAAATCAGCTAAGAATTAAACCACTACAGAAACCCATTCTCTTCATTCCTGCATCTATGTTTTTTTTTTGCTTGGTGCCTGCATCTATGTTGGATTCTAAACAACTAAAAGCATTCCTTTGAAAAGCAATCAGTGACCCAAAAAAGAAAGAAAAAAATTGTTGAACTCATAATCTACTAATCAACAGGAGCTCTCATGATCCTCAATTTCCAACACTCAAACAAATATATTAAAAAATTCAATAAAAATTAAGTACGACTAAACGCGATCTGCTTTTTTCGATCATCATCTGAAAAAGAAAAATTTGAACTCCAGATCTTCGACAACTGAACCAAAAATTAACCTAATTAAAACAAAACAAGTAAACAAGACTTCAGTCAAAAACCTTCACTGTTTTTGACTAAATCACATGAGCAGACCAAACAAATCTCCAAATACCTCCCAAAGTCATCTCCATTAAACCTCCATCCAAGACCAGAAAGAGAGAGAGAAAGCGCACCTTTAATGCTCTGAAGAAGGAAAAAAAAAAAAGAAATCGACGGAGACGGACAAAGCGAAGTTCGGTTCAGTTACGCTTAAAAACTTGAAACCCACGCGACGTAGGGGCATTTTCGGAAAAAAAAATGAGTTTGGCAGACGAAGACGACGGAGAGCACATCGTATTGTACGACACTTTTTGACCTATATGACATATTTACCCTCCCGCATACCGCACGAAAACCGATCCAAATGGGGGTATTATCGTCATAACCGCGCGTTTGAAAGTTTTGAATTCTCTTCTCGCCGAAGTCGTCGAGAGCCTCGGCGAAACGGTACAACACATTAGGTACCTACCGTAGACTTTTCTGAAAATATAAAATATCGCATCATCAGAACCGTCCATTTTAGTTTCGATGTGCGAGATCAGGTTCGGTGGGTCTTAGGTGTATATTAATAAGTATAAATTCAGTTCGAGTCGTAGCTGATTTTCATATGTAGGGTTAATAAAAGCAATGTAGGGTTGGTGGGATCTGATTATTAAAAGCGTGTGCTTTAAGTATGGATGATTTATGCGTTTTTGAAGAGTTTTGATTTTAACTTATCAACCGTGAGACTTCTGTTATGGCTTTCCGCGGATTCAAATCAAGTTCATAATGCATGTTTACTTCAAGGTGATTTAATTTTAAATATTCTTTTTTCGACCCTTTATTTTTTAAGTCCATTAATTTTTTTTAACATATTAAAACACACCCATATTGATAGTTTTTTTTTTTTTTTTTTTTTTTATTTTTAAGTCCCCATAAATCATATGATTTCTCATTTCATTTAAGTTTTAGATTTAAAGGATATATTCTTTTTAGGAACTAAAAATAAAATCAAATAATTTAGGGACAGATCCCTCCTATGGACTAATAAGAAACATACTCATTAAATCTAAAGACTTAAACTGAAATATGAAAAAGTGAGGGATGGATCACTGAATCATATAGTTTACCGAAGCTAAAAAATAAAAAATCTTTTTTTTTCAAGTCCTTCATTTCAGCACCGTTCATATGCTCTATGTTAGTCAAGTACGCATGTATATGCAGATGGGATGGTTGATAGCATACGGGATTTGACAGTAGCATCTGCTTGACTTACTGTGTACAGCTGCCGTGTGTTATTTGTTGTAACGGACGGTGGGATTTTAATCTCCCTGTTTTTTTTTTTTTTGGATTTTTAGTTTTAAGTCCCTGTAAACTATATGATTTAGTGATCGATCCCTCACTTCTTCATATTTTAATTTAAGTCTCCAGATTTTAAGGGTATGTTTCTTTTTAGTCCCTGAAAGGGACTAAAAAAATTAAATAATTTATGGATAGGTCCCTGTGAGGGATTAAAAAGGAACATATCCTTTAAATCTGGAGACTTAAATCGAAATATGAAGAAGTGAGGGATCAATCACTAAATCATATAGTTTATGGGGACTTAAAACTAAAAATCCCTTCTTTTTTTTTCTTTTTCTTTTTTTGTCGCTGACACCTCAGCTGACAACCAACACAGACAAACTTTTTAATTTTTGCATGGACCCCATTTTGGTTTCTTCTCTCATTCTCTCTTGGCTTTCACAGCCAAACTTTAAAAAAAAAAAATTCTTTCAAATTTGTTTTTAAATTTTGGCTTTGAGAGCTGCTTTTTCTATTTTTTTTTTCTTCCAAACATACTCAGGTCTACTAAGTTTTTAATTTTTTTTTTAATACACATATATTTTCAGTCTCAATTCCAATCCACATATATTTTATTTTTTAAAATTTTCTTATTCTAAAATATGGTAATAACGAAACATATGAGACTAAAATTCAAACTGAAAAAAGATTGACACGTGCATATCAATAAATTATTTAAAAATATTGAACCCAAACTATTGAATTATATATATTTTTAATACTTCTTACAATAAAATGTTTAAAAAAGATTGGATAAAATTGGATAATAAGATTTTTTTTAATATTTATTGAATTACTTTAAAAACATTAGCTAAATTGATACAAGTAAAATACATCTCATTTGAAGTACTGCAATAAAATCAACTCCATCAACAACATATTTCATATTTCATAAAAAAAGAATGAAATAGAAATGACCTCATTCTCATGAGAAAAAAAAACATATTTCATGTTGCAAAAGTTAACATAATTGGCTAATTTTTGGAAGAAAAAAAAAAAGTGGCTCCCAAAGCTAAAATTTTTTAAAAAAAGTTTAAAAGAAAAAAAAATTTGGATGAAAGGAAACCTGGGCTCCAAGTAAGCCCCCAAAAAATTATTTGTTGGTTGTCAACCAAGTAGTCATCGAGATAAAAGAAAATAAAATTGTGGGACCCACAGAGAGATTAAAATCCCACTGTCCATTATAACAAATGACACATGACAGTTGTATACAACAAGTCAAGCGGATCCTAACATAAAAATCAATCAAGCAGAGGATCTAGACCTGTGAGACTCACAAGGAGATTAAAATCCCACCATCCGTTGTAACAAATGACACATAACAGCGGTACAAAACAAGTCAAGTAGAAGATCCAAACCCATACATATGATGCATTATTAATAATGGTATGTCCAAAAACCAATACATTTATATTGTTATGCTAAAATAAGATAAGAAAGATTATGTCACCTAGTAGTTATAAAAATTCAAGGCACCAACAAAACAATAAATAAAAAAATGTTAGAAACAAAAAAAATTCAAATAAAATATAAACCAAGAAATATAAGTAGCAAACAAACTAAATAATAATTAGAAATGCATATGTTTCAAAAAAAACAAAAGAAAAGAAAAAACAACCGAAAATAAAAAAAATGCAAGGTATTCAAAAAAATAAATCAATTTTATAGACTTTCTTTTTCAAATTAAAAAAAAAACAACAATAAAAATTCATGAGATTTATTTGTTTACGATAGAAATGAACATTGTCTTCATAAACAAAAAGAAAATCCCTATAAAATAATAAAATTGTAACAAAATGAAAGGAAAAAAAATTAATTCTAAATTAAAAATACTCAATATAATTTATCTTTGTTTGGATTAGGTGCCCTTTTTTAGGAGGGGCCCTAGGCGGTCGCGTATACCACCTACACCTAGGCCAGCTCTATGTATAATGAATGAATAACAATGTATATAGAGTATATAACAATGTATAAAGAGTACTTAATGGTGACAGCAACAGGAAAATAGATGAAATGACCTAGAAAAAAATGCAACCACTAACCTAAGGGTGTTTTTGTATATTAAAAAAATTTAGAAACTTAAGAAAATAAGTGGTTTTAAATGATACTTTAAAGTTAATTTCCCCTCATTATAACAAATGATTTTTTTGTGGGGATTACAGAGAATTTTCTATGGCTTCCCTAGAACCTCGATTGGATCCAGCTATCAAGTCAATTTGGTTTAATTGGAAAATGTTATGCTCATTTATTTTTGTATTCATTTATGCATACAGAACATATCTTACTTGTTTTTTTTTCTAAAAAAAAAAAAAAACACACACACACACATATAAACACATGCTTTCACAAAAAAAACTAGCATGAATTGAATGCTTACATTTTTAGAAATTTCATATATCATATAACATCCGCATAACCTTGTGCACTTAGTTGTTACAATTGCAGAGCTTTTACAATTGTAGGAAGCTGCTTCTGCAATCATTCAACCAAACAGTTTTACTATAGCAGTTTCCTGTAAATAAATTTCAAACAAATAGTATAAAAAAACTGCGATTTTAAAAAGCTACGAGGGTGAGTTTCATACAAAATTAGTTTTAAATCAGATTCCTGCTTCTGCAAAATCAGTTTTGCAATAACTCAACCAAACGCACCCATAATCTCTAATATAAGATTGACTCACAATAAAGATGGTCACAATCTAATTTGCTGAACGCGTGATATTACCACCTCTTAGAGATTGATCGCTGCTAAGCCTGAGAATTCTATCTTTATATATTTATTTATTTTTAAATAGGTAGATGTTCAAAGTACAATACTGAAGGAGGTGAAAGAAAATAGAAAAAAATCTAAAACAAACCAGTAAACTAGCTAGGAACATAAGAAAAAGAAAATAAGAGGTAATTCTCGGCAGCGAAGGATCATTTAGAGATATTTAACCGGACTTGATATTGAAAGAGTCAAGCCGTTAAACCACGATCCTCAAGTACCCGTTATCGAAGTGCACTTCCCTCGCACCCGCCATGAACTGACCCTTATCAAAATGTATCTTACAAGAATGATCAAAATACCCATATCAAAATTACAGGAGTACCATTTCATTTGACAAAATGACCAGCAGATCCAATTGAAAAAAGTTTGTCGTTATTATTCCTCTTTATGTAAATGTTTTTTTTTTTATATCGGAGGGACCCCCGTGGCCGACTTTATTATCGAACTAGGAAGGCTACCTCCACCTGTTTGTCCCAGTCCCACGTAAAATTCTTTCAAATAATTGCCAACAAACAGGTGGGTAAGTCAGCACTAAAACTCGAACCTAGGACCTATATCTGTAACACCGCTAAGCCCTGAACCGTTGTGCTATGACCATTGGGGACTCTTTATGTAAATGTTAAGATAACATACGTTTTTAACTTGTTAGATAAATCTTGTCCGTATCGTATCAAGTTATAGCAAAAGAAAAAATATGTTATAAAATGAAGCATGTCTTACGGTCTGAGAATGACCTAGATACACATTTCAAAATTATGTATCCCCCGTTTGGAACAGGGATAGGTTTTATTCTAGGATATACATTTATTCAAGCATAAGTGAGTATAAATAAGAATAAAGTGATTTTGTGTTTGGTTGTGTTTTGAATTATTCTCGTTGGTAAACGTAAGAATAAATGTTTTGTTGTTTGGGTAAAATGTGAATAAAGTATGGATAAGGATTTATAAAAGGTAAAAAAGTAATGATAGTTGATTTGATAGATGATTTATAAGAGGTGATGACAGTTGATTTGACAGTGGGCCCACATATTCTTTGGGTGGAATAACCTAAGATAACTTTAATTCCAAGGGTTGATTGGAATCCATATACCACTTTATCAGGGTTTATTCTGGCATACTTTATCAGGGTTATCCGGGGTAAACAAACACTTGAAAATTCTTATTCGGGGTTATCCAGGCTTATCCGGGGTTTTATACCAGAAACAAACGGGGAATTGGTGTATCTCATTTCATTAAGCGAAACAACCAGCAAATCTAGTTATATCTATATGTTATAGATATAGATATAATATTTCAGTTCATCCCTTAATATGCATAAAACATAAGCAAAGACTTTTGGATTTGTATCTAGATAGAAATCCTGTTCTCTAGGCCCGTTTGGATAGAGACATAAGATATTCTGGGGTTTATGCCTATTTCATGAATTGTTGACTTTATCAATGGAATAAGTGATTTTGTGTTTGGTTGTGTTTTCAGTTATTCTCGTTGGGAAACGTAATAATAAAGGTTGGAGTGTTTGGTTGATGAGGAATAAAATGTGAATAATGTGTAAAAAGTTGATTTGAAATGTGGGCCCCATTGATGTATAAGAGGTGATGACAGGTTATTTGATGTGATGACATGTGATTTGATAGGTGGGTCCCCTTATACCAGTAGAGGAATAATACTATTCCATAGGGAGACTTGGAATACAAATACCAACTTGTTCTCACCTAATTCTACGTAGCCATACCTTTTTATTCTCTCTACCCAAACACATTTTTTCCTTATTCTCCTCTATTCCTCCCCTATTCCATCCCTATTCCTCTAGCCAAACAGCCTCAGAGTAATGTGCTTACATATCTTGCTTATTTGTTGTTTTATCAACCACTATCTAAACCCATCGTTAGGTCTGCTACTTGAAAGTTGAAACACACTAACAAAAAATAAAAAAAATAAAAAAAGTTCAAGCACGCGTTCGGACCAAATATTTCCTGACCTTGTGATACTGATTGATCAACAATTTCTAGTAAAATGTTGCTTTATCTACACATAAGTGTTACGTGTGACAAGATTGGAGTGACGATCTAGGCTTTTAGATTTAGAGATTTTAATAGAATATGTGTAAGGTGAGGGGTGATGAAACATCCCACTATATTTTTAGCAAGACTAGGAAAAACAGTTTGTGTTTATATATATAACTCTTAAGTACTAAGTAGAGATGCAATTTGGTCAGTTTAGTTTAATTTATTTCAAATCCAAATTGAATAAAATTATAATCACATCTAACATAAAAACTGAATTGAACCAAAATGATGTCGAATTGTTAAAACTATAAACTGAATCGAACCAAAGAAAGAACCGAAGTGCTAAAATCATTAGTGAATTGAAATTGTTTGATCAACCCGAACCAAATACAACCGAATAAATAAATATTTAATGGTGTAGATTAGCGGGGTTTTTTATGAATATTAGTGGTATAATGAACAATAAGCGAAAATTTTAATATAAAATGAATGGTTTAAATGAAGATTGATTATAAATAAAAATAGATTTAAATTTAATTTGGTTTGATTCGGTTTATTTTTTGGAAGTGAAAACATAATCCAAATTAAATCGGTTTATTAGTTTTTCAACCATTTCTAAACAAACCAAACCAAGAAATATTGACCCAAACCTGAACAAAATCAGTTTTGATCGGTTGAGATTCGATTTAACTGATCAAAGTACCAAGACATATTTGAGGAAAACAAATTATATTTTATTGTGTGATTTGGGTAATTAGAATTTGTGTCTCGGCAAGTAGGGCAGTTACGTCTGACTCTATCTTATATTTTGTCTCACATCTATTAATGTATTGAATTCACATGCGTAGGATTCCTATATGATGAATCTAGGTTGGATTGAATCTTATTTAAAGCATTGAATATGTAAGATTATTATTCCAATAAGTGGGTCTGTATAATTTGTTGGAGTTTATATGTTATTTTTTTGATAAAAAATATAATTTATTAGATGAGTATACTATTTTTGAAACGTGCATGACAACTATAAGCGGGTCTATAAATGGAGTTTTGTTAAACATAATCCTTTTAAAAATTATATTAAAAAGATGGAGTTGGGCCGAGAGGCATAAGGGAATCACTGTTATTACACTAGTTCATTTTATAACCTATTTATAATTCTAAATACCTCATTAGCCATGTGCATTAATTGATGCATATACCTAAGAAACCAAATTAAAAAGTCCTTTTACTTATTATTACAAACTTTTACACATTCTCATATGAGCTATTACTTTCTTGTTACTTGCTCCAATAAAAAATTGGGTTAAAGACATCCAAGTCCTCGCAAATATAGTTAATCTCATATAAGTCCTTATCAAAGTTGGGGTAGCCTTACAAATCCTTGCAAACTCATAAAAACCCATATACATCCCTGATTTCAACAAAAATTAATCTTTTAGCATACCGAAAACACCCCTTTAACAATCAAAATTTCCATGAAACATCCAAAACCCATTGTTTCTCTTTCACACCGACTCCTCCTCCCATTCTTCTTCCCCAACTGTCCAAAACATTCCCCTCAAAACCCTAAAGTCGTGTAGAAGAACCCACCGATGGCTATGATGGTTGAACCACCCAAAATCGTGCCTTTGAAACCCTAAATCGCATCTAGAAATACACGACAACGATGGCTGATCCATCCAATACCTTGGCCTTGGAACCCTAAATCGCAGAGAGAAGTGAAGACGACAAAGGCGACGGCGAGGAGGGGACGGAACAACAAGGACTCCCCATTGTAAGCTATTTTAAGCCATTTTGGTACACTGATATGGCTTTTGGTTACACTGTTTGAAGTGAAGAAGGAATCACTTTAAACATCCAAGGCTTCCATCGAATGAAGCAGAGGTAAATATTTCTTTGTGTTCTATTTGTTGATTTTGTGAAATGTATTTTGTTATATGCTTTGTACATTGTTAATTAATTTGGGTACATTGTTAATTAATATAGATACTTTTTTAATCTATCAAGGTACACTGTTATCATATATGTATATGTTAATTGTGAGTTTTATGTAATTGTTTACTGTTTATCAGATACATAGAGTTTATTAGCCATTTTATACTCCATGAGATTTTCCTAGTCTTAAACATTGATAACCACTATTTAATATTGGGATTACCAATACCACATGGATGAAGTAATACAATTTACACTTAAAACGTTTCCCTTTTCATTTTAATGGATAGGCCTAAGCAAGGTTGTTCCCTCTCTCTGACCACACACACTAATAATAGATAGATGCCCCAAACAATAAGTACAATTTATATGCTATTATATGTATTGTGATAAAGGCATATGTTGTGATCTTGCCCTAGATCATCCCCACTAGTATTAGTCACATCTTTTAACAAAGGATGGGGTGTTTTACCATCTTGCCAATTATATAATATGGCTATGTATGTGTATCAAATATATACATAGCCATATTAGATAATATATTTTATTAGATATGTATATTTATCTTTTGTTAATTAGATATAGTATGTTTATAGTTTCATATGTTGTTTTCGGAATCTTCCTTTTCTCAGTTAACCGGTTATGCATGTTTATCAGATACATAGATTTATGGCTATTGACATTGTTATTGTTAATTGATTTGAGTATATTATTAATTACTCTGGGTACACTATTATTATATATGTATATATTACTTGTGAGTTTCATGTTTTTATTCTTGTGATTTTGATGTGGATTGTTAGCTAGCACGTCTTTATTAGGTACATTATTTTTGTGCATTATATGAGGCATGATGTGTTGATTTTGGCTTGGTCCTAGTCTTAGTCTCTTGGTACATATATATTCTTAATCTTTTGCTACATATATAACTTATGTCTTTTGGCTATGTAATTTATATCAGACGAATGGATAGGAACAACCTTTTGGAACATATATAACTTGTGTTTTTTGGCTATATAACTTATGTCTTTTGTGTATCATATCAGACGAATGTGTAATTGTTCTTTTATTCCTCCTTTAAGAATGTTTTAATACTATGATATAATATAGTTGTGTTATAATTTTTAGGATGGACTGTGGCATGTTTGTAAACAAATTTGGTGAACATCTTATCAAAAGGATGGACATGAACTTTAGACAATGTGACATTCCAAGATTCAGAGGTGAATATGCTACGAAGATCCTAAGACGATCCAAAGAAAGTGTGTTATGAATGAACATGAACTATGTTATATATTATATATAACTTCTGTTATACCATTATGAATGGAAGTTGTGTTATGAATGGATCTTGTGTACATTTGTTAACCAATTGATGTTATGAATATAGATGAATTTGTGAATGAGAGTTGTGTTATTCAAAGAAAGTGTGTTTTAAATGGACATGAACTATGTTATATATTATATATAACTTGTGTTATACCATGATGAACAGAAGTTGCGTTATGAATGAATCTTGTGTACATTTGTTGACCAATTGATGTTATGAATAAAAAGTGTTATGAATGGTATAATTTATGTAATACTATTAGTACCCTGTATACATTCACTACTAGTACATTATTAGCTCATAATAGGTACATTGTTAGGCCATCTGGGTATACTATTACCTACTACCCTGTATACATTCATAATAGTTTAAGCGTCATCAGATCAACAAGCACTCACTTTTTCTCTTTTTTCCCTCACCAAATTGACTGGACCCTTCTCCATTCAAACCCTTTTTGCCTCAACCCCTCTTCTTCCCCAATTGACCACTCCCCCACCTTCTCTTTTTTAACCATCAAATCAACTGAAACCCTTCCCCACTCAAACCCTTTTTTTCCCAACCCTTTTTCACTCTCTCTTAAATCCTGATTTTTTCACTCTCTCTCTAAAAAAAAATCCCCCCTCTATCTCCCCGCCTCTCTCCCCCCTCCCTCCCTATGGTAAATGATATTTGGATCCCCCTCTCTAAACAAAATCCTCCCCCAAGCCCTTTGTCTCTCCCTGTGTCTCTCCTCCCATCCTACTCTAGCGACGCGGCCTCGGTCCTCCCTCTCTCCCACATTTGTTGAATACTTGAGTTTTATTCATTGAATCATTATTCGAGATGCAAGGGCCTTGGATACAACAGGAAGACATGCAGAATTTCAGTTGCAGTCAAAGAATGAAGTTCTATGTCCATTTTAAAATACAATTGTTTGTTTTAATTACATTGTCATTTTGTGATGTATGAACATTTGTTTGTATTGTTGCTTATTGATCTGATGATGTTTAAACTGTTGTGAATATTTATAGTGTAGAATTTTATAGTGTACTTATATTGAATATCAATGCGCTGGTACTAATTAACAGTGTACCTAGGTTGATTGTCAGTGTACAGAAAATTTATAATTGGTTAACAGTGAAAACACAAGTTTTGTATTTCAACTTAATTATAGTAACACAAGATCCATTCATAACACAAATTTCATTAATAAATTATAAAGACAGTATAATCCTACTAATATGCAACACATACAATTTTACAATAGGTCTTGCATATCCTAACCCCCAAAAGATGAAGACACAAAATAACAAAACAAGCATTGTTTAGCAACACATAAGTAGAAGACATCTATATATAATGACATTCATTTGTGAACACCAAAATTTGTTTGGTTCTGGGTAGTTGGTACTAGGTAGCTTCCTCTTGTATTTCACGGATCCTATCATCGCTTGATTGTCTTAGGATTTTTGTAGCATATTCACTTCTGAATCTTGAAATGTCGCACTGTCTGAAATTCATGTCCATCCTTTTGATGAGATGCTCACTAAATTTGTTTACGAACATGCCACAGTCCACCCTAAAAATTATAACAGAATTATATTATATTATAGTAATAGAACATTCTTAAAAGATGAATAAGGAAATTTGATCATCACAACATTTTTCATATCTAATGGTTCCCCTAATTTCGCACATCCATTCTTTTTCTCATGCATCAAACACAAAACCTTTCATGGTGGAGAGAGCCGGCAATCATCTATGGGCATCTCAAGATCTAATTTTTTGAGGAGATATAAATTTTGATTTTTTTTTTCCATTTTCGCACAAGATTAGAGCACACCAATGATTTCTCAAGGAAAGGATTGAGAAGAACAAACATTAATAATGTTAAAAAAATTTGTAGTGTAATGCCATCATTGATGAGTTATTTTTAATGTAAAGATAATTTATGAACCAAAAAATAAAAAAATAATGATCTAAATTCATGTATATTAATAGTGTACTATATATTATTAATAGTGTACGATATATTATTAACAATGTACCATATTGCAAAAACAGAGGCAATCACGCACGCCTGCCTTCGACATCGCAGCAGAAACCGCTGCAGCCTCTCTCATCTTCCGGAATTCCAACCTTTCCTATTCAAAGCTCCTCCTCAACTGGGTTGTTACTGTAAGAGAGATTTGTGATTTGGGTTTTTATTTATGGGAGTTGGTTTTAGCTCATATTCTTAAAATAGGGGGGGTTTTGGGTTTGTCATTAAAAAACAGGGGGCATACAACCATTAAAACTATTGTTTGATATACCTCTAAAAACATTGTCTTTTTGGATTTGTGAGGATGAACTATTATGGTACTGCTTGACTTCACAAAGCCACGAAGAACCTAACATACCTAGATTACATGGTAGACTTTGGGAGCTTGTGAGATGGAAGAAGAAGAAGAAGAAGAAGGGTTCCTCCATCACCGTTGCCACCATCATGGTTTCCGCCGCCGTTGCTAGCACGGTCTCTGTCGCCGCTGTCGTCGTCGTTTGGGGAAGAAGAAGGGTTGGGGGGAAAAAGTGTTTCAATTGATTTGGTGGGAAAAAAAGAAGGTGGGGGAGTGGTCGATTGGGGAAGAAGAGGGATTGGAAAAAAAGGGGTTGAATGGGGAAGATGATTCAATCGATTTGGAGAAGGAAAAAAGAGAAAAAGTGAGATTGAATAGTTTAGGTAAATAAAATGGTTGAAAGGGTATTTTTGGAAGTCTAAAATGAGGATATGATGGAATGGGTTAATTTGGATATAAAAATAATGAGATTGAGAGATAGGGGCTTAGAAAAAAGTCAAAAAAATCCAGAGACTTAAAAATAATAGGGGGATGGCTATGAGGCCTCTAATTATTTTTGCCAAAAAATTAAGATGGTTTCAACCTTCCAGAACACGAAGAACATGCATAAAAAAATTATCTTTCAAAAGTTACTTACCGTGAATGATAAAATTGTCACGCCCCAGGGCGGCCGTCCCCGGGACGCGGCAAGTGTATATATGATATCAGTAACAAGAGTTCAATAATATACCACAAACAACAACTAAAATGACAACACAGGTAAAAGCAGGGCTGACATAATATATACACCAAATGCGGAAGCTAAAAGACTGAGTCTGTAGTCAAAACATACTACAGACTCGATACATAATGTTATATATGTGTCACTTTTAGCCTGCTGGTAACCGTTAGAGCGCCCTGGCAGTTTTAAAAATTTTTAGGGTTTTCGATCGGAACCGCTTATTTTTGGACTGTTAGCTATCGTCCTGAGCTAGAGGACTCCGATTGAAAATCTAACTGCATATTTGGTGTCCTGGTGCCATTTTAGACCTCTCACGAAAATTTCATCGAATTCTGGCATCGTTTGCAAAAATTTCACAGTTCCGGGGCGTATCCGGGTTTTTTAAGTCGCGCTCTACTTAAAAGGAATCTAAAAATTTGAAATCACTATTCATCATCCCCGACCTTGGACTCTCTCTCTCCTCTCCTCCGTTTTCTTCCGTTTGAGCCCCCTCCACCCCTCAAAATCAAAAACCCAAAGCACGGGAAGTGTAGATCGGGTCCCGATCTACGCTCCGGTGTCTTTAAATTCGAGTTCCGACGATCCTAGCCTCCCCGACCTTCTCTCTCTCTCTGTTTCAAGCCAAAGTGAAGGCCGTGATAGATCGGGGCGTGGGAGAGCCTTTGAGGAAGGTTTCGGCGCGCGAAGAGCTACCGAACATCTTCCCCTCCCCTCGGTAAGCCTCCTTTCCCTCTTTTTCTTGCATAGATGAATGCTAGGGAGGTGGGTTTGGTGTTTGGGGGTGGTCGGCGGCAGTGGGGGTCGTCGGAGGGTGGTCGGAGGTGGTCGGTGGTCAAGGGAGGGGTGGTGGTGGCGCTCGGGCAGTGGCAGGTCGTCCGGGCCAAACCGCAGCAGCAGCAGCAGCCCAGGCGGCGCGCAGGTCGGGTGCGCGCGGGCATGCGTGCGTGCGTGCGCGGGCGTGCGTACGAGCGGCATGCGCGCGAGTGCGCGCGGGCCTGGTGCAGGGCGCTGGTCGTGCTGGGCGAGCGGACGGGCTGGCAGTGCAGGCGTGCTCGGGCTGGGGGCCTCAGGCAGCACCGGCAGCGTGCGCAGAGGGCTGGCTGGGCGTGCGCGCGTGCGTGCGCGCGAGCGTGCGCGCGGGCGGGCGCCGGGGGGGGGGGGGCTGGTCGTGCGGATGCCGTGTGCGTGGAGGCTGGAGGTCGGGCGCGAGGCGGTGTGCACGGGCGCGAGGCGGGGTGCGTGCGAGGTGCGCGCGAGGTGCGGCAAGGTGTGCGAGGTGCGTGCGAGGTGCGCGCGAGGTGCGGCAAGGTGGCGGAGGTGCGCGCGGGGTGCGCGCGGGGCGAGGCGCTGCGCGCGGGGGCGCGCGGGGTGCTCGCGGGCCGGCGCGAAGCGTGCGGGGTGCGCGGGCTGAAGCGCGGCGGTGCACCCGGGCGGTCGGGTGGCCGTGCGGGTGGTGCCGGAGTGCTCGGGCTAACGTGCGTGCGGGTCGCGTGCACGTTTGCCCGAGTGTTAGGTGTTTGTGGTGGGTTTTGGGTATTTATTTAAGTATTTAATAATACTTGCGGATTTATACTTACCCAGTTAATACCCTGTCTTGCAGATCTCGACGGTCGGTCGCGCGTCGACCCGAGTTCCGGTGAGTGGGACAATCCAACCCAGTAGAGAGGTGTTATACGCACTTGGGCGTATACCGACCTCTCCTGGGGCACCGTGGATTATATTAACCTGTAATAATATGTATTGCATGTGAGCATGATGAAAATGTAGAAATGCATGCTACCCTAGACTTTGCATGTTAGGGACTTGCACCCTTAGGATGTGTATGAGCCATGCAGCATGTCTCCTGGTTCCTTGTTAGGAAGCCCGACCAATGCATGTGTCCTACTAGTTTATTTATTAAATTAAATGCTAGTATTTGTTGAATTGCATGTTATAGTGAATATTATAGGGGAGGAGCCTTGCGAGGACAGCGGTGGGACCCGGGTTAGGGTACACCGTGTTCCTTGTTTGGTTGTCGGGGTGTCCTATAATGGGAACTCACGCTGCCCTCCCGAGTTTCTTTCCCCCAATGATATTCCACCCTGTTATAACCTTATGCATGTTCCCCGCATCGTAGTTATGCGCCCTGGTGGGTTCTGAGGAATTCAGAACGGTAGAGTTGTATGTTTGGTATGATTATTAGCATGTGTAGTGAATATTATAGGGGAGGGGCCTTGCGAGGACAGCGGTGAGACCCGTGTTAGGGTACTCCGTGTTCCTTGTTTGGTTGTCGGGGTATCCTGTATTGGGAACTCACGCCGCCCTCCCAAGTTTCTTTCCCCTAATGATATTACAACATTGCTTTTGATTGTACTTATTTCCCCGCATCTTGGATATGCGCCCTGGAGGAACTCTGAAGAGTTCATGACATTTAAATTGTTGAGACGTGTAGTCGGCGGATCCGAGTGGATCATATGCGTATGGATTAGGCTGTTCTGTTCCCTGCGTTGGATCCGGTAGAGACTACCCCCAGCGTTAGACAGGGCCTTCCTGACAGAGGGCTCCCATTAGTAGGCACCTCCTGATTTGGTGACGGACTGTGCTGAATGTGGGAGTAGACCAGGCGGCCTACGGAGTGGAGGGAGAGACCATCGGTGGACCAAGGGTGACCAACAGCCTAGTCAGTCCCAAAATCCTATGTCACCCGTGGTAGGGTGAGGGTGAGGGTGTAGTGGGTTGGCGATGAGCGACCTACTGGATATGTGAATGGATGATTATCAGTCCCAAAATCCTATGTCACCTTTGGAAAGGTGAGGGTGAGGGTGAAGTGGGTTGGCGATGAGCGACCCGCTGGTTTTGTTTGTGAATGATTGTAAGTCCCAATATCCTGAGTCCCCTGTTGAGGGGTAAGGGTGAGGGTATGATCTGGATTATGGAAAAATTGTGGGTTAGAATGGATTAATATGTTGTGGTCAATATTGTCTGTGATGCATGGGTTGTGCCGTTCACTGAGCGTGTGGCTCACCCCTCGCATATGTTTTTCCCCAGTGGTCACTGAGCCTGAGCTGGAGCCGGAGCAGCAGTTGGAGCTTTCCGAGGGATTTCTTCAGTAGCGGAGCAGCGCTACGTCCGCGAGTGCCAGAGGCTATCAGCATCCCTTCTTGACTGTATGTATTTGATTTCCGTGCTTGGCACGCGTTTGTATATGTTCAGTTGTATTTGTGTATATTGGCTCTCACAGGACGTATGATTGAGTATCGAGTCTGTAGAATGTTTATTCACAGATTCAGTTTTAGCTTCCGCTATGTTGTGTATATATTATGTCAGCCCTGTTTGATCTGTGTTGTCATTTTATTTGTGGTTTAGAGTATATATATTTGACCTCCTGTGTAGGTTTCTGATATGATATATACACTTGCCGCGACCCGGGGTTGGCCGCCCTGGGGCGTGACACATAATCATAAGTCCTGTGAGAGCCAACATGCCCATATATATACACAAATGAAATCCATACATAAACCAGCTAGGTGCCCAAGCACAGAATATATACATACAACTGAAAGAAGGGTGCTGACGGCCTCAAAACTCGTGGGACGCGGCGCTACCCTCTACCGGTGTAGTCGCTCGGGAAGCTCCTCCCTCAGAGATCACTGAAAAAGACAATATGCGAGGGGTGAGCCACACGCTCAGTGAATAGCACAACCCATGCATACAGTTCATATTAACCACATTTAAGCAATTCATAAGCCACAAGTGGCATAATATCACAATCCGGGGGTTCGTTACATCGCCGAACCCCATACCCTCACCCTCACCCTCACCCTCAACAGATGACCTAGGATATTGGGACTTAGCGGGTTTATAATCATCCTTACACAAACCTGTGGGTCGTCGCATCGCCGGCCCACCATACCCTCACCCTCACCCTCGCTAGGTGACATAGGCTCTTGGGACTGACTAGGCTGTTGGTCACCCTTGGTCCACCGATAGTCTCTCCTCACTCCGTAGGTCGTTTGGCCACTCTCATGTTCAGCACAGTCCTTCACCAAAATCAGGAGGCGCCTACTAATGGGAGCCCCTGCACGGGACAACCTGTCTAACGCTGAGGTAGTCTCTAACAGGATCCGACGAAGGGAACAGAACAGCCTATCCATCGCATATGATCCACTCGGATCCGCTGACAGTACATCTCTACAACTCTAATGTCTTGAATTCCTCAGAATTCCACCAGCGCGCATAACCAGGATGCGGGGAAATAAATAAGACCAATATGGGGAAAAGAGACCTTGGGAGGGTAACCTGAGGTCCCGATGTAGGACATCCGACAACCAAACGAGGAACACGGAGTACCCTAACCCGGGTCTCAATGTTAACCTCGCAAGGCCCCCTTATATTCCCTAAGCATGCTATCTATTATTACAGTTCGCATTTAATTAAATAAACCAAACTAATAGGACGCATGCACAGGTCGGGCTTTCCTAGCATGATAGCGAGGTGGCAGGATACACGGCTCATGCACAATCCTAAGGGTGCAAGTCCCTATCACACAATCTAGGGTGGCATGCAATTCTACACACACATCATGCTTACATAGATTATAATTGCAATAATTAATACAAACTATACGCCCCAGGGGAGATCGGTACACGCCCAAAGCATGTAACGCCTCCCAAACTGGGTTGGGTTGTCCCACTCACCGGAAATCGGGTCGACGCGCGACCGTCCGTCAAGATCTGCAAGACAGGGTATTAACTGGTTAGAATAAATCCACAAATACCCAATAATACACAATAAATACCCAAAATCCCAAATCAAACACCCAACACCCTCGGCAACCACCCGCACAGCCACCCGACCGCTCGGGTGCACCGCCGCGCTTCAGCCCGCGCACCCCGCGCACCGTCGGCTCCTGCCCGCCGCCTGGACACGCCGCCGCACCACCCCCGGGGGCTCCGCGCGTCCACTGCGCCCAGCCGCAGTAGCCCGAGCGCCCCGAACACCTCGCGCCGCCCCGCGAGCACTCCGCACGGCCCCCGCGCGCACCCCGCGCGCACCACCACTGCCTCACCGCGCCTTCCGCGCGCACTGCCCTGCTCGACCAGCCCTCGCGCACACCTCGCCTGCCCCACCGCGCCTCGCGCACACCTCCCCTGCTCGATCAGCACCTCGCGCACAACACCACCACTGCTCCGGCCAGCACCTCGCGCAACCAGCTCCTCCCGCCCAGACCAGCGTGACCAGCACCTTGCGCGCAGCTCGCCATCAGCTCCTCGCGCACAGCCGCCTGGCTGGCCTCCAGCTCTCCCCGCCGAGTGCACGCCCGCGCGCACGCTCGCGCGCACGCACGCGCCCTGCCAGCCCCTGCGCCTGAGCTGCCCGATGCCACCAGCCCACACGCCAGCACTGCCAGCCCACCCAGCGCACCCAGCACGACCAGCTCCTCGCACCAGACCCGCGCTCACCTGCGCGCACCCCGCGCGCACGCACGCCCGCGCACGCACGCGCGCACACCCACGCGCGCCCAGCCTGTGCGCTGCCTGAGCCGCTGCCGCTGCTGCCTGTTGCTCGGGACACGGCCTGCCACTGCTCGAGCACCTCCACCACCACCCGAAAGCCTCCAACGGCCTCCGACCGCCTCCCACTGCCCCCGACGGCCACCCACCGCCTCCGGCCACCACCCAACCCTAGATCCACCTCCCTAGCATACATCTATGCAAGAAAAAGAGGGAAAGAAGGCTTACCGAGGGGAGGAAGAGGCGTCCGGTGGCTCTCCGCGCGTCGGAACCTTTCCCAAAAGCTCTCCTACGCCCCGATCTACCACGGCCCTCGAATCGGGCAAAAACAGAGGAGGAAGAGAGGAGGTCGGAGTGGCTAGAGTCGTCGGAATCGGGTTTTGAAAACACCGGAGTGTAGATCGGGACCCGATCTACACTTCCCGTGCTTTGGGTTTTCGATTTTGAAGGGTCTAAGGGGCTCAAACGGAAGAAAAACGGAGAAGGGGAGAGAGAGGGCTTGGGGAGGAAGATGATGAATAGTAACTCGAGTTTTAGATCTCACATATATATAGTGTGCGACTTAAAAACCCGGATACGCCCCGGAACTGCGAAATTTTTGGAAACGATGCCGGAATTCGATGAAATTTTCATGAGTGACTTAAAACGGCACCAGGACACATAATATGCAGTTAGATTTTCAATCGGAGTCCTCTAACTCGGACGATAGCTAACAGTCCAAAATTATGCGGTTCCGATCGAAAAACACAAAAATTTTAAAACTGCTAAAAATGCTCCAATGGTTGCCAATAGGCCAAAAAGTGACACATATATAACATTCTCCCCCCCTTAGGAAATTTTGTCCTCAAAATAAATACAAGAACATCTAAGAAGGGAAAAGATGCGGATACGCGTCACGCATGACGTCCTCGAGCTCCCAGGTGGCCTCGGCACCGGAACGGTGCTGCCATCGCACCTTGACCAGCTGGACGGTCCTGGTGCGGAGCCTCTTCTCGCGGCGGTCCATGATCTCAATCGGCTGCTCCACGAAAGACAAGTCCGGCTCGAAGACGAGCGGCTCGAACGGGATGATGTGAGCAGGATCGTGGACGTATCGCCTCAGCTGCGAGACGTGGAAGACGTCATGGGCCTGAGCCAACTGTGGGGGCAGAGCTATGCGATAGGCCACCTCCCCAACTCGCTCGAGGATGAGGAATGGCCCAATGAAACGCGGACTCAGCTTGCCCCGCACACCGAATCGGAAGATGCCCTTCATCGGGGACACCTTCAAGAACACATGGTCACCGACCTCAAAGGTGAGCTCACGGCGACGGCGGTCGGCGTAGCTCTTCTGACGACTCTGAGCGACTCAGATACGCTCGCGAATCGTCTTCACCATCTCGGAGGTCTGGTGAATGATCTCTGGTCCCTCTAACTGGCGCTCTCCGACCTCATCCCAACACAGGGGGGACCTGCAGCTGCGGCCATAAAGTGCCTCGTAGGGAGCCATCCGGATGCTCGAATGATAGCTGTTGTTGTAGGCGAACTCCACCAACGGAAGGTGCCTCTCCCAACTGCCCCCAAAATCGAGTACACAGGCCCGCAGCATGTCCTCAAGGGTCTGGATCGTCCTCTCCGACTGGCCGTCCGTCTGAGGATGAAACGCTGTACTGAAATGGAGGTTCCTTGTATTGCACTTATGTTTTTTTTTCAGTCTTCTAATCTCCCCATTTCGGCCTATTTGTAACTCATTTTACCAGTTATGAATGAACTATCATTTCTTAAAAAAAATATCAATGAGAAAAAACTCCATTTTATGTAGGGATTGAGAAAAAAATATTGTAGTCATAAATGAAACAAAAATCAACTAAGAAAAAATGAAAGAGTTAAAAAATAAACAAAAGAAACTCTTTTAATTCACACAAAATATGAGATATATTATTTTTGAAAAAGAGAACTTAAGATTAAAAAATATATAAATGTATAATTTTAATAACCAAACATAAACACAAAACGCACTACACTCACACATCCTAAAGAAAATATGACATCAAAATTTATCATTTGATTCTCATTCGATGTACTCTATTTTACTTTTCTCAATAAATAAAAAATTCATCTGGATCGACTATCAAGATACAAAATAAATCTCATGTTATCATGTTTTGCATCTCTAAAAAGAAAGTAAAAAAAATCAATAAAAATAATAATTAAAAATAAAAAATAACATTTTTTAAACTCTAATAAAGAAAAGAGATTTGAGATAAAATCCAGGTAATTTTTTTTTTTAAGGAAATGATAGACTATATAACTTTTATACATAAGTTACAATAGGCTGAATTATTGCCTTAACACAAGAAGGGGAGAGGATAGAAGAACGAAAAGAGGATAAAATCCAATGGGCCCATCATGCATAGAAGAGAGTTGAACTCGTTGTGGGGGGATGGGGTAAGGGTATATATTACGTACACAATATTGGTTAATTTTCATTATAAACACAGGTCACAAAAGGGTTGGAAAGCATTGGAAGTTTTTTTGTTTTGTTTTTTGGAGTGGGGCCAGGTGCCCCCAACCAGTGAGCCTGATTTGGCTCCGCCCTGTCGGTACTAGATTTTGATGGGGAATGTCGTTAATCAAAGGTTCTTTCAAGCTTGGTTCCATCATGCACACAGCGTTTCGAATCACCGCTTGATGGATCGTCCAAGGTCGCCCGACCGCTTCCAAGGACATTGGTGTGATTGCCACTTGCTTTTACTCAAAAGCAAGAAAAGGGATAGTCTTATATTACTCTCCTTTGCCAGGAAATATTGGGTTATCATCTCAAGGATCATGGCCGGTCGTGATATTGGGTTCTCATCTCAAGGATCACAGCCGGCCGTGCCTTGAGGTGGTGAGGTTCAAATTAGCCTACTAAACACACACACGCGCACACACACACACACACACACACAGATTGTGTGTGCGCAATTAGCAAATGGGATGGGGTGGAGACAAGTTCTTCTCTAGTCGAGGGACTAGAGGTGGGTTGTCGGTTTGACGGATCAGGAGTGGATTGTTGGGCTTGACGGACCAAAAGTGGATTATTAGATTTGACGGACCAAGGGTTGGTTGTTGGGCTTGACGGACCAGAAGATGGATTGTCTGGCTCGACGAACTAGAGGTGGATTTTCGGGCTCGATGAACCAATGGTGGATTGGTAGGCTCGACAGACTAGAGGTGGATTGTCAGGTCGATGACCAATTAGGGCATTATCGGGGTCGACAACCACCTACGGGGGTTGTCAAGGTCCAATTCTAGAAAATTTAGTAAACAAGCAAAAAGTTGTTTTTGGTAATAAAGTAAAAAAAGAGAAGCAATATAATAGCATAAACAATAAGTAAATAACAATAAAAGTAAATGAAGAACAATAAAAGCAAATAAGAACAATAAAAGTATATAGACTTCTTTAACTATCTATTATATGATTAAAAAGCTTACAATAACTTGTTTACAATATTTATGAGGGGTTGGGAGAGATGGGATCTAGACAAACTCAAGGAGAATGAGAAAAATGGAAGATAAAGGTGGGTTGGGGGAGAAATGAGCAAGGAAAGGGAAAGGATTCAGCTTCTCTATTTTCTCTCCCTCTCTTTTGGCTGTTGTGGTGGTGGCTAGGTGGCTGAAATTGGATGGAGGGCTTTGGTGGTGTTTTGGTGCTTCTTTCTCTTTATCCCTTTCTTGTCTTCTTCACCTTCACCCCTCTTTTTATAGCCAAACCCATCCAATGGGGTGTTGACAGCTCAATGGGGGGTAATGAGTGCCCCCACATCACTCAGAGAGGCTAACATTGATGGAGAGGGTGAAAATGCAGTCCATGCCGTCTTTTTTTGAGCTTATCTTGTTTGAGATTTTTCGACGATCCTGATTGGGATTGTCTACGTCAACAATCCTAGTAGGGCTTGTCCAAGTCGACGATCGAGGTATGGAGTGTCTCAGTCGACGATTCGGGTAGAGATTGTCTTAATCGATGATCCCAGTAAATATTGTCTTAGTCGACGATCTTGGTAGGGCTTGTCTTAGTCAACGATCCGGGTATGGATTGTCTAAGTCGAAGGTCCACGTGGAGATTGTCTCACTTGACGGTCCTTGTAGGGGTGTCAGATTCAAGCCTGCACAAATCATATAGTACATGGATCCGACCGGTCAAAATGGGGTATCTAAACGCCTCTGAGGATAAGGTTGAATAATGATAAAACAGATTTTAGAAGGCTGAAATAAATGAGAATCTGTATGTCAAAATTAACTAGTATAAAGTGATATAATTATTCCTACTATCCCTGGAATTAAGTTATTCCATATTATTCAACCTATTTGAATATGTGGCCCCACTGTTAAATCAATTGTCATCACCTCTTATAAATAACAAGGTTCACAGGTCAAATCATTTTTGCACCTTTTAAATGGATTTTGAAAGGCTGAAATAAATAAAAATCTGTATGTCAGAATTAACTAGTATAAAGTGGTATAATTATTCCTTCTACTCTTGGAATTAAGTTATTCTAGATTATTCACATATTTGAATATATGTATCCCACTGCCAAATCAATTATCATTACCTCTTATAAGGTCCACAAGTGAAATAATTTTCACCTTTTATATATTATTATTAACACCTTATTTATATTTTATCCACAATTCATTCATGGTCAACCAAACAATAAAAAACTTTATTATTACGTTTCCCAACGAGAATAATTAAAAACACAACCAAACAAAAAATCATTTATTCATTATGTAATACTCAAATAGTTATAAATGTCATATTAACTTAATTCTCTATCCAAATGGGGAAATAGAGTTTTTATTTTGTAAGTTGAACTATCTTCAAGCCCCCCTCTAAAAAGCATGGCCATCTTTTCTACGGTACTAAAAGGGGGCGGTTATAGCCACCCCACAAGTTATTCTATCCACCCTGTTTATTTAAATAAAAAAATGATTTGTTACTTATCTAACTCATCCCACGAGTTCAACATAGACAATGTCTTTTGTGTTTAAGATGATTCGACATAGATCATGTCGATTGGGAACCAGAAACCTTATTTCTAGATCGACATAGACGATGTCTTATGTGTTTAAGGTGGTTCGACATAAATCACGTCGATCGGGAACCCAGTGGACTAGAAACAAATGAAATCTTGGTTGATTATGGACATCACATCATATATCGTGTATGGAATAGCAATGTACGCATAATGTAATAAAAAAAATTTGCTCTACTTGACCTATATTCATTTGGGTGTACGGCGATCATTTTTTGCAGTGTCGCTAACCGACAAAAACATTGGAGGGCTGAAATGTGTTGAATGAATCATTGATCTTCATGAACAAAGTCAAACAAAGTGGTTTCTGGTCTCCAAAGTCAATAATGTGTATCTCAATTTTATTTTCTAGATTGATCAGATAAATATGTTGATGATTGGATTACGGACATTATAATTCAATAAGATATGATTATATCAAAGGTTTTAACACTTTATTATAAAAGTAAGTCTAGGTCATTAAAGTAAGAGTCGACATGGTATCAATTTGTCGACAGTAACTACGTAGATCTCATATCAGAAATTGAAGCACAACCTTCTTGTCAAAGTTCGACATGATCCATGTCAAACCAACTTAAACATAGAAGACATCGTCTATGTCGAACGAGAACATACTAAAATTTCTGGTTCCCGATCGACATGATCTGTGTCGAATAACCTTAAACACAGAAGACATCGTCTATGTCGAATTAGTACCAGAATAGAACTAATGTTTCTGGTTCCCGATCAACATGATTCATGCCCAACCATCTTAAACACAGAAAACATTATCTATGTCTAGCTTGTGAGGTGATTTAGATAAGTAACAAATCATTTTTTTTATTTAAATAAACAGAGTGGGTAGGATAACTCATGGGATGGCTATAACCGCCCCCATACTTGAAAGTGTCAATTTGTCTAGTCAAATATATACTCGGCTACGAAGGTATATAGTTGATTAGTAAAATGTAAAAAATATGTATTTCATTTATTTGAATATATAAAAATATATATATCATTCAAATTTCAAAATGTGTTGATAATGCAAGATTGATCGTACGAGAGTATCCTAATATTCTCCTAACAAAGGGATAGAAGCAATTTGTGGTCAATGGGCTGGGCCTAAACCAAAAAGGCCTATAAAACATGCCTATAAAACATGGATGATATTACTATAGAAAATGATACACCCAATTACATTCATCAATAAAAACTCAAATCTTACATATTTTTATTTTTTTTAAATAGTAAACATCATCTAATGAGGTATATGCTTTGATAAAAAGTGCATATCGCTCCATTTCAAGTTGAATTAACCCATTTTTAATAAATGTAAGAAAAAAATTAGTGAGATATATACATCATCTAACGAGATATATGCTTCACTGAATATGTAACAAGGTATATAGTCTGTGTTTCGGACTGAGAAAAAAATTGAGTGTAGTAGCACTCTATTACTACAACCCCTTTTCGAGGTGAATGAAATACACCAAGTTCAAACCAATTCACACACATTTTGATTTTTTTTTAAATAGTATACCTCATCTAATTATATATATATATTTATTAAAAATGAAATATATACTACAATGAATAGCATTGATTCATATATAAAAAATATAAAAAAAATTATCAAAACATATACTTCGCCAATGTGAGTATGAAGCGGTAAAAAAACATATTAGATTAGAATTGAAACTGAAAAAATGACCGTGTATAACCGCACTCATAAAACATTAGCTTACATAATTTTTATTAATGAAAACGTGGAGGTGTGGAGGTATGTATATAGATGGAAAATGGTATGTCCAGTCTAGTGTGCACCCTTGTCCACGAGCCCCCAAGCATTTTTATTTTTTATATAAAGTATATACCAGCTTAATGAAATACATACTATTAAGTACATATCTAGATAAATAAGTATATTTTTTTCATGAAAAATAAAAAAAAATTCATTTTTTTATACATTGCACTAATGGAGTATGTACTATATTACCATAGTATACATTCCATTAATGCAATGTATAATCGATGTGGAACAATTTCTAGGCTGCAGACGGGGCTGTAAAAGAAATCGAGTGCATCAGCACTCATGTATATATACTAAGTTTGCATTTGAAATGCTACTTCTTTATATAATAAATCGTCCGCGTGACATATATTGTTTTTTTTTCTAACCCTTCAATATAAAAACATATAAACAAGGAGAATTATGGATTAGTTTATATCTAAATTCTATGTGCTACATATCTGGTTTATTTGTTCTTTGTCAACTACATTAGAAACTCAACTACTCTAAGCACGGGTTCGGAAGAAATATTTTTATCACCCGGTGATGCTGATTGATCAACAACTACAGAACTACTAATAAAATGGTGTGGAAGTTATAAAAATTGCAAGTTTGAGAGATATGGATTTTTTTGTTTTTTTTTTGTTGTTGGTATTAGATAAATATGAAATTGATGCAGTACATGTCACGGAGGAGCCGCAAATCGTCACTGGACTAACAAAAATGTGAAGGAAAAGTAATGAAAGGATTAAATTTTGGAGAAGATTCAGTTTCTTCTGGTTTTAAATTTAGTCCACAATCTTTTTTATTTTCTTTAAAATAGCATATATATATATATATATAATATTGTTATAAACTAAATAGAATATGATATATAAGAGTATATAAACAAACCACACAAGCATATAGAGAAGAGGAGTAGAGAGAGATTTCTTATTCAATATTTGTTGGTTGGTCATAGAATACAAGGCAATACCCTTCTATTTATAGGGTACCAAAGGTTGAGAGTTACAAGTTAAAGAGATGAAGGGGTAGTTAATGGGGTAATTAAGATAGGAGGGTTATGGAGTTGAAGAGTGGGGGAGGTTATGGGTTAGAGAAGTGGTGGTTATCCACCATATTCACAACACTCCCCCTTGGATGACCACCACGCTAAGATATATGCCTCATTAAAACCTTGCTTGGAAAACCCAATGGGATAAAACCAAAGCGAAGGAAAAAGAGTACAATGTAACTTAATCGTATAATGGTGTATGCGTTTGACACTGCCTCATTAAAACCTTGCTAGGAAAACCCAATGAGACAAAACTTAGGCGAAGGAAAAAGAGTACAGTTCACAAAATGTCATTAAAAAAATTACTCCCCCTCATAAGTACAAGATTTCAAGAATTTTGGTCGCAAACTCGTCGCATCCCGATTTCATACACCAGCTTCTTGAATGTTGATGTCGACAAAGCATTAGTAAACAAATTTGCAAGATTGTCCTTTGACTGAATTGTTGAACATCAATTTTATGTCTCTGCTGGAGCTCATGAGTGTAAAAGAATTTTGGAGAAATATGCTTCGTTCTATCACCCTTGATATATCCCCTTTTGATTTGAGCAATGCATGCTGCATTGTCTTCATATATAGTTGTTGGAACATCTGTAATGAGAGATAGTCCGCATGCAGTACGAATATGATGAACCAAAGACCTTATCCACACGCATTCCTGGCTTGCTTTGTGGAGTGCAAGAATCTCAGAGTGGTTCGAAGACGTGGCAACCAAAGTCTGTTTCGTAGATCGCCAAGAGATTGTTGTGTCACCGCAAGTGAATACATAGCCTGTTTGTGAGCGAGCCTTGTGAGGATCTGAAAGATATCCTGAATCTGCATAACCCTTTAGTTGTGCACCATTATTGGAATCATTTGCATAGAATAGACCTATGTCTGATGTTTCACGAAGATAATGAAAAATGTGCTTCACACCATTCCAATGCCTTCGAGTTGGTGCAGAGCTAAATCTGGCCAATAAATTAACTGAAAATGCAATGTCAGGTCTAGTGCATTGGGCCAAATATAATAAGGCGCCAATTGCACTAAGATATGGTACTTCAGGACCAAGAAGATTTTCAGTATCTTCTTTTGAACGAAAATGTCCTTCTTTGGGTCAAATAACCTTACTATTGAAGTACTTAACGTCACGCCCCAGGGCGGCCGTCCCCGGGACGCGGCAAGTGTATATATGATATCAGTGACAGGAAATCAATAATAAACCGCAAGCAATCACTAATATGACACACAGATAAAAGCAGGGCTGACATAATATATACACCGAGTGCGGAAGCTAAAAGAATGAGTCTGTAGTCAAAAACATACTACAGACTCGATACATAATCATAAGTCCTGTGAGAGCCAGCATGCCCATATATATACACAACAAAATCCAAATACAATCCAACTAAGTGCCCAAGCACAGAACATATACGTACAACAGAAAGAAGGGTGCTGATGGCCTCAAAACTCGTGGGACGCGGCGCTGCCCTCTGCCGGTGTAGTCGCTCGGGAAGCTTCTCCCTCAGAGATCACTGAAAAGGCAATATGCGAGGGGTGAGCCACACGCTCAGTGAATAGCACAACCCATGCATACAGTTCATATTAACCACATTTAATCAATTCATAAGCCACAAGTGGCATAATATCACCATCCGGGGGTTCGTTCATCGCCGAACTTCATACCCTCATCCTCACCCTCACCCTCAACAGGTGACCTAGGATGTTGGGACTTAGCGGGTTGATAAACATCCATTCATAATCCTGTGGGTCGTCGCATCGCCGGCCCACCATACCCTCACCCTCACCTCTCAACAGGTGACCTAGGCTCTTGGGACTGACTAGGCTGTTGGTTACCCTTGGTCCACCGATAGTCTCTCCTCACTCCGCGGTTGTTTGGCCACTCCCATGTTCAGCGCAGTCCTTCCAAGTCAGGAGGCGCCTACTAGTGGGAGCCCCTGCACGGGACAACCTGTCTAACGCCGAGGTAGTCTCTACATGGATCCGACGAGGGGAACAGAACAGCCTATCCATCGCATATGATCCACTCGGATCCGCTGACAGCACATCTCTACGACTCTAATGTCTCGAATTCCTCAGAATTCCACCAGCGCGCATAACCAGGATGCGGGGAACATGCATTTTCTAATCATAATACAAGGGAAAATAGAGACCTTGGGAGGGTAACCTGAGGTCCCGATGTAGGACATCCGACAACCAAACGAGGAACACGGAGTACCCTAACCCGGGTCTCAATGTTAACCTCGCAAGGCCACCCTTATATTCCCTAAGCATGCTATCTATATATATATATTACAGTTCGCATTTAATTAAATAAACCAAACTAATAGGACGCATGCACAGGTCGGGCTTTCCTAGCATGATAGCGAGGTGGCAGGATGCATGGCTCATGCACAATCCTAAGGGTGCAAGTCCCTATCACACAATCTAGGGTGGCATGCAATTCTACACATACATCATGCATACATGGATTACATCAAAGCAGTTAATATTAACTATAAGCCCCAGGGGAGGACGGTACACGCCCAAGGCATGTAGCGCCTCCCACACTGGGTTGGGTTGTCCCACTCACCGGGAATCAGGTCGACGCGCGACCGTCCGACGAGATCTGCAAGACAAGGTATTAACTGGTTAGAATAAATCCACAATTATCCCCAAAAATACATAACACACACAAACAAACACCCGACACCCCCCGGAAACCACCCGCACGGCCTCGGCCACCACCCGCACGGCCTCGGAAACCGCCCGGGCGCGCCGCCGCGCCTCAGCCCGCGCACTCCGCGCACCGCCCGGGGCCCCGCGCGTCCACCGAGCCCAGCCGCGGCAGCCCGCACGCGCCCCGCACGCCGTGCGCTGGCCCGCGAGCACCCCGCACGCCCCCGCGCGCGGCGCCTCGCCCCCGCGCACACCATCCCTGCCTTGCCGCGCCCCGCGCACGCCTCGCGCACAGCTCCTCGCCCCGCGCCTCCTCCGCGCGCGCCCCAGCACCCGTGCGCTCTGCCCAGCCCTCGGCCAGCACCTCGGCCAGCACCTCCGCGCGTCCAGCACCTCCGCCAGCACCTCGGCCAGCACCTCGCGCGTCCCAGCACCTCGGCCAGCACCTCGCGCGTCCAGACCAGCGCCCAGACCAGCTCCCATCAGCCCCTCGCGCACTGCCCCACCCGAGCAGCTCGCACGCCTCGCACCGCCGCGACCCGCTCCCCCGAGCGCACGCCCGCGCGCACGCTCGCGCGTACGCACGCGCGCACGCCCAGTCGGCTCCTGCTCCTTGCCTGTGCTGCCTGAGGCCCCCAGCCCATCCAGCGCTGCCAGCCCGTCCAGCGCGCCCAGCACGACCAGCCCCACGCACCAGACCCGCGCACACCCACGCACACGTCGCGCGCACGCACGTGCGCATTCCCGCGCGCGCCCGGCCTGCGCGCTGCCTGGCCGCTGCCGCTGCTCCCTGCTGCCCGGGACAGTCCCCCAGCCTGTCGAGCGCCTCCAACCACCCCTCCCACTGCCCCGACCACCTCCAACCACCTCCGACCACCCTCCGACGACCCCCACCGCCACCAACCACCTCCCAAACACAAAACCCTCCCCTAGCAATCATCTAGACAAGAAATAAGAGGGAAAGGAGGCTTACCGAGTGGAGGAGGAGGTGTCCGGTGGATCTCCACGCGCCGAAACCCTTCCCACAAGCCTTCTCACGCCCCGATCTATCACGGCCCTCGATTTGGCTTGAAACAGAGGAGAGAGAGAGGAGGTCGGGGAGGCTAGGATCGTCGGAATTCGGATTTGAAGACACCGGAGCGTAGATCGGGACCCGATCTACACTTCCCGTGCTTTAGGTTTTTGGTTTTGAGGGGTGTAGGGGGCTCGAACGGAAGAAAATCGGAGGAGAGGAGAGAGAGAGAGCAAGTCGGGAAGATGATGAATAGTGTTGAGATATTTTTGATTCCTTTTAAGTAGAGCGCGACTTAAAAACCCGGATACGCCCCGGAACTGCGAAATTTTTGCAAACGATGCCAGAATTCGATGAAATTTTCATGAGTGGCTTAAAATGGCACCAGGACACATAATATGCAGTTAGATTTTCAATCGGAGTCCTCTAACTCGGACGATAGCTAACAGTCTGAAATTATGCGGTTCCGATCGAAAAACCCTAAAAATTTTAAAACTGCCAAAAATGCTCCAATGATTGCCAATAGGCCAAAAAGTGACACATATATAACAATTGGAGTACTTAATGGATGATATTTGTCCATATTAAAACGCTTCAGGATTTTTTCAACATATGTTGTTTGATGAACAAGTATCCCATTTGAACTTTGCTCAATTTGCAAGCCAAGACAGTATCTTGTTTTTCCAAGATCTTTCATTTCAAACTCCTTTTTCAGATATTCGGAAGCCTTTTCGAGCTCTTCAGAAGTCCCAATTATATTAATATCAACATATACTGCAATAATGGTAAATCCGAGTTCCGTTTTCTTAATAAATACACAGGGGCATATTGGATTATTGACATATCCTTCTTTTATTAAGTACTCACTAAGACGGTTATACCACATTCGTCCAGATTGCTTTAATCCATACAAGGATCGTCTTAGCTTGATTGAGTACATGTTTCGTGGTTTTGCTTCAAGCAATTTTAGTCCTTCAGGAACTTTCATATAAATGTCGGTATCTAATTTTTCATATAAATATGCAGTAACCACATCCATTAGATGCATGTCAAGTCCTTCTGAGACTACAAGACTAATTAAATACCAAAAAGTGATTGTGTCCATCACAGGAGAATATGTCTCTTCAAAATCTATCCCAAGTCTCTGCAGGAAATCCTGTGCCACAAGACGAGCTTTGTATCTAACAATCTCGTTTCTTTCATTTCGTTTTCTCACAAATACCCATTTACATCCTACTGGTTTAACACCTTCAGGGGTTAGGACTACTGGTCCAAATATTTTGTGTTTTGCAAGTGAATCCAATTCTGTTTGAATAGCAGCTTTCCATTGTGGCCAACAATTTTTTTTTTGTCTGTATTCATCCATTGAACGTGGTTCTAAATAATTATCTGAAATGATTTCTGTAGCTACTGCAAATGAGAATATATCATCAACAAGCACTTGCTTTCGATCCCACAATATTTGTGAATTTGCATAATTTATGGAAATTTCTTCATTTCCATGTACTTGTTCTTCATGCTCGGGCGTCACTTCAGGGACGTCAGTCTCTTCGGGGACTTGTGTCACTTCAGGGGCTTCTTCCTCTGTAGGAGTTATTATTGTGAGTCTTTCAAGTGTTTCATACTCTTCTAGAGAATTATTGTTCATTGGTTTTCTCTTTCGGGGAGCTGAATCTTTTGAGCCTATAGGTCTTCCACGCTTCAGGCGTGTTTTTGCTGATTCATTAGCCTTCATATTAACAGTTTTTCCTATTGGAACATTAATTCGAGCTGGAGTATTAGCAGCTGGAATATGTGATTTCATCACTTTTGCTGCATCATTGAATGCATCTGGCAATTGATGCGCAATTCTTTGAAGATGAGTGATTCTTTGCACTTCAGTTTCACATTGATTAGTGCGAGGATCAAGATGAGACAAAGATGGAGTTTGCCATGTAAGTTCACGTCGTTCTTCTGACGACGGATTTTCTCCACCTAACGACAGGAATATTGTCTCATCAAAATGGCAATCCGCAAATCGAGCGGTAAAAACATTCTCTGTCAATGGTTCAAGATATCTTATAATAGAAGGAGAATCTGCTTTGTATAATAAATATGTCATCGATGATCATTTATTTGCGATTCCACATTTCTTTTATATGCATATAAAATATAGAGATCTTAATATTATTAGGTACCTTTTCCTCTTCAAGAGTTTGTGTAGTCACTTCTGGAACTCCTTTCTCTTTATGGACATTATACTCTTCTAGAGTTTTAGAGAAAGTAAATCTATTGTTCATAATCTTTTTTAGAACATTATGTATAACTTCTTCTGGAGCATCATCGTGTACCATGGATATCCGAAACGGTCATGTCAAATCATAAAGATCATAGAACTTCTAGTTTATATGGATATTTATAATAACCCTTAGGAGAGAGCATAAAGCTTTTCTAATGTATGTTTCTGGCATAAGACATTATTAATGCATAGATACTCCATAATTTTAAAATGGCATATGTTGAGATAGGTATCTTCAGTAGACTTCTTCTGGATCTACATGAATACAATGCATCATTGATACAAAATTTTGTATCTCTTGATAACATGATATCTGCCCTTCTGGAGCTTTCGACCAAGTTTATAATACCAAAAATAATATTATCATTTGCATTAATTAATGTTAAACTAAAAAAATAAGATAAATATGAAAGTGCATTTCATATAATAATAATAAAAAATAAAGACGTAAATATAAAATTGACAAATATCTAATCATATATCAAGTACATGACCAATAAAGAGTTTAAGCGTACTTCAGGTATGCAACCAATTTAAAGATTTGGATGTACTTCAGGTACGTGACCAAAATTATGTTATGAAATACCAAATAGATGACAATAATTTTCCTTTGCATTTTAGGGGTTTGTTATGCAACTTTTGCCTTGCTTTAGTTTAATAGCAAATCACTTCTAGTGATTTGAGATATTTTACAAACTTTATGATTGTTGTGCTTTCTCAACTATATAAATCATGATCTCATCATTCATGACCACAACTTCCATGGCGAACATAAAATAAAATGCATTTACTTCGGGTAATGATGCTATGCCATTGAGTTGAGTTACATGATATTTTAAAAAAATCGTTGTTTAGCAAAGACAATATATAATATTGATGCTCTCAATATTGCTACAACTGGAGCATATTTGAGGCATAATGGCCGGTGGACCTTTGTCAATGAGGTATTAATCTTTAAATCATTTTCATTATGATGATGATGGTGAAATCTAATCATAATTTACATGTTCCTACTAGGATACATGGATCCTTTTTTTTTATTATTTGGTCCTTCAAGGACCCAAAAAATATATCATATAACTTTTGTTTGGTCCTACAGGGACACGAGCAATCATGATTTTTGTATAGTCCTTTAGGGATAGAACAAAATAAAATTTTACATGATCCTTCAAAGATTCATATAATCATAATTTTTGTACAGTCCTTCAGGGATAAAATAAAAAAAATTTGTATGATCCTTCATGGATACAATATAATCATAGTCATTCAGGGATATTTTTAATCATATCTTTTACATGATTCTTCAGAGATCCATGTAATAACATTTTTTTCTGTCTGATCCTGCAGGGACACAAGACTTTGTAATATCAAAATAAATCACTCATAAGTAAATAAACCTTGAATTTAAGATGTAAAAATAAACTTGTTACAACATATAAATTTAGTGTCATTTATACATAGATTTACCTCAACTCCTTGTAAACAACAAATAGGGCTTCAAATAGGGCTAGAAGAAATAAGAAAGAAATGTGTACAAAAGTCACCATATAAATATTGTTTTGGTGTGATCAATACTTTTAATAATAATATATAATATATATACAAAGAACAGATTTATATATGCATTTGTTTTATATTATTGTTTGTATATAGTTTATCTGTTGTGGAATAATATTTTTCACAATGATAAACTATATACAAACAATAATATAAAACAAATGCATATATAAATTAAATAATCAGTGCATCTTGCATTATACTTGTGTTGCTAACCGACTTGGTTAAAAGTTTACAACAACATATTTGAATAATATCTTCAAGATGAAGTCTTTAAATTAAATCTAATATATGTATTCAGAGGATAAATAAATTGACATCAATAAAAAACATGTAACTGATGTTCTTGAGCTGCATCAATTTATTTATTAATCAATAGACTTGTATAATGGGATATTCACAATGACTATGATGGTGTAAATATCAAATATATACAAATACAATAAAATGATTACATCATACTCATCAGATAAGAGAACAAAGAGAGAAATAGTGATGAGATAAGATCAAAATGAAAGCATGCATGAGTGAAACCTGTAAAAGCTCAAGGTTTGACAAAGAAATCAACATATACCATATGAGACACATATATAATACCGTTTATGTTGAACCAGTCCCTGCACACATCACCAAAAAAATACAAACCATTGAGTCGAATCATTCTCTCCGATTTTGTGTGGGCTTGAAAATCAAAAGCTTATTCATGCTGATAACGTGTTATAAATTAAATAGAATATGATATATAAGAGTATATAAACAAAGCACACAAGTATATAGAGAAGAGAAGTAGAGAGAGATTTCTTATTCAATATTTGTTGGTTAGTTATAGAATACAAAGAATGCCCTTCTATTTATAGGGTACAAAAAGTTGAGAGTTATAAGCTAAAGAGGTGATGGGGTAGTTAGTGGGGTAATTAAGATAGGAGATTAACTCCTTATGAAGTTGAATGAGGGGGTTATGGAGTAGAAGAGTGGGGAAAGTTATGGGATGGAGAAGTGGTGGTTATCCACCATATTCACAACAAATATATATATTTCAGTGAATTGTATGACTTCATTTACATAACGTGTAAAAAAATTCTAACAAATTATAAAGTGTAAGTGATTAATAAAATATATAATGAGATTGTAAAATGGGTTGAGTAGAACATCACTCTTAAATTTTAAATTGACAACACTATTGATGTAGGGATCAAAATGTCATATATTAAGCATATCAAATTGAGATATCACAATGAAGCGGTGGCAATGGACAAATGTTTGTGGTACAAATCCGAAATCCTGTCAGTTTTCATCGCATACATGTTTAACATATAAAATTTATGTATTTTCTACGCATATCAGTTGATGAAACTAATGAGCAGCAGAGACACACAGGTTGTTAATTATATTCAATTTTGTGTAACCCAAGTTTCCATGTGAGCACGCGCATTCACAAATTAAATTAACAAGACTGCGCAAGTGGCCAACAGGGGCTTGCCATGTTCAATTTCATCTCAACAACTAGCAAGAATTTCAGCTTCTGTTCTCGTGTACCTGAAAACCTGCACTTTTTAGGTTGAGTCTTATGTGATTGTTTTTTTTTCAAGCACGTGAGTAGGTGTGTTCTATTTTCACTTGGATGATCATACTATGACAAACTTTTTGTTAGAATTTTAGTGCGTAACAAACAAATATTAGGCTAAACACAAATTCTTATAATTATCACATCAAGAATATAAACATCAAATATATATAAAGTCATACATGCTCTAAAATATATATAATAAAAGCATGAAATAAAAGAGCCTGGGATTAGAAAAGTGTATCCGAAAATGTGGAAGCGAGTGAAGATACTCTGTCCTCGATGAATAAGGCCCCCTCACGCACAGGGTTGAATGGCTCCTACCACTGAGAGATACGACCACAATAGGTTTTGTTCTTCCGGGGTGCGAGCTACGGAAGAACCACGTGAACAGACTGCGATCCTTTCAGACGCCCAAATAGATGGATCAATAGAGAAGGAAAATAGTGTTGCATGTGGATTATGTTAAACACTAGAAGGGCTGAACATGATTGATCACTAATTCACTAAGTACACAGTTTAAAGAAGAATTGGAATTCTACTTTTTCTTTTTCTTTTTTATTATCTCTAGGACATGGTAACCCTTCCTTTTATATGCAAATGATATATGATAGTAATATGTAAATAAAAACGCCACATATTAAACGCACTATCATTGAATATTGAACGCATGAAATTGAGCATTTCTAATCTTCCAAAACACACGCTGACCGTTATAAGCATTTCAGAGCCAATATGATATTTTGTAACTCAAGCATTTAATTTCCATTCAAGCTTGTAATAATAAATCATTTATATGTGAGTGTAACCTCCAAAACACATGCAATTAAATGGAGCCGGTTACAACACATTATGGAATATTGAATCATGTATATTTGGTCAAAATACCAACACTTTTAATTGACTGTATTAATTAAGAATTACTATTTATATATAATTGGTGAGTGTTATGAATTTCTTATAAATCATGTACCTCATATATGTATTTTTTTTGTGTAATGTACCTCATATATGTATTTAATGGATTCTTGGATTTTGTATCCTTAATGTGGGTCAGGTCGAATCATATGAAATTGTATTTTCTCATGTGAGTCATGTGTTTTGTTTTTATATTAAGAGGTGCTAGAGCGAGCTGGAACCATCAAATAAATTCAAATAAATCTATTCGAGTTTTAAGTCCTATTTGGAATCATTGTGAAATTGATTCTATATCAAAATCATTGTTCTGATGATTAATTTCAAATGTTTTTTCATTTTAATTTTAATTTAATTTTTTTTAGATTGTTTTTATATGTTTTAAAAGTTAATGAATATGAAAAAAAAAACCTTGAAATTGATTTTTATGAATCAATTAGGAGAGAGCCACTATTAAAAAGAGTGTTTTTGAAAAGGGAAAAATCCATATATGCTTGAAATCCACCTATCCCGTTTACTTTTTTGAAGTCAATATTACCCTCTGAATATACTTACGTAAATTCAAATAGCCTCTTGAATAAAATTTATGTTGACAAATGAAAAATATTATGTTTGATTAAAACGGGTTGAAAACACAGTACACTAAAAATTATCTACAATTTGTTAAAAATGCAGACATTCTTTGTAAATGACGATTTTATCCCTCCAAAGAGAGTTTTTAAACTCTATTTAGAGGGATAAAATCATCATTTACATAAGTTTTCTATATTTTAACACATCGTAACAAATTTTTAGTATACTATGTTTTCAATCAAGGTTAACCAAATGAAATATTTTTTTAATATTGTTCATTTATTAATAAAAGTTTAACTCATCAGATTATTTGGATTTAAATATGTGTTTTCAGGGGATTATATGAATTTCAGAAAAAATTAATGTGTTATATAAATTTTGAACGTACAATTTACTAGTGATTATTTGGATTTTTCCCTTTTGAAAATTGGTTCCAAAGGCCTTAGCTTGCACAATCAACTAATCAAGCATCAAATCTCAAGTTAGATGACAAACACACTTAACTCAAATGACTAAAGTTTATTTAAAATGACCATAGCCCACCCAACCGAGAAGGGGCCAAAGAAGGCAATCACTTATTGAAGAAAATTGTAAAACATTGGGTTCACTTATTTGAAGAAGATTGTAATACATTGGCTGTTTGAAATTAGTCTCATGTTAGAAGTTGAAAATTTTCTTTTTTCACTTTATATATTGACCACTCTTAATAGTTTATCTTGAAAAGGATAAAGGGTAAAGAGACCACACATTCCAATTCTTCCTTTGTGTTCCCTAATAACGTGACAGAAGAAGATCTCATAACTCCTTGAATTCATAAGAAAAAGAACTTAAAAAAAGAGATAGTTTTTTTGATTAATCATAAGTTGTCTCATACAAAATGTGATGACATCACAAATACAAAATTTGCCCTCTAAAACATACTATTAATGTCATAATTATTTAAATATATTAAATGCCACCAAATGCAAAACACTCATAATGAAGATTATCGAAATTTCTAAAATAAGAAAAATATATATAATGAAAATCCTAAAGATACTACTAGGATCCTAAAATTCTTATGTTCAAATTTCACCAATAATATGTGATTATTATGCTATTAACTAATGAGATTTGATTATAAATAATAAAATCTTATAAAACTTTGAGACTGATTTGAAATCAAATATTCTGTAATGATTTCTTTCTAAATCTGTTTCACATACATCACCTAAATTCTTTTAGGTCACTAGCCCCCACAAGATAAAGCACAAATGTGAATGGTCTAGTTATCAAAAGTATATATTTATTCAATAAAATATATATTTTCACAAAAAAAAAGATATTTATTTAAATATTAAATACACATGTATATTTATATCTTTTATAATATATATATATACTGTCTATCATAACAAAATACATAATGTGACATTTTCCTAGGGGCCCAACCCGTCGTTTTCCTTACAGAAAAAAAAAGGTCAGGCGCCGTCGATTCAACCGAGGTGACGAGTACATCAATCCGATCCGTCCGATCGTCCTCGGAAAACGGACGGTCCACGATCGAGGACGTAACGGGAATCTCGAGTTCTCAAAAAAGTGAAAACGAAGCGCAGCCAAGGCGAGACTTGGCGCTATAAATAAGTCCCAACACCACTCCATTAAAGGGTCTTCTCTTCGCCTCCGCCATTTTCGGGCATCAGAGCTTCTCAACATCTTCAGGTGCTCTCTCTCTCTCTCTATCTCGGTTGAGGTTAACTTGCTTGATTTCTGGATGAGATTTTCGGTTGCTGATCCGATTGAATTCCAGCTCCGATCTGTAAATCTTTGGATTTATTGGGATTTGATGGATCTTGATCTGTTTGTGTTTAGATCTTTCTTCTTTTGTGCTGTTTTTGCTCTGGATCTCATAGAAGTTGTAGTTTTTTCTTTTTTTTTTCTGTCTTGTTGAGGTCATGGTGGGATAGATTGCATTGTGAGATCTCTTTAGTTGTATGTGTGAGTTTGGTTTCCTGTTATTCATTTTGTGATTTTAGAGTTTCGTAGATTTGAACGGAATTTTGTGCATGAGAATTATGGAGAGATACTCTGAGATTTGAAGCTTTAGGAATGTTGGAAGATGAAGTAGATGAGCGATCTGTGGGAAATCTTGTTTGTTGACTTGAGCTCTTCAACTAATTGAAAGGCAACTATGATTATTTGGATTGTTTGATTTATTGATATTTGCAGCGCATTCTGGACGTTAAATTGTTGAATAGAGCATTAGATATTTGACATGGTTCTTTACTTTATATATGTTTCTTGTCTGGTTTATGTTCTATCCCAATTTGATGTGCTTTTGTTAATGTCTGAAAGTAAAGTAGGCTCCCCATATGATTCTGGTGTTCTATCATGAGGATTCACATGGAAAGGCTCTCCGCATTAGAATGATACTAATGAATTCTTGGCGTGCTTTTGTTAACTTCTGCAAGTAAGGTTGCTGATTTCATCAGATGATTGTCAGTTTTATGGATAATGACACCCTAGGGTTTAGTTTTATTGTTTATGTTTTGTGATGTGTTTTTTATGTTGTACTGGAGTATCCTTCCTTTTTTTTTTCTTAACAAAAGATGGCTTCATTTTGTTTGTTTATATGTATTTGTGTATATATAACTGTATTAGACCACCTGATAACATTAATAGACATAAAGCAAACAAAATGAAAAACCTGTACGTATATCATTTCAAGAACTTACCGGGTTTGTAGAGTTTTTAATAAACAATCACAGTAAGCTTGAGTAGCCACCAGATCAAACTTTCGTGTTTCTATAATAATCTTTGAAAAGTTTGCAAAGATAACTGTGCCTCCTGGTTTTCGAATCTTAACTAGCAGTAATGCAAACACTTTCTGCATGACCTGTCAGATGGTATTATCATGAACCAACATGAATATGGAAACAGGGATGGGAAGCAGAAACTTGTTTTTCAGAATCATCATCATAATGAAAACAGAACATTGAATAGTTCTGTAAATTATACAGATCGGAGTGAAATTTAATTAAGGTATGACTACAAAAATAACTGATATTACTTTTATTTCTCATCCAACATAAAAAATAAAAGCTTGTTCCGGCCCCATGATTTTACACAAAAAAATAATTACCTTATGAAGGATCCGGCGCAGGGCTGGGTCATGGAGTTTTGACATTGGACTGCAAATCCAGATATAAAGATGTTGTTATATTGCATCAGCATACACATTGCCAGATGTAACTGCATCTGAAATGCATCTTTGAATTAATTGCTTTAATACACGAAATGCAGGAGCACAGGAATTAGTTTCATCAAATCCTGTCTGTTAGTTAACAGCAGATCCTGTATACATGTCATGGTCAAACCCAAGTAAAGCTCCTCCGTCCATTTCATCCACTAGGTTGCTCTTCAGAAGAGCATTTACAGCAAGGTGATGGACCTGGGAACCAAGAATATGATGCATCATGTAAATGGAGAGTAGACGGACCTTGTCTATTTCAGTAATGTGAAGAATTTGTAGAAAAAATAATGAAACCTTCAGTTCAACTGTGACCCGTCTATATGCTCCAGGATAAGTGAGAACAGGTTGCTGGACCTGTATAGATTGAGAAACAACAGTTGTGTTGTCAAGATGTGATGAAATAAAAGTTGATGGTGGATCTAATTTTGACATAGACCAAAACAATTCCTTCTACTAATCAATCGAGGCAAAGTTAATAGTAGTCTAGTAGACCGAAATATGTTAATTTCTTGATACTAAAATATTGCAAAATACATTGATTTGGGCTGAAATTTTAAATAAAGGTTCCCCCAATTAGTAAAGTAGAAAGACATTACTTCATCAGCAAAAGAAGAATCTTCTTCAGCAATGCCCCCTAGATCTGGAATCATCAGATATCCAAAGTACCTAACAAGGATGCATAATTTCAATGTGCAAGGTTGCTTTTTGCTTTTTCCTATTGAAAGAGAGGTTCAGTTTGATGGTTTGTCATTGGCAACTGTATCTGGATGTTCAAAATCATGAGTTTAGGTTCTTTAGTTGATATAATCCAAATGGTTATTGTAATCTCAGTTACCCCTATGCTTGTCTTTTTGTTTGAAGCATATTTAAATATATTTATGTTCCGTATCACATAGTACCGATGTCATCTTGGTATTACTTCCAATACATATACCAAATAATACTAGAAAGCAGTATAAGAAAAGGGATGGGATTTGGTGGATTTACAGGGGAGGAATTAGAGATAGGGAAACAGTCCCGGGAGAGGAGGACCGTAATGAAGAGTATATATTCAAGATGCCAAATTATTTATGTATTTTTTTTAAAGAAAACTTTATGTATGGATCACAGGAAGTATTTTATCAATCAATCACGTTTGTGGATTGTTAAAGATCAGGAACCACTAAGGAAAAAAGAATCCACTATGGAAATTAAGATGATTGTTCTTATTTTTCTATTTCCCTCGGGTTGTTTCAGAATTATTTGTATTGATTTGACCTATATGGGATCATTATTTTATCATATTTCACCCATTTTCTACCCAAGTTGTGCCAGATAGACCATCATTTTCAACATACTTGATGCTTGCTGTTTCTGTTTCTGTTTCTGATACCTTTATACCCTCCTTTCATTTGGCCAAAAAATCTGAGCCAGATCTTATTATTTGATATGCTGGAAATCGATTATCTATTTCCATTGCCTTGTTTTTCTCATGGAGAAAATGTAAAACCAGCTGAAAAGATGGAAAGCACATTTTTACGTGCTGACCTCAAATTTTTTTATTTCTGTTTATACATGCTAGATTAGCTATGGCTTGAATGTCATATTTTCTTCAGATATAGACGCTCCTCTATTTGTATTTTTTTCGTGCTCATAATCAGCAGAACTTAGTTATGTGGAAATAGAGAGAAAAATATGTTAATTTATTTTATGTCCTGTTTTTTTCATATCATACCCAAATGCTGCTTATATGAGCCACCACCACCTCCAAAATCTTTATATAAAAATTTGTGATTGGCTACGTGTATTTTTTTTTCCTGTCATTCAAGTATATTAAGGGTCATGTTCTCCGAAACATGTACAATCTGACTCCTTCCTTGTCACCAACTCACCACCCAAATTTGTTTTTGATAATTTGAGTTTTTGATGATGAAGTCCATTAAATGTTGATGTTTATTCAAAAAATGGATCTGTACTAATGACGCCATAAAAATATGTGAATAGCCAAGCAAAAAAAAAAAAGTGAATAAGGATTAAAATACTAAAATATCGTCTGCTGCATTGGGGCACAACACAGATTTAAATTACGTATTATGATTGTACAAAAAGTGATAAACAGTATCAGGTAAGATATATATATAAGAAAAACAAAATATGATATATAAAACAAAACCTACAAGGGGATTGATTTGGGTCATATAGAGAGAGATTGTTGTTTTGTAGGAAAAATAGGTTTTTGGTGTGGAACAACCTAACAAGGGTTGGAGGGATGTTAATGATTTAATTACATAATGGTAGATTAGTCTTTTGTGTTTCTAAAATTATTAAATGATACTTTTTTAGATATAGTTTTAAAAAGTAGTTGAATGGGGTATTTCTAACTTTTAGAAGATGTTTTTGGACATTTTCCCTTTTTTATATGCATCAAGTATTTTTATTTCTAATTTGATGATTTTCTCTTTTCTATAGCCTGATAGAATTCATTTTGTTCACTCCAGCGACGCTGTTGATTCTTCAAGCAGTTAATTGTCCATTTGATGGTCCTCAATGCAAATTGAACGGTCCATGATCGTGCTGCATCAATGTGCCTTTGTGAAATGGAAACAAAGGAGAATGGCCTCGAAAGTTTCTTGGGCAAAGATTGAGCATTTGGAATGCGATCTAGGAGGCAATGGGTGGGGATGGGGTTTTTAAACAAGCTAGATCTGATGAATTAGCTAGAGATATTCTTTGACGAACTTTATGAGCTGTAATTTGACCTAGATCTATATGTGGTAAAATGATGAGCTCTTGTTATACGAATATAAGCAGCGTTCAGAACATTACATGTTGGCTTGAATTTTACAGGATACTGTGTCGGACTTAACTAATAAATTCATTGGGTTGGGGAAGCTCATTTGTGATTTCAAAGAGATTAACATATGTCAGAAGACAGATACATAGTAAGGAGAACAAATAATTTATGTCACCTATGTATGGACACAGGGTTCTACTATGCAAATGATTGAGCCTATGGACCCTATATTATAGAAATTTGAACTATTATCACGGATCAGTGCACCATACCTGATATGGGATATTGAATAATAGGAACTTCTCACAACATGAAGCTTCTAGTCACAATTGCATAACAAGTAATTGTTACCCAATAAAAGCAGAATTGTAGAGATTAACATGGTTTTTAAAAGTTCAATTATATCAACTATTGCCTCCTCACTCAAGCCATTTGCTCCAACGATTTTTTCTGTCATTAGGAGGAACTTATAAATGGGGACATGGATTATAGTTCTGAGCGGCAAGCAATTAAGCTTTTGATCTATGCAAGAGGTTGGGTTGCTGTCATAGTAGGTTTAGTTGATTAGGTGTTACAATAAACTTTAAGTCCATCTTACTCCTCTGTTTGCGGTGAAATATGATTGTTAAAGGGTCATGCAGATTGTGGTTTGTCATGCCCCAGAAAAATCAAAGCAGTGATAAGAGGGGGAGGGAGTAAGGATGTGTATGATGGGAAAGAAGTAATCTCTTTTCCGAAGCTAGGAATTAAGTTTGGTGGTAGTGTTAATGGAGCATTAGAAATTCTCACGTCTATTTAATTGAGATAATAAAAATCTGTTGAAACAACATTTTCTACCTGTCATCCAAATTCTGAACCATTCTATGTTTTGTTATTATATTTTATCTTCATGATTTGGTTTCCTTTTTCAAGACATTTTCGACTTTTAACATGTTAACTTTTGTCTTTGCTGTGTTTGTGCTTCACAAGTTGATTGGGCAATTGATTATTGACTAATTTTTTCTTGTATATACTAGCAGAGCCCTGTTATCTTTCTCTGTTGTAAAATGGCGGCCATGGCAGCAGCTTTCCTCTCCATTGGTTCAGTTTCTTCTTACGCCGCACAGACTGGCAGTGGGGGTAAACCAAAGTCCATCAGCATGAGCTCACGTGCCTTAAATTCTTTGAAGAGCTTCAGCGGCCTCAAGGCAGCATCGTCAGTCAGCTGTGAATCAGAGACATCTTTTCTGGGTACGGAAAGCAATGCTGCCCTTCTTAATACATTTGCTTCAAAACCAGGAAATCAAAACCAGAAAAATCCGAACTATCTCCAGCCCCGAGCATCCTCTTTCAAAGTGGCAGTCCTTGGAGCTGCAGGAGGAATTGGCCAATCCTTGGCACTCCTGATCAAGATGTCCCCACTGGTCTCGGCCTTGCATCTTTATGATATTGCGAATGTTAAAGGAGTTGCAGCCGATCTCAGTCACTGCAACACCCCTTCTAAGGTTCTTGATTTCACTGGCCCTGCTGAACTGGCCGATTCCTTGAAAGATGTGGATGTGGTCGTTATTCCCGCCGGTGTTCCAAGGAAGCCTGGGATGACCCGTGATGACCTCTTCAACATCAATGCCAACATTGTTAAGACACTTGTTGAGGCTGTCGCAGATCATGCACCAGAGGCATTTATCCACATCATCAGCAATCCCGTCAACTCCACAGTCCCTATAGCAGTGGAGGTTCTTAAAGCGAAAGGTGTCTATGACCCGAAGAAGCTCTTTGGAGTGACAACTCTAGATGTTGTGAGAGCTAACACGTTTGTCGCGCAAAAGAAGAATCTGAAGCTCATCGATGTGGATGTCCCAGTTATTGGGGGACATGCTGGGATTACTATTTTGCCACTGCTATCAAAGACGAGGCCGCCGGTTAGTTTCACAGATGAAGAGGTGGAACAGCTGACAGTGAGGATTCAAAATGCGGGGACTGAGGTCGTCGAGGCAAAAGCCGGCGCGGGATCTGCCACACTGTCAATGGCGTATGCAGCAGCCAGGTTTGTGGAATCCTCTCTCAGAGCACTAGACGGGGACGGGGACGTGTATGAATGCGCTTTCGTCCAGTCAGAGTTGACTGAGCTCCCCTTCTTTGCATCGAGGATCAAGCTGGGGAGGAAGGGTGTAGAAGCGGTGATTTCAACAGATCTACAGAACCTCACAGATTACGAGGCAAAGGCTCTCGAAGCATTGAAGCCAGAGTTGAAGGCCAGCATTGAAAAGGGTATTTCTTTTGCACAGAAGCAGGAGGGAGCCCCAGCATCAGTTTGAGCAGACACATGCACTTCCTTCGTATGGTGGGGTTTTACAGCAGAGAATGAAATAAGGTGCGTCTTTGTTAGGCATATTGTTCCTTTTCAGTTTTGCAGGATAGAAGATTTATATGAATATACAGTCATTATCGCAGTCCTGATGTTTGTCAAAGAAACATGTAATAGATTTTTGTTTGAATCATTTGGTGCACCGTTCTTGTATTACCTTACTGGTGCAGTTTTTGGCTGGTTGGAAAACCTTAAACACTGGTTTTCAAGTAGTGATCATTTTCTTGGTCACGTCTCCTTTATTTCATGTTATAAATTGTTTTTCAATCTGTCATGTGACTATGATTTCTCGCCTCTTGTGGGGTTTTTTTCTTTTAGCAATTTCTTTTGATGCTCAGAATTTACATGCATTTAGTCATAATTATTATCTTTGCTTATCTTCATGTCAATTTCTCCAGTACAGGTGATTTTCAGAGCATAAACAAGTTCTTATAAATGCATTTAACATATGTGAATTAACAAGTAAAAATGATGTACAATTCAGTTACTTCTACATACATACATTGTTCCAGTGGAACAACCATATGGTTTTGGTTCCCAGGTGATTCATTTTTTAGATATCCGCTTTATGTCTTGGTCATATGCCACAGGTTTCCAAAATAAAAGGTTTTACTAGTGAGTTTCCTTGATGTCTTCTGACTAGATGAATATTTCTATCCACCTATCTTGACCTTGCCTCCTATATATTGGAACTTGGTCTGTCATGTAAAATTTGATATTTCCAAAGATCTGCACAGAAAAACATACTAACATTTGCATGCCAAACCCACAACTTGTAACAATTAGCAACAAAGATCTGAACAAATCCTACACAAGGTGAAAGTACATGTTGCTTTTTTATTTTCTGTTCATTCTTCCCCTTAAAACGAAGGGAACTCGATCTGCGAAGAGCACCTGTTCCTGGGAAATAGAGGACTATTGATGAGGCTGGTCCCTGAAGAGTCGATGCACATGTAAATCTGATAACAAATTTTCCAAACATTAAATAAAAAATTCAGAGTATCAATAGTTTTTTTTTTTTTTTGCTTGGTTGAGTATCAATAGTTTAACATATAAAAAATAATAAAACATAATGTCATTGTTAGATCTGCACTGACACAATAACTACCTAACTAATATATATTATTATGGAGGAGCCAATCCTGCTTCTTGGATGCTTCTCACCATCCTCAACTAGTGACCAATACATCAGTTTCCCACACAACTTCCTCACCTTTTGTCAATGTCCATTTGAGATGGATACACTGACATCATGTTGGTTCATCATAGAGTGTGTTCTGATCCCAGATGGCTTAACCAAGTGGATACTCTGAGCTTTTTCATCCACCCTTCCCTGCTTGTAGTTTGTCATATTTTCCTATGGGTCAGGTCCTTTGTGCTTCTACTGTCAGTCCTCCTCTGCTCCCCAATCAGAATTGCTTGGATTCTGCTCAGGTTTGAGGGGATGAGGGGAAACAGAGTATAGCAAGTACATAATATAACAAAACAAAACGTGTGTGCTGCGGGAGTGGACTGGATGTCAACTCGCCACTGACCCAGCACTGCCCTTGCTACATGATGACCTCAATCGTGCTCCCACTGAAACTCATCCCCCTTTCTCCGACCAGTTCGCGCGCCCAATCGCGGAGAAGCAGCACCATAAGCTCCCACATATTTTCTACATACGTCTGTGCGCCTTTGAAGACGGCAACGTTTCGTGACAGCCAAATCACCCAAGCACCCGCTGGGATAATTAAACGGGCCACAGCCTTCGCCTGTCCCTGTCCAGCCCGCGCACAGAGAACCGCACCCGCCTTTCGCCACAGCGTGCAAGAAACCCAGCACTGACAAAACAAGAGTGCCACTTATTCGGGTTCCTCGCCGTAGAAGATGGAAGAGATAAGGCTGAATTGGTTGAGTTTGACAAATATGAGTCCTCTGTGCTTGTGTGTGTTAGAATCAGAAATTGAAGAGAATGAATCAAGAATATTATTAGGGTTTGTATCCAATATTTATAGTACAAAAAGGGAAATGAAGAAATAAATAATTTACCTTTAACCCTAACATATATATACATTTAACACCCCCCTCAAACTCATGGTGGATCATACACCGAGAGTTTGCTCAACAAGAAACCATGTCGTTGAAGTGTATGTGACTTTGTGAAAAAGTCAGATAACTGAAGAGAAGAGGAAATATATGGGAGTGATATAGTGCCCGCAATAAAATGATGACGGACGAAGTGACAATCGATCTCGATGTGCTTCGTACGTTCATGAAAAACTGGATTGCTAGCAATCTGAATGGCGCTCTTATTGTCACAATATAAAGGAGTAGACGCAGATAGAATGACACCCATGTCAGAGAGGAGGCGCCGAAGCCAAACAACCTCAGCAGTAGCAGATGCCATAGCACGATATTCGGCCTCAGCACTCGAACGAGAAACAATGTCTTGTTTCTTGGCCTTCCAAGATATAAGAGAGTCACCAAGAAATACACATATACCAGTCGTGGATTTTCGATCTGTGACATCTCCTGCCCAATCAGCATCAGTATAAGCACGAAGTTCAAGAGTAGAAGAAGACGGTAACAGCAGAGCACGAGATATGGTGCCACGTAGATAGCGTATAATCCGAAGAACTGCTGCATAATGAACAGTACGAGGGGCAGCGACGAACTGACTGACAATATGCACGGCATAGGCAATGTCAGGACGAGTAACAGTGAGATATACGAGGCTCCCAACAAGGTGTCTATAACGAGTAACATCAGAAAGAGGTTCTCCATCGTCAGGTCGGAGCTTTGCATGAAGCTCAATAGGAGTGGGAGAAATGCGATCATCAGTCAGGTCAGGCACGGTCGATCAAGTCAGCAGTATACTTGCGTTGGGAGAGAAGATAACCACGCGGAGCAGAAGCAACTTCCAAGCCTAGAAAGTATCGAAGTTTGCCAAGATCTTTCATCTCAAATTGACGCTGAAGATGTTGCTTGACCGATTGTATATGAGAAGAATCATCGCCAGTGATGAGCATGTCATCGACATAAATCAACAAGATAGTACGATGGGAACCGGATGTGTGAACAAATAGAGCTGGATCAGAAGAACTCAAAACAAACCCAGCAGCACAGATAGCATCAGTGAATCGAGCGAAACAAGCGCGATGAGCCTGCTTGAGACCATAGAGAGTGCGATGAAGATGACATACATGACCAAATGGATGAGGAAGGCCTGGAGGAGGAGTCATGTAATCCTCCTCTGATAAATCACCATGAAAAAAGGCATTCTTGACATCAAGCTGATAAATGGGCCACTGACGAACAGAAGCAACAGAAATCAAAGTGCGAACAGTCGTCATCTTCGCTACAGGAGCAAATGTCTCATCATAATCAATACCATGCTGCTGAGTGAAACCACGGGCAACCAACCGAGCCTTGTGACGCTCAATCGAACCATCAGAGTGAGTCTTGATCTTGTAGACCCACTTACAGCCAATGGGAACCTTACCCGTAGGAAGAGGGACAAGATCCCAAGTATGATTGCGTTGTAACGCGCTAAGTTCCTCTGCCATAGCATTCTCCCATTCAGGAATACCAACTGCCTCACGATATGACTGGGGCTCCCAATGAGATGAAACGGTTGCAAGAAAGCTCTGAAAATGGAGAGAGAATGAGTTAGAACCAACTAGACTTAGCCTCTGAGGGGGACGACGATCACGAGGTGGATTGCGGCGAGGAGCTGGTGCGGGATCGACTACCGGTGCAGGGTCGACTGCTGGTGTATGGTCGACTGCTGGTGCATGGTCGACTACTGGTCGAACAACATCAGGCACAGGAGCAACAACAGGGGGACTCGGCTCACATGAATCATCCGAAGAAGGAGATATAGGGGATGGCAAGGTCGTAGATGGGACAGATGAAGGAATAGAAGCCGGTGGGATAGACGATGGGGATGACTCAGGAGTCGAGAAATCCAGAAAAATAAGGTCATCAACAGTAGACGGAGGAAGTGGAGCCGGAGGTGAGCGAAGAGCATAATAAGGATGATGCTCCCAAAATGTGACATGACAAGAAATGCGAAGACGTCGTGCAATAGGATCATAACACTTGTAACCCTTATGTTGAATACTGTATCCAAGAAAAACACACATAGCAGAACGAGGAGAAAGCTTGGTACGTTCAGTGGGAGGAAGAAGAACAAAACATGTGCAACAAAAAACACGAAGACGAGAATAATCAGGTGGCTGATTGTGAAGCCGCTCAGATGGTGAGATACCACCAGTAATAGATGACGGAGTGCGATTGATGAGATACACACTTGTGAGAACTGCCTCACCCCAAAACTCAACAGGGACGGATGCAGAAAGAAGTAAAGATCGAGTCATCTCAAGAATGTGACGGTGTTTACGCTCAGCAACGCCATTTTGTTGATGAGCATAAGGAGTGAAAAACTGAGGAAGGGTGCCTTGGGATGTCAAATATTCACTAAAAGCCTTAGAACAATATTCACCACCACAATCAGAGCATAACACCTTAATACGACGAGAAAATTGAGTCTCAACTATGGTAGCAAAAAAAATATAAATACGCAATAAATTTGAACGACTAGAGAGAAGGTAAATCCAAGTGAAACGAGAATAGTCGTCGATAAAAATGACATAATATCGATTTTCCCCTTTTGAAAAAATAGGAGACGGGCCCCAAATATCAGAATGGACTAAATCAAATGGAGAATCTGAAATATGCGAACTGGAAGGGAAAGGAAGAGCCATTGTCTTACCCAATTTACAACCCACGCATGGTTGAAGATCCGTGCGAGAAAATGATCCTAATGCACTGGTGCTAACAAGATATCGGAGTCTAGGCTGAGACAAATGACCAAGACGACGATGCCAAAGATCGAAAGGGGAAGGGGAATTTGTATCTAACTGCACAGAAGCAGCGGAAGGCAGAGGAACATGAAGTTGATCCATGTAATAGAGTCCACATTGTCATCGCCCAGTCCCAATCCGTCTCCCAGTAAGTCGATCCTGAACAGAACAAGATGATGAATCAAATGTGATCGTATAACCAAGGTCAGCAAGTTGACTGACAGAAAATAAACTCATGGAAAGTTTAGGAACATGCAAAACATTTGGCACATTAAATCGATGAAAATGATCAGAAAGAATGCCAGAGCTCGAGATAGACATAGGAGAACCATTAGCAGTGCGAATAAGTGAAGGAGAACGGGGTGGTGTACAATTGATAAGAATCGATGCATTCGATGTCATGTGATGGGAAGCCCCAGAATCAAGAACCCATGAGGTAATCGGTATACCTGGTACGGGAGTAGAAGCAGACTGAACAGAACCAGAAAGATCTATACCAATCAATGATCGTAACATAACATAAAGCTGTTGATATTGATCTTGTAGCCCCTTTAAATGTGCAATAAGGTGAGCTGTGGTAAACTGTGACTGAGCAGAAGCAACGCGAGGTGCAATTGATGTACATATCTGATCCTGACAAAGAGAAGATTGAGTAGACGACTGGATTGATAAAGAGAAAGCGGCATCTCGAGCACGTTTTCTAGCCAACTTGCGGCAATCGAGGGTCACATGATCAAAGGAGTGACAATATCTGCAATCCATAGTACTTGCACAGCAATAGATCAAAATAAACAGTATCTGATAGATCCAAAACAGTCACAGATGCATAGATCACGAAAAACTGATCAAAATGAGTACCAATATGACTATATTTGGAGTCCGAATGAGCCCGTAGCGATCGGATAAAGAAAATACCGAAAGATCGATGACAGAGCGACAAACGAATCGGGCCGCGGATCCGGGTCGGGTCGCGGAACCGGGTCGGGCAGCTGGCGCTGGAACCGGGTCGGGCGCTGGAGTCGGGTCGGGTCGGGCGTTGGAGCCGGGTCGGACAAGGGGAGCGGATGCTGGGCCGGGGGTGAGCGGGATCCGGGACGCGTTGGCGCGTCTGGACTCGGGACGAATCCCGGGAGATCCGGGATGCTGTCCGGGACAGGATCCCAGGAAATCCGAGCGGATCTGCGCTGATCACGCGATACGGAGACGACGCGGGCAGGGCGCGGACGGGGCGCGGACGGAGCGCGGACGGGCAGGGCGCGGAAGGGGCGCGGGCAGGGCGCGGCAGGGCGCGGACGGTGCGCGCGTGGGGGACTGGGCAGGGCGGCGCTGGACAGTGCAGCAGGGTGGCAGGGCAGCACGAGGCGGAGCGGCAGGGCGGCGCAGCGGCTGCACAACAGCGGTGATGTGCGAGGCTGTGACAGGGGCACCGGCGGGGCTGCGCGGGGCTGCCGCAGGGGCAGTAAATCTACGACGGGGCAGCTGCGGGACTGCGATAGGGGCAGCGGATCTGCGTGGGGCAGCGGCGGGGCTGCGGCGGGGGCAGCGGATCTGCGCGGGGCAGCGGCGGGGCTGCGGCAGGGGCAGCGGATAAGTGCGGGGCAGCGGCGGGGCTGCGCGCGGGTGACACGAACAGGACGACGGACAGCGGAGCGTCGACGATCTCGCGAACGGAGAGTATCGCCAACAGAAAATCAAAGAAAAAAATTGAATTCAAGCTCTGATACCATGTTAGAATAAAAAATTGAAGAGAATGAATCAAGAATATTATTAGGGTTTGTATCCAATATTTATAGTACAAAAAGGGAAACGAGGAAATGACTAATCTACCCTTAACCCTAACATATATATACATTTAACAGTGTGGAGCTCTCGATCGCTAAACATCGATGGAGCAGATAATGAAAGGGTGTAGGAAGTCTCAGATGAGTTCCACAAAGCATAAATCGAAAGGATGTCTTGGTTTGATCTACTTTGCCATGACAGAGCAGGCTTGTTGAGTAAGTATTTCACACTTTTGTTCCAACTTTTTTTTTGCATGAACTTTGATTGTCCTACTAATCATTTTTGTTTTTCTATGTATCATAGGTGCTATTTAAAGCAACCCGGCAGGTTCACCCTTCCGTGGTGATTTAGAGGCGACTCATTCGCCTTCCCAATGATATCATGGATTGGAGTGCCAACAGGAAAGCTCATCCAAAGTCTTGAGAAAGATTTTGAAATGGTCTATGTGGGTCAGTTATGCTTGGGATGGGAGGCACTCCATGACCAATACAGAAAGGTTGAGGGACTTGCAAGCTCTGCTGTGAAGGGTGTGTTCTTCGGTAACGTATCCAGTCCAGTAGAATTTTGTTGGACAAAATTAACATCATGGCTCGCTCTCTACATATTTCATGGTGAAAAATCAACTAGAAAAAAGAACACAAGTTTGGCATGTAATTTTACTTGTAACGTCATCAGTGATTGCATCTTCAGTCGCAGAGTGATTAGGCAGTCTCAAGCAGCCAGCCTAATTAATAAATGCAAAACAAGATCAAATGAGTGATTCATGTGACAAATATGATGTGGGGCTAGCAATACAATAGAGCACAACAAATAATAACTTGCCAAGTCAAAGTGACCAAACAACATTGTTCCATTCATAAAATATTTCAAAACATGTATGACATCCCCACAAGCAGAGATGCTAATATGAACATATGACAAAAATCCTCAAGGAAACAGAGTAATTCAATATATACTAATATGAACAATGTCACTAGAAGCATGGTTGTAAGCATGTATAGCACGTCCTCTTCACCATATATAAACTTCAGTCATTTACTTTTCAAGTGCAGAAAACAGAAGGTGGGGAGGGAAAGAAACATTGATAGGGCCAATGTTGGATATGTAAGTGTTCATTGCCTCATCTCTTTTCAGATGCTTGCTTTATTTATTTCGTCTACTCATCACGCGAATCAGCATCATGAAAAATCATATAGATAAACTAATGAATTAGTGAATAGATGGGCAGCAGGATTTCACCAAGTAATTAGAGAGCCTCGCAACATCTGAATAGTTCTTTTATATAATGAAACTAAATCACTTATGTGCAAGATAAAAGAAAACTGAAGATAACACAATTCATCCTGAAACACCACTGTCAATGTTCATAAATTAACCCAAAGAACAAATGTTCAACATTGTTTGTCCTTTTGGTTGAATAAACCAAAGACCAAATGAAATCAAGATAAACAAATTAGATACTTGGCTGATACAAATCACAACGCAAGCAACAAGCACAAAAAGACAGTAAAAAAAAAAAAAATTAGCCTGTAAAAGACACACATTCAACTGAATAAAAGAAACCAAAGATGCAAAAATTTCAAACTTCCAAATAGAATTCCGTTCAAGAAACAAATCATATATAAAAAATAATCAAAGCATAGGAGAAGTGAAACAAAACAATAAGAACAGATAACAAGGACGACATTCATGCAACGTGTGCAGATTACCAATTGAAAGTTTTTTTTTTTTTTTTTTGAGGGATATGTAAACTTTTTATAACTGTTCATCATGAAGCGGTCACAAGAGTCCGAATTCAGTTTCAGAAAACTGAAGAAAAGAGCCCTCAGAACATAGGAGAAAACAAAACAAACAAAATAAGTTGAAGAGAACGGTACAGGACTAGGCCTGTCAACGGGTCGGGTCCAGACCCGGACCCGACCCGACCCGGACCCGATTACACGTGTAATATACCCGACCCGATTTGGACCCGACCCGAGTTGGACCCGACCCGGCGGACCCGAACAAACAAACAAACGGGTCGGGTCCGGGTCCACCCCGCCCCGACCCGTTGGACCCGACTGTTTTTTTTAATATATGTTCATATATTATAAGACCATTAGTATTAGTTGATACATAATTTATTTCTTACTTAACTTATTTTTGTATCTACAATTTCATAAATCATACTCATAACAATCCTATAAATCGGTTTGTTTTGGACAATTAACTTATTAGCTTTTGAATTTGTATGATTAATTAGTTTGTTGCATGATTTATGTTTATTATTTAGGTTAATATGTTAGTGTTTATTGTTTTGAATGTTGTTTAGGTTAATATTGTTTTGAATGTTGTTTAGGTTAGTTATGTTTATTATTTAGGTTAATATGTTTTTTATGTCAGTGATTATTGTTTTGGATGTTGTTTAATAATTCATTTACTTCTTTTGAATTGTATAAAATTATATTCAAACATAGTCTCATTAACAATAATGTTTTATTACAAAAAATTTCAAATATAATGATAAGACAAACAAATACATGAGCTCTTTTTTTTTTTTTTTTTTTTACCCAACCATCCGGGTCGGGTCGGACCCGACCCGGGTCCGACGGGTCCGGGTCCGGGTCCACATTTCCCTGGACCCGCCGGGTCCTGGGTTGGACCCGGACCCGCCGGGTCCTGTCACGGGTCTATACAGGACCCGTTGACAGGCCTATACAGGACACGAGCAGTGTGTTCTTCAGAGGTGAATTGAAAGTTTTTTACTTGCACTTAATTTTGCATCAACTTATTAGTGCTATAAAAACAAGTTAGGCCATAATCCATTCATCATAAAGGAAAATCATCAAATTTATTAGGGAAAAATCTAAATAACTCCCCTTTAAACTCTATGAAATCCATATAACTCTCTGACTTTTCCTAAAATACATATATAACCCACTACAAACATCTATGTTAATCTCAATAGTCCCCTGAGTTAAATTTTCATTGACGAATGATAAATACTCTGTTAACATTCTGTTTGGTTAATTCTGATTGAAAATACAGTATACAAAAAAAAATCCTACAATGTGTTAAAACATGGATTTTTGTTTGGATCTATGATAGCATTAGATAGAGTTTCTTATCGTAGAATTCGTCTCATCGCATATCCAAATAGGATTTATGATGAATAAATAGAAATAAAATTTTTCTGCATTTATATTTTATTTGATGAGCGTTAATGGTAGGGGGTTAGGACTTCAATTATTGCATGAAACTTACACTGAATGTACTGCAACATCACATTGCATCAAAATAAAACGTGTCATGTTACCACAAAAAAAAATAAAACGTGTCGTGAAAAAACACATGGGCAGAGATACTCTCACCACCCAAATTATATGTCCCACCACCCTTTTAAATCCCCCACCTCCCATTTTGATTTTCACTACACCCGCCTCCTAATAAATACCAACTTAATATATCACCAACCCTACCACCTATCCTAAATGCACACAGCAACCTCTCTCTTCTTCCCCTTCTCTTCTTTGTTTTCTACTCTTCCTTCCAATCGAGGGCTTCTTTCCTAGGCACCATGAGTCCTCCGTCAGGCCGCCATGAACCCACCTTGAGCGCGCATCACCGTTCTCGCTGTCCCCTACCACAGCCCTCCCCATCGTCATCTCGTGACCTCTCAAAGTGAAAAACAGGGGTATTTAATTTTTCATTTCTCCTTTACATGAGTGGTATTGGTCATTCATGAGTTGTATTAATTGATTTTGGACTATTGTTTAATTATTAGAATTTTTGTTAGAAAGTTAGGGTTTTGGTAAGAAGTTAGGGTATTTAAGGAGAAATGTATGGTTTAGGCTCAATTTTTTTTAATTCAAAGATATGATTGTGATTGAATTTTCATTTCTTTGGTTTAAATTGTATATTACTAAGTATGTGATTTTTTTATATAAAGTTAGGGTTTTGATAGTATGTTAGGGTATTTTTGGGGAAATATATGATTTAGAGTCAATTTATTTTTTATTTTTGGATTCAAAGATATGATTGTGATTGCATTTGTTTAGTTTAAACCCTATATTTTATCAGTATTGAACATGTTTAGATCGGATTTATTAGTTATTTAGAGGGATATGTGGCGTGGGTAATATGATTTTATAATGCCTTTAGTCGTCAATCTGTCCTTTGTTTGTGTTAATGGATGCGTATATGAATCATCTTTTATGATGCTTTTTAGTATTATTTGTTAATTGTTCCTATGGGTAGATGCGATTTGTGTATTCTTTAAATGGTTGATTGAAATGATAATATGATTTCAAAGGGAATTCTTATGTTAATACACAGGTTAGGTTGAGTCTTCTTCTATTGGATTGTCAAGCTGATCTACTATGTGGATGGTTATTTGCTATAATTATATTAGTAGCCTAGAATTGGTTTGTTAATATTTCAAATACCCATAGTAAGGGTTTATTTATTTTATTTTTTTGATGATGAATTCATTAGAATATGCATGGATGTATCTGTCTTGTAGTCTAATTCTTTATCAAGTTTTTCTCATTAATGTTGGGCTTAACAATTAATTCAGAGGGGAGGGAGGGGGTGTGGGTGGTTGGGGAAGAGTCAATATTTTGGGGGTACCAATAAGTTGGATATTTGATAGATTGTAGGCTTTCTGTCCATTATTTCTATATTTTTAGTAATCTTTCCCCCTTAGTGAACTTAATCAATATGTTATTTGAACCAATAGTTCACAGGATGCTTCCGAAGCCACGCGTTCCACAGACTGCTTCATATCAGAGACTACACCAATCTAAAAGATTGACTAAAGATGTCCTTTCAATGTTCCCATATATTAAAGAAGTGACATTGAGTTCTCGAAATGTTGAGGTTGAATAACAAGAGGAAGATGAGAGGGAAGAAGTAGAGGTAGAAGCAGATTCAAATATTTTCTAGGTATAGTGACAATTTGGATTCGACCACACCACAAGAGGATTGGGTACGTATGATTGTCATTTATCAATAAATGATAAAATCCAATAGCTTTATTAGCACATCAATGTTTATTTCTTTTGTAGCGTATCCATATATCACAATACTTACAACCACTCATAGAAAGTCAACATACAGCGAATGTTTGGCAAAGGCACATGCAAAACGTATTGGATTATTGTCAAGACAACGTACCACTTCTGTCATCGTCAGGTCGCCCAAAGTCACCGACTAGAGATCGTCGTTCTAAGAGGTTGAATGACAATTGATATGTAAATGGAGCAAGATTCAACAAATCATTTTGTTTTTTCATTGATTTGTTGAAATGGAATTTTATTTAAGTAACAATAATGGTTTGATCAGTTGTGTATTATATGGTTTTCGTAGGATCACTTGTTCAAAGTCAACAACTATCTTACTTTAAACAGTGTGGATGTTTATTTGAATGGTGGTATTGATGGCTTTGAATGCAAATATGACTTTGAATGTTTACATATGTTTATTAGCGAATCATGTGAAAAGACCTGTGAATAATTCAACTATTGTTGAATTTGTGATTTTTTTTCTCATGTTTCATGAGAAAACTTGATTCATGAAGTCAAACACATTAGACTCGTTACAAAACCCTCAATTTTTTTTTTCTTCTGTTCTCATCGACAGAAAGGTGGCCCATGATATATAAATACATAGATATCCTATATATGTGTCTAACCCATTCTAGAACCACATGGAGGACTTTTCTGTTCCCATCGACATGAGTATTGTCTAGGAAATTTAAAAACTTAGACACTACATATGTCTAATACATTTTACAACATATGGATTGATTTTTCTGTTTCCATAGACAGAAATACTGTCTAGAATATTTAAAAACTTAGACATTACATATGTCCAACCTATTCCCGAACTTATGGATTGATTTTTTTTGTTTCCATAGACATAAGTATTGTCTAGAAAATTAAAAATCCTAAACACTGCATATGTCTAATCCAATCCAGAACCTATGGATTGATTTTTCTGTATCTACAGATAGGAGTATTGTCTAGAATATTTAACAACTTAAATATTGCATGTGTCTAACCCATTCCAGAACCTAGGGGCTTTCATACTATTCCCATCGACAGGAAGAATGTCTAGGGTTTATAAAATTTTAGACATTCAATGTGTCTAACTCAATCCAAAACCTACGGGTTTTTCATATTGTTAACCTAGACAATTCGATTGTCTAGGTTATATAAATACATAGACATTTAGTGTGTCTAACCCATTCCAAAATCAAACTGAGGATTTTTCTGTTCCTATTGACAAAAGTATTGTCTAAGTAATTTTGGGGCATAGACACCGCATGTGTCTAACCCTATTCAAAACCTACGGGTGTTTTATACAGTTTCCATTGATGGAAAAAATATCTAAGATTGATAATGTTGTAGACACTCCATGTGTCTAACCCTATCCAGAAAGGACGGGTAAGGATTATGTGTATTTTGGATTTGGGTAGTGGGCTTGTCCAAGCCAAATTGATAGGGTGGTGGCAGCTAGAAGGTGGTACCCTTAATTATCATACCTTAGAAGTGTTTGAATGTCTTTGATTGGTTGGGGAGGTGGTGCCTAAGGTGGTTCAAGTGATGGCAATATCTCTCCCCAAAACACATTCTCATTTGGGCCATTGTTCATAATATTTTTTTGTGGATTAAAAAGATTTCTTTACAATGCATTGGCGGAATCAATCATTTTAAACTGCCAATCACAAAATGCAAGTTGCAATGACATCACAAAAGCACACACAATAATCTCTCTCCCCCAACTCTCACCATCCTAAAATGTAATGCCATTACACTGTCAAAAGTCTTCTTTTCTGCTCTGCTAAAAAAAAAAAATCTGAACCTCTTAAAAATCTGAGCAAAAGATCATCAATTTAACTAAAGCTTGATTCACAATTACTCTATTTTTTTTAAGAGTTAGGTTTTTTTTTTTTTCGTTTACTTTATTATTTTATTATTATACCTCAAGTAAAATGATGCATCGCTTTTCATCAAGAATCTTTTGCTTGTCCATAGAAGAAGAGTTATCAGATAAATAAAATACACAAACGATATAATACTCATTGCATGATCATGTTATATGTCCTAAAATCACTTTTATCTCCCGGTTAATTCACGGTTAACTTATCAGAACATAAAGCTTCTATTGATTGTAGAGAAAAAAATGATTTTCTATTAATTTTTTTTTAATTTTTTTAATTTAGATAATTTTGCCTTTTACATTTATCTTATTCGAACATAATATTGATTTAGGATCTATGTGGGACCGCGGTATCAATCTTGTTCAATAAAGTGAATAAACGGTGGTACATAATCATTCTTTTCAGGGCTTATCAAATGTAAGCTATTTTTGTTTATGATTCACTGTTTAAACTGTTCAAACGCAGATGCAATAATTTTATTTGGATCCACGGTAACATTAAATAGAGTTTTTCGTCACGGATCTAAACAAGACTTTAGATGAATAAATATAAATAGAATATTATAAACATTTATATTCTATTATGACTACTATTTGATAGAGCATTATTATTGTTAAGAGGGTCTGGACTTCAATTATTGCAACCTACACTGAAAGTCCTGGTTATCACATGGCATCAAAATAAAACGTGTCATAAAACGTGACAAAACACATTCTCATTTGGGCTATTGTTCATAATATTTTTTTTTGTGGAACAGAAAGATTTATTACAATGCGTTGGGGGAATCAATCATTTTAAACTGCCAATCACAAAATACAAGTTACAATGACATCACAAACAATAATCTCTCCCCTCCCCCCCTCCCCCCTAAAATGTAACGCCATTACACTGTCAAAAATCTTCTTTTCTGCTCCGCAAAGAAAATTCTGAACCTCTTAAAAGTCCCCCCTTTTTTGTGCTCCCTATAAATCCCTCCATTTTAAAGGGAAACAAAAAACACAGTGAACTGAAGAACAGAAAAAGAAATTCGAAAGAATACAAAGATCTCTTCTTTTGCTGTGCTTCTCAATCCATGAAACTCTGCTCATAGCGTCTGAGACAGTATGGCCTCAATTGGGTCTCTCTCGTTCTCCGTCGAAAGCGCGGTGACGGCGGAGGCTTCACTTCTTCGCAGCAAGAGCCATCTCAGGCGGAGTAGATTGGGCTTCGTGTTTCGGGAAGGTGGTTCCCCTTATCGTGGCGTGGGTCTCTCTAAAACAAGGTTTCGGGGGCTCTTCGGGGGAGAATTGTTGCTGGGTTTTTCTTCGAATGGGTTGAGGACGCATTGTAGGTGCGGCGGAGGGCGTGTTTTGGGGGGATTTAGAGTGAGAGGGGTTGGTGAAAGCGGTTCTGAGGGCGGTGGAGAAGAGGAGGTGGTGGAAGAGAGGGGTAGTGGCAGTGATGCTGAAGAGGATGCTTTGCAAGCGACGATCGAGAAGAGCAAGAAAGTTTTGGCAATGCAGAAGGACCTTCTCCAGCAGGTGCTTTAACTTTTAGGCATGCGTTTCTGTTTAATATTGGGAATTCTCTTGTGGGTGTCTGTGATTTGTTTGAAAAATGCCTGCTTTTTGTGTTATATGTGGGGATTGATTTCATTGGGATAACTGAAGATTGTGTATATTGTGTGAATGTATAATAGGAAATGTAGTATGTTTTGAGCACACACACATATATATTTCTAGGCAATTGAACAATAAGCTCATTAATTCAAGGAAGAAAATAGCTCGACTAATTGAAGAAGACGAGCTGAAAGGGAAGTCAACCCCCACAACCAAAAAAGGATAATCCTTCCTAGCCATAGAAGCGTAGAAGCACTGATTTCAGCTGATTTACAGAACCTCATGGATTACGAGGCAAATGCTCTTGAAGAACTGAAACCGGGGTTGAAGGCCAGCATCGAAATGAGTATTTCTTTTGCACAGAAGTAGGAGGGAGCCCCGACATCTGTTTGAGCAAACTCACCTATGTTTCCAAAAAGAGTCACTTATGCGCTTATACTAGAGTTGGTTAATTTAACTTTGAGAATGTAACTGCATAAAGGATGATGTTAAGTTTAAAGAAATGATGTTTTATACCATGATTCTTGTAATAACCCAAACCTCTTATCGATGCTTATGCTATTCTCTTATATGTTTGGATTGATGGATAACATAATCATACGCTTAGGTTATCCTATTTGGTTTTAATTTTGTTAATCCTCAAGATGAAGTAGTTTGATTGAGCTTTAAACATCGGATATTCAGTTTTGAATCATCTTTCATACAAAAGTAGAACTAGATCATTTGGATTTATGTAGCAAAAGTTATTGCTATTTTTCCAATTATATCTTGTAGATGAGAAAACCTGGCACCATCACTGTTTCTTGTTTATCGCATATTTTTTAATAGTCGGAGGGGATATTTGAGCTTGACATAAACAAAAAGCTGTAGATATTTTTCTTGGCCTTCCAATGGATAGTTGAATTACTTAATTTGGAGCTATATTGAGGAAGTTATGATTTTTGTACGGTGGGGGTCTTAACAACGAAGAATGAAATATGGTGCGTCTTTGTTAGGCGTACTGTTCCATTTCAGTTTTGCAGGATAGTAGATTTATATGAACATACAGTCGTTATAGCAGTCCTGATGTGTGTCAAAGAAACATGCAAGATTTTTGTTGAGTGCTGTTACACATTTTTTTTTTCTAGCCCCAAATTCAGTTTTATATGCATCGATAGAAATTCACCGAAGCGTATTCTCACATTAACGATGTATATGCGTTGATATAATTTTTTTTTTTTTATAAATGCATCCATACAATTCATTGGAGTATATACTTTATTTTTATAAAAGCATATACCTCATTAGATGATGTACGCTATTTAAAAAAAATTCAAAACATATGTAGACTGGAATTAAGGCTGGAAGTAGGACTATATGTAACATTATCCATTTTTGTTTGAATCATTTGATGTTTGTCAAAGAAACATATAATAGATTTTCATTTGAATCATTTGGTGCACCATTCTTGTATTACCTTACTGTTGCAGTTTTTTGGCTAATGGGAAACCCTAAACACCGGTTTACAAGTAGTGATCATCTTCCTGGCCATGCCTCCTTTACTTTATGTTATGAATCGTTTTCCAATATGTCATGTGACTATGATTTCTTACGTGACAATGATTTCTCGCCTCTTGTGGGGTGTTTTTCTTTTAACAATTTCATTTTCGCTGCTCAAAACTTATATGCATTTAGTCACAGTTATTATCTTTGCTTATCTTCATGTCAATTTCTCCAATACAGTTGATTTCCATAGCATAAACAAGTTCTTATAAATGCATTTAACATATGTGAATTAGCCATTAAAAATGATGTACAATTCAGTTACTTGTACATACATTGTTCCAGTGGAACAACCGTATTGTGGTTTTGGTTTCCAAGGTGATTGTTATACCTTGGTCATATGGCACGGTTTTGAAAATAAACGGTTTGTCAATTATTAATGTGAGTTTCCTGGATGTCTTTCGACTACATTGATATGAAGATAAGCAGAGATGAACATCTCTATCCCCCTGTCTTGACCTTGCCTCCTATAGATTGGAACCTATTCTGTCATGTAAAATTTCGTCTTTCCAAAGATAATGCACAGAAAAACATACTAACATTTGAATGCTAAACCCATAACTTGTTACAATTAGCAATAAAGATCTGATCAAATACTAACATTTATTTTCTGTTCATTCCCCCTCTTAAAACGAAGGGAACTCGATCTGCGAAGAGCACCTGTTCCTGGGAAACAGAGGACAATTAATGAGGCTGGTCCCCGAAGAGTCGACGCACATGTAAATCTGATATAACTGGCTGTTCCTCGACTCATCGACGTTGCACTCTATCCCAGGCGTGTACCCGGTCCCTTCCTTGATCGCTTCTTTGATGCTTTTCAGGCTGTAGAACCCGCCATCCGGTTCGATCCCTGGAATCATTATATCAATGAAGTAAGCATCATCAGGCCTTAATATTGTGTTTGATGGGTTTGATGATGATGTATGTTTATTACCTGAGGATTTCAGGATTTGGAGGAGATTGAGTTGGTCCTTGAGTCTGAGAGCTGTTTCAAAGTAGGCGTGATGGTCGAGCACTGATTCGGAGCAGGTGCCGTGTTTTTCCCACTCGTGTTTCCAGAATTTGAGGCCGTTGCCACTCGGACAGGCGAGCGTCGGCCAGTCTGATTGCATTTTGGGTATCAGGTTGGATATCTGCACATGTGATCAGGCAACCTTGATCATGTCATTTAGTAATCTAAATCTAAAATTTGTCTCATTGCATCACTCTATTGATTTTTACTGTGACTTTCATTTAAAGAAAAGATGGAAGATTTTGGCTATACACAATGGATAATGGACAAAAGATGGAAGATTTTGTCTTTACTATCACTAAATTTTTGTAAAAATATTTAAAGACCTTGCCTATACCTCAAATTTTGATTCGGTAAAATACGAATAATATCTTGATATATTGAATAAAGGTACAAGATTATAATCATTCATTTGATATGTTATTCGCGGACCCCATTGGTATACAGTGTACTTCTGCTAACGTGGAAGGAAGGATTGCTTCCCAGGAATCTGGGACGCTAATGGAAAAAAACAGAAAGATCAACGAAAACCGAATACGGAAGTCTCTTGCCCTTATCACGTCACAAAGTGGTTATCCATCACCTCATGGTACAAATATAATTTAAGATGCGTTTAGTTGCGTGATTGTAAAATTAATTATGTAGAATTCTGTGATTGTAAAACTGATTCTACAAGAAGTTTATTTTATCAGTTTTTTAAAATCGCAGTTTTTGGACACTATTTACCTGAAATTTATGTACAGGAAACTGTTACTGTAAAATTATTTAGTTGCACGATTGTAAACGAAACTTCTTGCAATCGCAATCGCAGCGCAATCGCGCAACCAAACACACCCTTAAGAACGAAAAAATGGTACGATTTACATTTATAAAATTTAGAGGCCATGTAAATAGATATTTTTGTACATTGATAAACAATCAAACTTTACATGATTGAACACAGAATTCCAAACGTAATTTTTTCAGGTGTGAATCATAAAGAGAATGAGAATGAACTCTAAACCCGTTTATATGAGAATGAGAAGAAATTACAAAAAATCAATTTTTTTTACATGTCAATTTATCTGTTTATAAATTAAAATATAATAGATTAATTTCAACAAAGTGTTACAATAAAATATTTATTTTAGTTTCAACAACAAAGCTTCATAACCTCAAGATCAGAATCTGCTCATATTCGTTCTCTAAAAAAAAAAAAAGATCAATAAAGGTACCTTGGATGAATCAAAAGGATTATCAGGATCACAATCGGACGGATAGGATCCATCATTGTAATTTGGCCACAATCCATGGATGCTGAAATCTGCTTCTGGCTTTCCTGTTGTAGGGTAACAACAGCTTTGCTTCGTATCACAATATGATCCCGGCCACTGCATTCAACAACAAAAGCATTCAAATCTTTGTTTTAAAATAACATATATTATTATCTATATTTGTTTACCAATTGGACAAAAAGTAACATGTTCATATATACTCCAATAACCATATATACACATGTTTGTTTCTTTACTTTTCTCTTGTTCTATTGGCTGTCTTTCTTCTGTTCCTCTCATCTCTAATTCGAACATTGTCTGTTTTGATATTTTCTATTTAAATAGATACACCCACATTTCATAAAAAAAAAAAAAAAACACTAAGACTAACCTGTTGAACGAAGTAGAAGAAATCGAAATCCTGTCCAGTGGAAATGGAAACATAGAATATTAAAAATAGAGCACATAATGAAGCAACAGGAATTTTCATGGTTGTTTGCTTGTTTGTTTGATTGTATGTTTGTGTGAGAGATGATTTTAAGAGTGCAAGAGACTATATTTATAGGCAAATACATTGGCATATAAGATGCGCATATTCAAGGTACTTAAATATGTATTTCCTTTTATTGGTTGGATTGAATTGGATTTCAATGTATGTGATAGCGTACAAAATTATGGAAACGTTTGTTTTATATAAAGAAAATAATATATGTGCAGTGTACTGAATAGGTCGTGGCAATAAAGAAACTTTATTGATGAATTAATGATGGAAAATAAAAGACTTCATCATTTTATAATTTGGTTACACTAAAAACTGGATTTTGGTGGAGAGTTGGATATTTTTGTGGGAAAATTAATTCCAGGTCCTCCGAGGGACCCCTATGTTAAATGTATATATATGCTAGGGTTAAGGGTAGATTAGTCTTTTCCTTGTTTCCCTTTTGTACTATAAGTATTGGCTACAAACCCTAATAATACAATTGATTCATTCTTTTCATATTCTAACATGGTATCAGAGCTTGAATCCAATTTTTTTCTTTGATCGTCGACGTTCCGTTGCCCCGCGCCGCCGTTGCGCCACCGTTGTGCCGCCACTGCACCGCCTCGCGCCGTCGCTGCGCCGCCGCCGTGCCGCCGCAGCACTGCCTCGCGCCGCCGCTGCGCCACCCCGCGCCGCCGCTGCGCTGCCGTTGTGCCGCCGCTGCACCGCCTCGGGCCGCCGCAGCTCCACCCCGTGCCGCCGCTGCACCACCTCGGGCCGCATCTGCGCCACCTCGCGCAGCCCTGCCGCCGCTGCGCCACCCTACTGCACCCAGCTGCGCCACCCTGCCGCAGCCCTGCCGCTGCTGCACCACCGTCCGTGCCGTGCCCGCACACCGTCCGCGCCGTGCTCGTGCCTCGTCCCCGCCGTGCCCGCATCGTCCGCGTCTGCCTGCGCATCGTCTCGGAATCGCGTGATCAGCGCGGATCCGCTTTGATTAGCCCGGATTTCCTGGGATTCTGTCCCGGATTCGGTCCCGGATCTCTCGGGAATTCGTCCCGAGATCCCGCGCATCTCGCCCGCGCGCGTTCGGCCCAGCTCCAGCTCCAGCTCCAGCGCTCGATCTGACCCGGCTCCAGCGCCCAACCCGACCCGGCTTCAGCGCCCCGACCCGACCCGGCCTCAGCGCCCGACCCGACCCGGTTCCAGCTCTCCGACCCGACCCGGCACCAGCTGCCCGACCCGGATCCGCGACCCGTTTACCGCCTCGTCATCGCCTTTTTCGGTATTTTCTTTATTCGGCCGCTACGGGTTCATTCGGACTCCAAATATAGTCATATTGGTACTCATTTTGCTCCATTTTTCGTTCTGCACGCATCTGTGACTCTATTTTCATCATCCGAGGCATATATTTTTCTCTGTTATTCTCTTTTTGCCTATTATGGCTACGGATAACACTCAGATCATCGATGTTAAGTTTGATGGTAACAATTATGATGTCTGGTCTATTAGTCTTGAACTTCAGCTTGATTATCGTCGCCTATTGGGTCATGTTACTGGCACTAATCTAGCTCCTGTACTTGAACTATCTCCACCGGGTTCTGATGAGACAACCATCAAGGCCAGAGCTGAGGCATATACTAAGGCTTTGTTGACATGGAAGGAGGCCGATTCTCGGGTGAAAGCTTATATTGCTTCTTCGGTTATTCCAAATATCCGTAAACATTTGAAGCCGTTTATTACAGCCAAGGAATATTGGGACTTTCTGAAGAATTTCTATACGCAGACCGATGGTGCTCAGGAATTCTATCTACATCAGGCCATTTCTACTTCTTATCAAGGGGAGCTGTCTATTCGTGATTTTTATTCTCTTTTATCTGATTACTGGGATCAACTCGCACCTATGGATCCTCAGATGGAGGGTATTTTTCTGACACGCTATCGTGAGTACCGTAATCGTCAACGATTGTACCAATTCTGATGCGTCTTCGTCCTGAGTTCGAGGCTATTCGTGCACAGATTCTTCATCGTTCTCCCAAACCGTCTCTTGATACGGTTCTTTTTGAGTTAGTTGCTGAGGAGACGCGTCTTCGCACTGTTGTCACTCCGCCTATCGTTGATCACAGTTCTGTCAATGTTGCACATCGTCAAGACAATCGCTACACTCGGGTCACTTGCATTATTGCCATAATTTGGACACGTGCAATCTGAATGTCGTAAGCGTGCTCGTGATGGTGCTCCTCTTGTTTATGTACCTCGCACTTCAGCTCCTGGAGCGCTTCCTCCAGCACCTCGTCCGCTAGATCCTGCAGCATCACGTGCACTAGCGCCTCGGGCGCAAGCACCTCGGGCACCTCCTACAGTTCCTCCACGTCGCTATCAGCCTCGACCTGCAGCTGCCGTTGCATCTGAGTTTCTTACTGATCCGCCGGCATATTCTTCCTCTCAGATCACTGAGAGTCTTGCGCAGCTCCACCTTCAACAACAACATCTTCACGATATGCTTCGCTCAGTGACTGGTAGTGACTCATCTGCTCCCTTTTCTGCTTCTACTGCGGCGACAGGTAACCTCACCTCCTCATGGATTCTTGACTCTGGGGCTTCCCATCATATGACCTCTCAGGCATCCTTTATTCGTTGTCCTACTCGCATGTTTCCCACTCCTGTTATTCGTACGGCAGATGGGACTCCTCTGTCTGTGTCGAGTTCTGGTTCTCTTGCTGATCCTTCTCATCGATTTCAACTTCCTGATGTTTTTCATGTTCCTGGTCTATCACTAAATTTGCTTTCTGTTGGTAAAATTGCGGATCATGATTGTCTCATTACTTTTGATTCTTCTACTTGTTCTGTACAGGATCGTCGTACGGGGAAGCAGATTGGGACAGGCTCTAGACGCGGTGGGCTCTACTACATGGATCATCTTCATATTCCTTCGTCTTCCGCAGCTTCTGCTCGCTTGATTTCTTCTTCTCCTTCCTCCTTTGATGTATGGCACCGCCGTCTTGGTCATCTCTCTCCTCCAGACTTCGTTATCTAATAAGTACCGGTGTTTTAGGTTCCTTTTCAAAAACTGAGCTTCAACCATGTGTGGGCTGCAAGTTGGCAAAACACTTGGCTCTTCCATTTCCTACTAGTAAACACATTTCTGCTTCTCCTTTTGATCTAGTTCACTCTGATGTTTGGGGTCCCTCCCCTATTCCTTCTAAAGGGGGTAACCGTTATTATGTTATTTTTATTGATGATTTCTCTCGCTTTACCTGGATATATTTGATGCATAGTCGTTCTGAATTGTTACCCATCTATAAATCTTTTGCTACAATGGTTGAAACTCAGTTTTCCAAACGCATCAAGGTGTTTCGCTCTGATTGTGGGGGGGAATATTGTTCTCGTGCTTTTCGTGATTTTTTATCCTCCCAAGGCACTCTACCGCAGCTTTCCACTCCTTATGCTCATCAGCAGAACGGGGTTGCTGAGCGCAAACACCGTCATATCCTCGAAACGACCCGGTCCTTACTCCTCTCTGCTTCTGTTCCTGTTCAGTTTTGGGGTGAGGCTGTTCTTACAAGCGTGTATCTCATCAATCGCACTCCTTCGTCTATCACTGCTGGCATCTCCCCCTTTCAGCGTCTTTATCATAGTCCTCCTGATTATTCTCGTCTTCGTGTTTTTGGATGCACGTGTTTTGTCCTACTTCCTCCTCTTGAGCGTACCAAATTGTCTCCTCGTTCCACTATGTGTGTTTTTCTTGGGTATAGTAATGAGATCAAAGGATATCGATGCTATGATCCTGTTGCTCGTCGTCTTCGGACATCTTGTCATGTCACATTCTTTGAGAGTCATCCATACTACGCTCTTCGCTCGCCTCCTGTTCCTCTTCCCCCATCCACGGTTGAGGAAGTCACATTTTTGGATTTTTCCATTCCTGATTTCTCATCTCCATCTTTTGCTCCTCAGTCATCTACTCCGTCTGTACCTGTCCACTCTTCCTCGTCAGTCCCATCTTCACCCTTGCCGTCTTCGGATGATTCACGTGGGACGGTTCTGCCTACTCCTAACCCTGTTCCTGATGCTGCTTCGCCAGAAGACGATTCTGCTTCCGCACCAGTTGCTCCTCGTCGCAATCCGCCTCGCGCTCGTCGACCTCCTCAACGACTCAGCTTGGTTGCCTCTGATTCTTTTTCTCCTAGTTTTCAGTGTTTTCTTTCAGCTGTTTCCACTCACTGGGAGCCCCAATCATATCGTGAGGCTGTCGGCATTCCAGAATGGGAAGGTATGGCAGAGGAGCTTAGTGCATTACAACGCACTCATACGTGGAAAATTGTACCACTTCCTCCAGGGAAGACTCCTATCAGCTGTAAGTGGGTTTATAAGATCAAGACCAACTCTGATGGTTCGATTGAGCGTCACAAGGCTCGTTTGGTTGCCCGTGGTTTCACTCAGCAGCATGGTATTGATTATGATGAGACATTTGCTCCTGTAGCAAAGATGACAACTGTTCGTACTTTGATTTCTGTTGCTTCTGTTCGTCAATGGCCCATCTATCAGCTTGATGTCAAGAACGCTTTTCTTCATGGTGATTTATCAGAGGAGGTTTATATGACTCCTCCTCCGGGTCTTCCTCATTCATCTGGTCATGTATGCCATCTTCACCGCGCTCTCTATGGTCTCAAGCAGGCTCCTCGTGCTTGGTTCGCTCGATTCACTGATGCTATCTGTGCTGCTGGGTTTGCTTCGAGTTCCTCTGACCCAGCTTTATTTGTTCACACCTCTGGTCCTCATCGTACTATCCTGCTGCTTTATGTTGATGACATGATCATCACCGGCGATGATTCGTCTCATATACAGTTGGTCAAGCAACATCTTCAGCGTCAATTTGAGATGAAAGATCTTGGCAAACTTCGCTATTTTCTAGGCTTGGAAGTTGCTTCTGCTCCGCGTGGTTATCTTCTCTCACAGCGCAAGTATACTGCTGACTTGATCGACCGTGCCTGTCTAACTGATGATCGCATTTCTCCCACTCCTATTGAGCTTCATGCTAAGCTCCGGCCTGACGATGGAGAACCACTCTCTGATGTTACTCGTTATAGACAGCTTGTTGGAAGCCTCGTCTATCTCACTGTCACTCGTCCTGACATTGCCTATGCTGTGCATATTGTCAGTCAGTTTGTCGCTGCCCCTCGTACTGTTCATTATGCTGCAGTTCTTCGGATCATACGTGGCACTATATCTCGTACTCTGCTGTTACCGTCTTCTTCTACTCTTGAACTTCGCGCTTATACTGATGCTGATTGGGCAGGAGATGTCACAGATCGAAAATCCACAACTGGTATATGTGTTTTTCTTGGGGACTCTCTTATATCTTGGAAGGCCAAGAAACAAGACATTGTTTCTCGTTCGAGTGCTGAGGCCGAATATCGTGCTATGGCATCTGCTACTGCTGAGGTTGTTTGGCTTCGACGCCTCATTTCTGACATGGGCGTCATTCTACCTGCGTCTACTCCCCTATTTTGTGACAACAAGAGCGCCATTCAGATTGCTAGCAATCCAGTATTTCATGAACGTACGAAGCACATCGAGATCGATTGTCACTTCGTCCGTCATCATTTTATTGCGGGCACTATATCACTCCCATATATTTCTTCTTCTCTTCAGTTATCAGACTTTTTCACAAAGTCTCATACACTTCAGCGGCATGATTTCTTGTTGAGCAAACTCTCGGTGTATGATCCACCATGAGTTTGAGGGGGGGTGTTAAATGTATATATATGCTAGGGTTAAGGGTAGATTAGTCTTTTCCTTGTTTCCCTTTTGTACTATAAGTATTGGCTACAAACCCTAATAATACAATTGATTCATTCTTTTCATATTCTAACACCCTACATTGATTTTTAAATCACTGAAATATTTGAATTTATTTTAGGTCCCCGAGTTAATTAAAGTATTATTTCTAGGTCATTCTATCCAATGGGGTTATCTTTTACCATTTTTTCTAATCTTATGGTTTTCACATTATTAAATTGTACACAGACATGTTAATAGTGTACATAGATAATTTAACAATGTACACATATTTGTTAACACTATACACAAATGACGGAAGGGTAAAAATGAAAAATATAATAATAAAATTAACCATGTTCAAACAAAAGGATCTAGAAATAATAAAAAATGAGGTTGGAGAACTTAAAAATAAATTCAGATGTTTTAGAGACTTAAAAATAATTCAAGGATAACTCGATGGACCCGGGATTAATTTCCTTTTTTTTTTTAATATCAAACGTGGGCATCTTGAAGGAATCTAATAATTTCTAATGCTGGCAATATTAGATGTTTATTTAAAAAGGTTTATATTATATTATAAATATCAACGTATAATAATGTAGTAGTTAAAATCAATCGTCATTCAACTTGTATAAAAAAAAAATTACCAAAAAATAAAACTTAAATAAAATCATTGTTTAGTCTGTCTAAAGTCCATGGCATTCAACTTGTATAAAATCATTTTTTTACAAAAAAATAAAATTTATGTAAAATCATTGTATTGTCTGTCTATAACAAACATTTTTACACCTTAATTATTTATTTTTGCACTTATTTTGGGAGGTTACATGGTAACTGCGTCAAATGACCTAGGCAACATACAAACATGTTATGTATTGTTTAATCAGTCTTCAGTGAGTGATTCTGATTAATAAAAAAAAATCATCAAATGTTGGGATTCATCCTCACAAAAAAATAAAAACAAATTAGAAAAGCAAAAATAGAAAATTGTAAGGCCTATAACGCACACAATATGCAATGAATTTCTAGACATCCACAAAATATGTGCAGGAAATATGTTAAGTGATTTTTCAAAATATAATTTTATGTGTCTTGTAAGTTGAGTATTTGTTTGTAACTTTGTGTGTTGGGTTTTTAGTCCACATCAGTTAAAGAGAAAAATATTTGGCACTATATAAAGAGTGGTGTGTATAAAGTAATGTTTACTTTAGGAATGATAAGGTGTTATGCACACGGTGCTTTAGCACCGTCCGCACACGCGTGCGCGATGTGGCGCACTTGGCACTTTTATTTTTCAGTGCTAGGAGCTGGAGCATTTTGTTTTTGGCTAATTAGACTGTAGAGATCATTCCATCAGATGCAATATGGACCATCCGAACGGTGGACCCGTCAGATGTAATGTGCACCGTTGGATCGATCAAGAATCGGTTACACTGATTTAGGGGTGCCATTGGAAGGGTGCATCGGATGGTGATCGATCTGGACCGTCGATCTTGTAACTGAAGATCCAACGGTCCAGATTGGAGGTGGTTAAGCCTCATGGGATGCCTTGAAAGGGTGCTCCTATGTCTATAAATAGACATGATTTCCTTCCATTCAAACAATATCATAAAAGCTTTCTCTTTTTCCTAAAGTGTGTTCCAGTATTGGTTTTCTACAGAATCTTATACTGGGGTCTTGGTTCATTTGAGTTCATCAACAGTATTACGTTCATCATCGTCCGTGCATACGCTGGTGAAAATTGCTTCGAGTTATTCTACAGACAGATTTGTTAAACCCTGTGCACACTGTATAAAGGGCAAATATTGTTTTAAGGAAAATGACATCGTAACGCAACTCAAAGTGTTCATTTGAAGTCTCGGTCATCATTTCCAACAAAGTATACATTTCCATTAAGAAAAATGTCAAAGTCTATTTTTCAGCCTCAATTCCAATTCATACATGTTTAGATTTTTTTTTTCAATATTGTATACTTTATTTATTAAGATATATGTTTTTATAAAAAATAAAATATATATTCTAAAAAATTATATGATTATATTTATAGAAAATACAAAAATTTCTAATGAGATATAAGAGACTAAAATTGATAGTGGAATAACCGTGTGTAACAACACTCTTGCCTTAGAACAAAGCTTATCCTCCTAGTCCAGTCCATGCAGTTTTCATCCATTACTTCCAATTTGAAGCACAAATAATTTTGACCACGAGGAGTCACCAAAAGAAAGACCTCAAAAAATGGTCCCCAATTGTGATAAGGTTAGGTAGATGCACCCTTTTTTTTAAACAGAGAGAGATCCCTGTAAGCCAGAGGTGACAGTGAGAAGCACAAGCAAGATCTGCTAAGTGCCAATGGTCAATATTTTTTTCATGTGAACTCATGTTAGCTAATCAAGCATAATATGTCCAATTTTTTTTTTTTTAGAGAAACTGTAGTCATTTTTATTACAGTAGAAGTATCAAAATAAACAATGGTCAAAAGTGAGAAGCATGGAAGAAATACAAAAATGAAAGATAGCTAAAAAGAGAAACAACAAACAAGCAACACTAATATGTCCAAATTAGTGATTACAATAATAATAAAGTGAACATTGTTATCTTTCTGTGGTTGTTTCTGTGGTGGTGGGTTGGTGACGCTGCTGTTGTCTGTCAGTGATTTCACGTTAAGCTTCCTTGTTTTATTGTTTTTTGGTTTCAACTTTAAGATTCCAGGTTGGCGTACAGTTATTTCTCAAGACCCCAAATGACCTGATACAATATATATATTTTAGGTTGAATTGTCTAAATACCCTTGCAGTCAACCCTCAATATTTTATGTGCCTCAACCTTTTGAAAATCTTTTTTTTACCCCTAAAACGAACGCCTAATTTTTTTTCTACCCTCATCCCTTTAATTCCTCCAGCCCCACAAAATTATAGTCCCCCCTCCCGTAAGTGCATATATGTTTTCTGTAATTTGAAGAACACAAAATGTAATTTTTGTAAATATTATCTGTAAATGCATATTTTGTCATGTAAAAATGATAACTTGCAAAACACTAGAGAAACATACATTAATACATAACATTAATATATATATGGTTCTTATATTCTTATATCGTCATGAAATACACACTTGTTGGTGTTTGATTTATTTGAGTGTTTGACTAATTATTGCATCTCTAATATAGTTTGAACTGCTCTTTCTTCCTAATGATGTACGCTTGCTAACTCGAAAGTGTAACAATGGATTTGATTTCAACCAAAATGACATGAAGATGATCAGATTAAATACAACATCTTAGTTCATTAGGGTAGGAAAAGAACATCGAAATGCAAACATTAGATGAATTCAAGTGCTTTGATGTATTTATTGTGATAAAATATTTTAAGGTATTATGTATCAACGTATGTTTCTCTAGTGTTTTGTATGTTAGCATTTTAAAATGACATGCATAGTAATGCACTTACAGATAATATTTACAGAAATTACATTTTGTGTTCCTAAAGTTACAGAAAACATATATGCACTTATAGGGGGGAAATTGCAATTTTGTGGTGTTGGGGGAATTAAATGGATGATGGTAGAAAAAAATTAAGTGTTTGCTGGAGGGGTAAAAATAAAATTTTAAAAGGTGGGGGCACATAAAATATTGAGGGTTGGCTGCAGGGGTATTTAAGCAATTCACCCTATATTTTATTATATTATATAGTTTTAATTATAAAAAATATAAAACTATGTATTTTTTCTTTCTTGAATTCTCGACTGGACTACTTCTTGAATGAAAGACTTTTATGGTTAAGAAGAAGCATGTAATATTCAATTAGCATTAATCACTAGAAACTCAACCAAGAACAACAAAAAGGCACAACCAAATTCGAACAAAAGAAAATACATGGCATTGTTGTTGGATTTCAAACAAATTTTTTGTGACTTACCCTGTGCTAGCAAACCAAAACACGCCATTTAATCGGTGTAAAAACAATTAAGTTGTACGTGCAACATGTTTTTGGTAAATGATAACAAAAGCAAGGAGCAATTTGGATGAGAATTTTTTAGGTAGCCTCTTATTGACTTGTATAGAATAGGATTATTAAGCATGTGCCATAAACATTGGGAATCTCAACCTCTATAAAAGGACACTTTTGCATAATCATTTGAAACACATACACAAACGAAGTAAGCATAAAAAATCTACTCCACAATATAGACATCGTCAACTTGTTTTTTAGAACATTTTATCTGTTTATATAATTTTTTCTTAATCAAATTTTAACCGTGATACACATTATGTAGGGATAGGCCCAAAAGCTAAATGAAGGTTTCTATTTTTGAATGCTATATCAAGAAGAAAAAAAAAAAGGTAAAAAATTAAAAATTAGGTGCGTATTTCTTTTGCACAGAAATAGAAGGGAGCCCCCGGCATCTATTTGAGAAGACACATGCTTTTCCTTTGTATGGTGAAGTGCATGCATTTGAGGCTCCCTCCTGGTTATGTGCAAATGAAATACCCCACCGTACAAAAGAATTGTCGAGGTTCCCTACTGCTTTTGTGCAAATGAAATACCCTTTTCAATGCTGGCCGACTTCAGTGCTTCGAGAGCCTTTCATGGGTTTATGTAGATCAGCTGAAATCACTGCTTCTACGCCCTTCCTCCCCGGCTTGATCCTCAATGCATAGAAGGGGAGTTCAATCAGCTCCGATTAGACGAAAGCGCATTCATACACGTCCTCGTCTAAGTGCTCTGATAGAGGATTCCACAAATTAAACCTGGTTGCTGCATACGCTATAGAGTGTGGAAGATTTGTGGAACCCTCTCTTGTAGCACTGTATGGAGACGGGAATGTGCACGAATGCGCTTTCGTCCAATCGAAGCTGACCGAGCTCCCCTTCTTTGCATCGAAGATCAAGCTGGGGAGGAAGCGCGTAGAAGCAATGATTTCAGCTGATCTACAGAACCCCACGGATTATGAGTCAAATGCTCTCCAAGCACTGAAGCCCGGAGCTGAAGGTCAGCATCAAAAAGGATATTTCTTTTGCACAGAAGAAGCAGGAGGGAGCCCCAACATCTGTTTGAGCAGACACATGCACTTCTTTCGTACAGTGGGGTCTTACAGCGGATAATGAAATAAGGTGCGTGCGTCTTTGTTAGGCGTATTGTTCCTTTTCAGTTTTGCAGGATATAAGATTTATATGAACATACAGCCGTTATCACGGTCCTGATGTTTGTCAAAGAAACATGTAAAGGTTTTTGTTTGAATCATTTGGTGCACCATTCTTGTATTACCTTTCTGGTGCAGTTTTTGGCAGAGAGGAAACCCTAAACACCAGTTTTCAAGTAACTATCATTTTCTTGCTCCTCTCTCCTTTGTTTCATGTTATAAATCGTTTACTATGATTTCTTGCCTCTTATGGGGTGCTTTTCTTTAACAGTTTCAAGTCTTAATGCTCACAATTTACATGCCTTTAGTCATAACTATTGTCTTTATATATCTTCATGTCAATTTCTCTAGTACAGTTGATTTTCAGAGCATAAACAAGTTCTTATAAGTGCAATTTACCCATGTGAATTAACAATTCAGTTACTTCTACATACATTGTTCCAGTGGAACAACCGTATTGTGATTTTGGCTTCGAAGTGATTAGTCTTTTAGATATCTGCTTTATACCTTGGTCATATGCCACAGGTTTGTCAATTATTAGTGTGAGTTTCCTTGATGTCTTCTTACTTTTTAAATAGGGATTTTTAGTTTTAAGTTCCTATAAACATGTCTATTTAGGGATCGATTCTTCCCTTCTTTATATTTCTTTTTAAGTCCCCGTATTCAACCATCTATTTGGTTTTTAATCCCTCTGTCAAACGTCCGTCCATACACCGTTAATTTATGAAATGTGATTTTATTTTTAAGTCCCTGTAAATTACGCTATTTAGTGATCGGTCCCTCCCTTCTTCATATTTCATTTTAAGTCTCTAATTTTAAACGTTTTTTTCTTATTAGTCCATGGACAAAAATGAACTGTAAAAAAATAGTATGAACATATTAGAAAAATGATATACTCGGTCATTTTTACAGTTCAAAACTCAGACTACACATGTTTTTATTTTTTACCATGGACTAATGAGGAAAAAACGTTTGAAATTAGGGATTTAAAATGAAATACGAAGAAGGGAGGAACCAATCGCTAAATAACATAGTTTACATGGACTTAAAAATAAAATCACATTTCACAAATTAACGGTGTATGGACGAACGTTTACGGAGGGACTAAAAATCAAATAAGCGGTTCAATATGATGACTTAAAAATAAATATGAAGAAGGGAGGGATTGATCCTTAAATAGACATGTTTACGGGGGCTTAAAACTAAAAATCCCTTTTAAATAACACATGTTGATGCTTATTTTAACTGACTTTTTCTCTTTCTTTTTTTTTTTTGAAATTTGAACCGGGTATTCAAGAATCCCTTTAAAAACTCTCCAATAGACACCATTTCCCCTAATAACTGGATATTGAATTTCAAGTCCAATATATGTTTGTTCGTTGAAAAAAAATGTCTTATCCTGGTGTTGTAGGGTTCTTCAGAGTTGCTATTTACAGACTCGTTGAGTTTTGTTATATCCAGGATGTGATTTGCTTGAACTCTTTAACAAACTCTGTTGAGTGGGGACAAATATCACTTTAAGGAAAGTGTTACACGCCTCAAAACTCTAATACTTCTTCAGTTCCCCAGATTTCTTTTTCAGTTTATACCATTCTCCAAGTGTCCCACTTGTTCTGCACACAAACATTGAAATCCTAGCCACATTTCCTTTCAAAAGTCATATATTCATCCTTCAAACTTCACATACTCTACACACTTCAGGCAAATGACATTTTGAAAGTACTAGAAACCTGGCCACCTCATCTTATGTAACATCAATTTCATTATCCTCCAAACTCAAAATATAACACACATGCGCATGTGTTGGAGATGCATGTTAATTTCTCTTCACTCTTCAGGTGGGGACCTGTTTAGACTATTCTCCAGGCGTCCCTTTTGTTCTCAACATGGACATGAAATCCTGACCACATTACCTTTACAACCATCTTTCAATCTATACTCTACACACTTCAAGAAACAATAAGGAAAATGACATATGGAAAGTACTAGTAACATTCCCTCCAACCTCGATATATAACACACATGCAAACGTGCACACACACTAATAAGTCTCTCCTAAAGAACAAAGCCAACCATTTGAAATTTCCCACCCAAAAAAAAATGACATCTTCACTGCCAACAATGCCTCACTTCCCCCTCTACAAGTCTCAAAACCTCCACACCGAAAATACGCATAAAATCATTTCTAGAAACAACCCAATTCCTTCTAAAGATGTCAATTACAATCGTCGGAGTATGTTGAAATCAGTCAGCCTCGGTCTCATAGGAGGCGGTTTCTCAGTAGTTCTCCCTTCTAGAGCTGAACCAGAGAGCCCCCAAGAGTCCGCCTCAAGTCGAATGTCTTACTCGAGATTTTTACAATATTTGGATGAAGACGCTGTAAAGAAAGTCGACCTGTTCGAGAATGGAACCGTTGCCATCACTGAGATCTCCAATATCGCCACCAACAAAGTCCAGAGGGTCAAAGTACAGTTACCAGGGTTGCCTCAAGAGCTTCTGAGAAAATTGAAGGACAAGAATGTTGATTTTGCAGCCCATCCCATGGAAGTCAGTCCAGTATCAGTATTTTTTGATGTGCTTGGGAATTTGGCCTTCCCATTGCTTTTGCTTGCATCGCTTTTCTTGAGAGCATCATCCATGAACACTCCAGGAGGACCCAATTTGCCATTTGGCTTAGGGAGGTAAGTTTAGGCACTATCACAAAATTTATATGTGAATGATAATCATATGGATTTAAATACATATGACACTTCAATTGAGGATATATCATTATATTGTTCAACATCTAAGCACTTGAAGAATTATGTTTAATTATGCATATGTTACTTATTAATCATTTCATGTCCTATAGGACCAAGGCCAAGTTTCAAATTGAACCTAACACTGGTGTCACATTCAATGATGTCGCTGGAGTTGATGAAGCTAAACAAGACTTCCAGGAAATTGTTGAGTTTTTACAGTCCCCAGAGAAGTTTTCTTCTCTCGGAGCGAGAATTCCTAAAGGAGTTCTCCTTGTTGGGCCACCGGGTACTGGGAAAACACTATTGGCTAAAGCCATAGCTGGGGAAGCAGGGGTTCCTTTCTTCTCTCTTTCAGGTTCAGAGTTCATCGAGATGTTTGTCGGGGTTGGTGCATCGAGAGTGAGGGATCTATTCAATAAAGCAAAAGCAAACTCACCATGCCTAGTCTTCATTGACGAGATAGATGCAGTGGGAAGGCAAAGAGGAACAGGCATTGGAGGGGGGAATGATGAGAGGGAGCAAACACTTAATCAGTTGCTTACGGAAATGGATGGATTTAGTGGAGATAGTGGGGTTATAGTTATTGCTGCTACTAACCGGCCTGAGATCCTTGACTCGGCTTTGCTTAGGCCAGGAAGGTTTGATCGGCAGGTAAGATATTTTATTAACTGAAATTTGGATTGCATTTTTGGTACTGAACCATGAATGCACAAAAGAAATATTACACAAAATTTAGTTTCATGCTGCACAATTGACAAATACTAGAAAAAGCATGTGAATGAAAAAAGAAATCAAATGAGTTGATAAAAATTACATTTTGTTTATGTCTTATGTTTATACAAATTCTTTTAGACATGCAGAATGAGACAATTCAGAAAATATGAATCATATCATGAGTGATGAATTTGTGAGATAATAACTAATCATTCTTGTTAACAGTCTACAATTTACAAATCAGATTAAGGACAATATACCATGAAAAGGATCCATGACTCAGATTCTACCTGGCATCAGCTAGATATCCAATTCACTAGAGCGCATATAGAATGAATATAGGCTTTCTTCCTTTTAGGGAAAAGAAACCATTTTCATCATATATTATATAGACACCTATAAGATGTACAAACAAAGAGGTAGTAATTGAACATAAGAACCACAATATGCATGCATAAAACCTAAGTTTAACCTAATACATAAGCTATGAACTACAAGTCTACAACATACATGATATGGAAACTTATAGAGCAATTTATGAACTTATATATGTACTACATTATTAATGCATACGACTTGGTTTTCACATTTCAAATACATATTTAAGATCGGAGACAATGAAGTAGAAACACAAGACTTGTTTCCAGGACTTTGCATCTAAGCTAATAAGACAGATGCAAAGTTTTATCAAATTCCAACAACATATAAACCCTTTCACTAGATTTCTGAAATATTTTTAAGTTTGTTTTTAAAGAAAGTAAAGTGAACTTCTAATCATATGCTCATGTTTTAACAGGTTGTTGTTGGATTGCCTGATGTAAGAGGGAGAGAACAAATCTTGAAGTCCATAGTAGCAACAAGAAGCTGGACAAGGATGTCTCTCTTAGTGTCCTAGCCATGAGAACACCAGGATTCAGTGGTGCAGATCTAGCAAATCTGATGAATGAGGCTGCCATTCTGGCCGGAAGGAGAGGAAAAGATAAGATAACAGTTACAGATATTGATGACTCAATCGACAGGATTGTTGCGGGCATGGAAGGAACCAAGATGACAGATGGAAAGACCAAGATTCTAGTGGCTTATCATGAGATAGGCCATGCCATATGCGCGTAAGTTTATAATTATCAATCTTCAATGTTGGGACTCTTGACTACAAGAATGAAATATTAGAATGATAAAAAAAACCAAAAACTATTGATAATTGATGTATGAAAAATCCTTACAATATACTTATATCAAATTTATGACATTATCCATGTATTAGTTAACTGCTAAGCAATTAATACCATCAAGCAAATTAATTGAAATAATATATCGTCAGCGATATGAAAAAAATCTAATATTGTGATCTTGATAATTCCCTTTAATTGCAGGGCATTGACACCTGGGCATGATCCGGTGCAAAAAGTGACCCTTATCCCAAGAGGGCAGGCTCGTGGGCTTACATGGTTTCTTCCAAGTAAAGACCCAGATCTTGTTTCAAAACAGGAAATATTTGCGAGAATAGTTGGAGGTCTTGGAGGCAGAGCAGCTGAGGAAGTTGTTTTTGGAGAACCAGAGGTCACAACTGGTGCAGCTGGTGACTTGCAACAGATTACTCAAATAGCCAAACAGGTAAACCAAAGTGGCCAATGATAAATGATATCCATATTTTTTGCTTTTCAAAACAAAGAAGTTTCAACTGACAAAGATTCATGGTCTTTTGCATGTTTTTTTCTAATACATATTTTGGTATAGAAATTTTTTGCATGTTTGTAGAATGAATGATAATGCTATATAACCTTTCTCTTTCTCAACAGATGGTGACAACATATGGGATGTCTGAGATTGGACCATGGTCATTGATGGATCCTATGGTACAAAGCAGCCATATTGTGATGAGAATGCTAGCAAGGAACTCCATGTCAGAAAAACTTGCAGAAGATATAGATAAATCAACAAAGGCAATCATAGACAAAGCATATGAGATCGCAAAGACACACATTAGAAACCATAGAGATGCCATGGACAAGCTGGTGGAGGTTCTACTAGAAAAGGAAACTCTCACGGGAGAAGAATTCGGAGCAATTTTGTCTGAATTCACCAACAGTACATCGATCCAAAATGGTAGAAATAATGTCCAATTGGTTGCTAGAGATGTTAAATGTGAAATTTGTGTAACACCTAGTGTATCTCTGGAAAAGATTACCATGAACCAATGACAATAGAGGTTTAATACAAAATGCTAGTAAGTTGGATATATAGTTCGAATAACAATCAGCCCGTGTTATTTTTGGGATCTAAAATATTCTTTGTTTGAATTCAAAGTTTGCACAGAATATTTACTAATATCTCAAAATGAGCTCGCAAGAATCTAAGTCAATCCTCAAATTCTGTCAATAGGAGACTAACTAAAGGACTTCATAATTACAAATGGGCTTGAGAATGTTGCCTTCATGTATCATATCTTCAAAGCATACAATTCAGTCTAACAGAATGATTATTTGCAAAGATCATCTGAATTAAAAACTACTCAACATATGGAAGGCGACACAGAAAAAAGATGATGATCAATTTTGAAAGGTGACTCAAAATTTCATGACACGCTTATTTATTAAATTAGATATTAATTTATCAAGCATTCTCGAGGAATAAAAATGCACGGGAACTGATCTATTAAGTTAGAGATGCACCTTTTGAATTATATCAATTAGACAAACAAACACATCTATAGAGACCGATCATGCAACAGTACTGGTGAACATTGGAGTTAAGCCCAAATTCAAACCTCATCATCAAAGAACCTCATCCCTTCATCGACCCACTGACAATGAATGCATGCTGACAAGACGCATGTAAATGTCTGATCATCAAGTTTGATACCCTCTATCACTCTCTTTCCATGCTTCCAAACCCATTCATTGCAAACCCTGAAATCATCACACACCAAGCATCAACATGCCTACCCATCATCACACAAATCACTCTATATGCCTCATCCAAACAATCTCATCCAGAATACATCGCCATGAGTGAGTTGCAAAACTCCCCAACAAATCCGCACAAATGGGCACGCACTAGGAGGTGTAGCCATAATAATAAAGTTCTTGTATGGTAAATATTCGGCATATGTCATGTCTGCTATGGTACATGTACATTCGTAAATAATATGGGATACATATGGAAAAGTATGAAGATAATTAGACTATATTCTACATAATTTAAACTTTAGTATGTATTAAAAAAAAATTATATGCATTATGTTTGGTATGGTACATTTTGTACGGAAGATGTCTAATCGGGGTATTTTTAACGAATATTCGAAAAAGTTTAGAATACTTTGTTACTATGGGTGTAGCAAGCAAGTCACATTGCCCCGCTGTGATCCATGTGGTGGTCTTTGCATGACATCAAATGTGTGTATCGTATCTCTACTCTGCCTATTATGAGCATAGCAAGAAATCAATACATTCCACGCAATGATGTCTTTATATGGCAATTCATCAAATACTTGACAAGCAAAAAAAACGAATACCCAAACTAAAACGATTCAATTGAAGGCGGACAAGTGAATTGGGGATTTGGTTTTTTTGTGTTTCTATTTGAATTGGGTCGTCGAAGAACATTTGATCTTACCAGGTCAGGCTTGGAAAAGTTGTGGACGATGGAAGCGCCGGAGATCAGGGAAACGACGACCACGACGGACGACCAAGCCAGGGAGGGCGTCCCCGTCGGCGGCCTCCCTCCGTATTTTCTTCATCTTTTCCTTTTCTGACACACACAAAGCACGCGCAAACACACAAATATTTTTTTTTCCCGCTTTTGTGAGGCTTTCAGAGTGAGTGTTAACAAGGAAGTGGGGAGTTTTTTTTATTTTATTTTTATTTTTATTTTTTTATATATAAAAGGCACAGTTGTTAATCTTAGAGTCAAGTTGAAAAAATTATATTTACTTATTTGTCATTGGTTTCATAAAAAATTCTTTCAGTAGATATAATACAGCGTCAACACACAAACTCAAAACATACCCTTAACATAGGTAAGTCCTTAACCGTTGTGCTATGACCACTGGGGACAAGAGTGTTGAAAAGGATATGTAGAAGTGGTGGAATGGGCCGGATCAGGCTAATTTTAGAATGGAAAAATGTTACAAAACGAATTGAGTATATTAACGCTATTTTACAGTAACTCAAATAATACATGTTTTTTTTTTTAAAAAAATCATATTTCTTATTTAATAAGTCGATGTACTTTTATATAACGTAATATATATATACTCTAATGAATTGAATGATACCATTTATGCAAAATGTGAAAAAATTTCAACAAGAAATATATTTCGAGATAGTGAGTGGAGAGGGTTAACTAGGTATATCGAACTGCATTTGAGATAGTAAAAATAATTAAGGCATTGTTTGGATAGGCTCAAACGTTGCATGTGCAAGCTTGACGTAGTCAAACGTGGACACGCATATCCAAATGGTTTTTTGTGTCGCCACATCCACTGGTCGTGTTTGCATTGGCTTTGTTAATTTCCCACACCCCATCGCTCCAAAACACCGCTTCCACCAATGCGTAAGGGGTGTTCGACCGGGTAAGGAGTGAGATGACCAAAATACCCACGTTCTTTTCTCCATTATCCAACCCTATCCCCAATCCATTGAATAAAACAAACAATAAAAGCCTTAATCACACTATACGCCTGGTGTCTCTCTTCTCCACCAAAACCCTCCCACCACGCATAGCCCTCTGTCCACCCATCGCCCCTCGAACATCTCTACAGGTCACATCGTTGGCAACTGAGCATCAAAAACCCCCCAAATAGCAAGTTCGATCACGCAAGATTGTATTCAAGGTTAGCTAGTGCTTACCCCTGAGAGAGTTCATTATGCTCCGAACAACGGAGGAGATCATTTGGCTTTTTCACTGGGGCACCATTTTGAAATGGGGAGGAAAGATGAACTAGGGTTTTATGGAGAGAAAAGGGGGCCTTAGGCCCTCAATTAATGAGGGGTGTTTTGGTAATTGGCGATGGCAGCATTGGAGACACCAAACAAAACTTCAACTGATGTTCTGAAGTTCCCAGCCGCTTCCAATGCTTGGGCTCCATGTCAACCGTGGTGTTTGGCACCTTGCATCCAAACGGTGCCTAAGTGTAACATAGCTCTTTTGGATCAGGTTGGAGTCCTTTAAATGTGTTGGTTCTCTCTCTATGGGTGCATCTTTGGGTGCCTCAATTTGCATCTCTCGAACATGTTCTCACACCCCTTCTATTTATACGTGTCTTCAATCTAAGTGAATATGATTGCATACCATTTCAATTTACACGTCCCTTCAATTTAAGTGAACTTGTTTACATGTCCAATGTCCATTTTTTTGGGATGGTACACCATAAATAAGGAGAAGATTTGTTTAGCCTGTGACGATCAAGTCAGTAATTTTAGAAGAAAAAAAAAAGAAGACTTACTGTATTTGAGTTATTTGGAGTGCGGCTAGAGTGTGGTGATGGACGGGGGCAAGGCTGGAGAGGGGGAGGGGAGAGAGAAAGAGAGGCTAGAGCGAAGGATGGTGGGGTGGAGGGTGCAAAGGGCTAGGGCCAGAGAGAGGGAGGAAGGAGAGCGAGGGAGAGAGAAAGAACGAGGTGCCGCCTTGCTCTTAGCCATCTCATCCATCATAACTTAAAATAAGGATTTTCTATCAGGTATTTTAAATTTAAATAATTAATACATTTTTTCAAATCCTGTAAAATAGAGATCCAAGAAACTATCAAACATAAAGAAAATATGGATAAAACTTTTTTTAAAAAATTAATAGTTTATTAAATAAGAATTCCAAAAAATAGGGAGTATAAAAACAGAAAATAAAAGAAGATAAACATAAATTGGAAATGAATAACAAAAAATCGAACATAAATTAAACAACGTGTGACTAAATAACAACAAACAAAGACAAAAATGTGTATATAAATTTTTTAAAATAAAAAAATATGGGGAACATAAAATTAAAAACAATCGAAAAAAGAAAGAAAAAACATACAAAATACGTACAATGTATGGAATATGTAACATGGAAATTGATTTTATTCTTTATCAAAGTCAAAATGTAAATCAAGAACAGAAAATAAAAATATCAATGGGTTTTAAAAATTAAATAAAATAATAAAAAAGCATTATTTTATATAACATGTAATATTTTTTATATTATTTAAAAATAATGTAACAAATTTTTATAGAATTTATTTGAGATAGATTTAATGAATATGATTTGATTTGAAATCTTCGATATATTTATGATTTATGTAAATTTGATTTGAAATATGAAATTTTAAATAAATAAGATGTAAATAATTTTTAAATTTATGGGAGCGTAAGAACAGAAATGAAAAAGCTCGGTCACAATCTTTTTAATAAGTAAATAGAGTAATAGATATAACTAATTATTAAATTTGTGGACAGGTAAAAACAGAAATAAAAAAGTTGGGTCACAATTCTTTTAATAAGTAAGTATTGGATTAATAAAATAATAAAAAAAGCATTTGTTTTTTTATATAACATGTAATATTTTTTATATTATAATAAAAATAATGTAACAAATTTTTATAAAATTTAGTTAGGTGTAATTTAGTTAGGTGGAAACAGAGAGGAAAAAAACTGAGTGTAAAATCATAATAACTTTTTAAACATAAACCTTAAAACGAGCTGGTCTACTCCTACCAAATCAATTGCTCCCCCCCCCCCCCCCCCTTCCCCAACCCAACAAAAAATTGAAACATTTTATTTTAGACACTCATCACACCAACCTCACTTGACACAAACTTAGTCATGCTGGAATGTCTAATGTGACTCAAGGTGTGTCATCCAGAATTTTTCAACTACAATATTTTAAAAGTGACGCGACACTTTTATCTGGGGTCACCATAAGTTGTTCGATTTGACATACTCGAGTCAAACTAGGGTGTTTACTATGACTTAAGGTGTGTCACCTAGAATTTTTCAATTACGATATTTTAGAAGTGATGTGACACACCTTGAGTCACCGTAAGTTGTTCGTTTTGACATACTCCGAGTCAAACTGGAATGTCTACTATGACCCAATGTGTGTCGCTCAATACTATCTAATTGACAATAAGTTAATTTTCTTATCCATCATAAATATCATAAATAAACAACATTCGTATACATAGGTATATAAGTTAATTCAACATTCGCATATCCAACATGCACGTTCACAAATCTAATACATTATTTTTTTCACAAATAAAAACCTACTATTAACATAACAGTTTTTCCTGTTGAACATGCATACATCCAAATTCAACCAACCAATACATCCACATTAGTACATTACTTACTCAATACATTGTTCAGAAGCCAAAATCTACTAATATGGTTGTGTTGGTTGGTTGAATTTGGATGTGTGAATATTGGACAAGGAAGACTGTTATATCAATAGTATGTTTTCATTTACGACAAAAGAATGGTTAGATTTGTGAATGTGCATTATAGATCGAATATGTTAATGTTGAATTAACTTATGTGACTATGTACGTGAATGTTGTTTATTTATGATATTTATTTGTTATGTATTTATGATATTTATGATGGATAAGAAAATTAAATTATTGTCAATTGGATAGTGTTAGACGACACACCTTGGGTCGTAGTAGACACTATGGTTTGACTCAGAGTGTGTCAAACTGAACAATTTACTTTGACCCAAAGTATGTCGCGTCACTTTTAAAATATTGCAGTTGAAAAATCTTGAGTGACACACCTTGTGTCATATTAGACACTCTTGTATGACTGCATTTGTGTCAACTGAAATTGGTGGGATGAGTGTCTAATATAAGATGTTTTAAATTTTTATTGGGTTGGAGAGAAGAGCATTTGGGTTGGTGGTGATAGACGGGCTCCTTTAAAACACCATTATTTTTTTAAGACACCTAGCAGCAAATCCAATGTTTTTTTTTTTTTTTTGGTGAGTTTTTAATTGACTGCTTTGATTTCGAACGATTTAGATATCGTTTTTTCAAGGGAAATTTGCATGTATACCCCTGATAAATTTGATATTTTGCGTTATACCCCCATTAAAAAGCTAATTACACCTATACCCTTAGAAAATTCTTTTCTGTTGCAACTGTGCCCCTGAGGTTTAGTTTCATCCGTTGGGAGAGGAATATGCCAGGAATATTCCATTAACGCCGTTTAGCCTATGTTGAAATGTCCAAATTGCCCTTATGACCGTTTGAGCTTTGAGAAATTACACCCACACCCTTGCCTCTGTCAAATGCATATAAGATCGTCTTCAACCTCTCTTCTTCTGCTGCAACGGTCGGCTTCCGCTGCAACGACTTCTTCTCCAACGATCGGCTGCTTCACCAACGGTCAGCTTCTTCTCCAAAGGCCATCATTAACTGTCAGCAACCCGACTCCAGCAGAGATGAGTGAAGCTTCATCTTCCTCTGTCCATACTCTACGAAACCCTAATTGTCGATGCGGGGTAGCCACAGTGGTGCTGACATCCAACAGAGAAGCTAGCAAGGGAAGAAAGTTCTACAGATGTCGACAATGGAAGGTAAATGTTTAATTTGGGTGTTTATGTTGATGACAATGCATTTGATTTGGTTGTTTATGCTGTTAAGGTGTTTATATTGATGACAATGTATTTGATTTGTTGTGCTTTGTTTCAGACTTCAGAGGACTGCCATTTCTTTTCTTGGGTAGATGAAATTGATCCAGGCACTGCTGCATTGAAACAACAAATTAACAGATTCCAAGAAAAAATGGATGAGAATGTCGCTGTAATGCGAAATGTGGTTGAAAAAATGGAAGAGAAGATTGATGACATGCGTAAACAGATTTGGTTGTGCCTATTCATTATAGGGTTCTTACTTATTGTATTATTGATTGTGAAATAGTTGATTTAACTATTTAGTAATGAAATTGGTATGTAATGAGATGTTTGTTTGTCAAGTATGAAGCCAAGAATGTATGTGTGTAATATAAGATCATTTTCTGTAATGGGAATGTGCATGGTACAAATGGTAAAACATCACAGGGGCGACATGTATGTATAAAGAAATTGATATAAGCTGACAGTTTATAAACTGCCTATGTATAAAGAATATGACACACACATACAGACATATATAAACACACAATAAATTTGTCTGTTTATAAACTCACATAACATCACATTATATCAAGCAAGCTAACATTGTTTTCCTTACATCAAAACTGCAACAGCCACACAAATATTGTTTTCTTACACACCTCAGAAACATTATTTTGTTACAATAACAGACCACACAAACATTGTTTTGTTACAGATCACTACAACCTACTACAACATCAACCTGACAGACATCTTTTGCATCACATAGAACTACCACCTCTATTGAATCATGAACTACTTGCTCCACCTCTTTTTGGTTGCAATGGCTTTCCCCTCAAGCCCAGTGACCCTTTGCTTGTTCCTCTTATTGAATAATTGGATGGTGCATACAAGCCTCTACCAACAGTGCTTTGACCTCCCTCCTGTGGTGGTGCAGCTGACTCAAGATTAGTTGCAGATGGTCCTGCCTCATATTGAATTGTCATTGACCCTCTACCATGACCTGATGATATATCAGAGAAATATTTGCAATAAAGATCTTATGCCAACAAAGATTTCTTTATTACACTCAAATATAGCAATACTTCTCACCTATTGCTATGCCTCTGCCAACTGAAAGAGATCCTCTTGATTGTTTTTTGCTGGTCTTCCTGGAGGTCTCCTCTGCAAACTGCATGAGTAACATCAAATTGGTTGTTAGTAGTATAAAATGCATCATCTTGACTTCAAATACCATGACCTTTTTACCTTGAGCTTTCAGTAGATTGCTCTTCACTGGTCCTAATTGGATTTTTACATGTTTTTTTATGATGACCAACTTGTAGGCACCTTCTGCATCTATGGACCTTCTTCACTGTTGTGCTACTACTAGTCTCTTCATCAAATGGTGGACCTAGTGCACTTTGGAGGTAGAACAATGTAGGTTAGGTCTACTGCCTCCCACATCGACTTGTCTGGTAATGGTGAAATCTCTGAGGCATAGGCTGCCTTATACCTATCAACAAAACATGTGGTCTTCCTTAGATTCAGTTGAAACATGAATATATTGTGTAACAAATTGAATATAACTAATATACCTATCAACTGTGTAACAAATGTCCACAAAATTTTCCCACTTCACACCTCTGATTGATGAAAGAACTGCTGCAGCATGTTTACATGGTATGCCAGTTACCTGCAACATTAACAGACAAACAAGGTCATTACAAGGTATGCTTATTATCTACAGCTGAAACAAACAAACCTACACCTAAACCTAAAACAATACAAAGTATGCTTGTTACCTGCCACATTCTACAGCTGCATTTTCTTTCATTGAGCATCACATCAAACCTCCCTTCAGGTCCATCAACCTCAGCCCTCACATCAGTTGATCTCTGTACATCATATCCTCCATTACCTTTGCTGAGCTCATTAATCTGTTTCTGAACCTCTGGAACCAGAACCCCTGTTCAATTGACAAAGTAATATGTAGTGAGTAAAGTTCAATTCAAACAGATGAACTACTAAACACAACAGCCTATGTAAACACAACTAACCTGTCCATTGTTGTGCTTTTATCCTCCTATTGTGCATTATTTTCATCAACTTCTGTCTGATGGCATCAATGCAATAAATTATGGGTTTGAATCTTGCATCCCCAACAAATGCATTGAATGATTCTGACATGTTATTTGTGAGGTAATGACATCTTGCTGTTTCTCCAAACATGGCCCTACTCCAACAATGGTCTTTCTCAGCCAACAAATAATTCAATGCTTCCTTTGATACCACCTCAATCTGCCTCATGAATTCTGCATGCCACTGTGGGGTATAGGCTCTAGCAGCTGACCAAACTAATCTCTCCAGAAACTCTCCAGGGTACTTTCTTTTGAAGTTCTTGTATAAATGTCTCATGCATGTCCTGTGCTCTGCCTGTGGAAAAACAACCTTCACTTCATCATCAAGCTCTTTACCTCTGTCAGACATAAACACAAGACCATTTACATTTCCAATGGCCTCATGTAGATACTCTAAGAACCACTGCCAGCTACTACTGTTCTCCCCCTCAACTATTGCATATGCCACTGGAAATAGTCCACTGTTCCCATCCATTGCTTTTGCTGCCAGTAGGGAACCCAAATACTTGCTCTTCAGATGACAACCATCAAGGCCTATGAATGGTCTACAACCATTGATGAACCCTGAGCTACAGGCCTTGAAACACACAAAAAATCTTTCAAATGAATGATCTACATCATCAACTGTGTAGTGAATAGTACTACCCTCATTTCTTTTTAGTAACTCAGCCCTCATAGAAGGCACCAGAGCATACAAATCCTCATAAGATCCCCAGATCTTGAAATTTCCTTTGTCTTTTCCCCTCCAATACCTATGATATGGTACATTATCAAGCCCATATGTCCTCTGCAACCTCTTCTTGATATGTGAAATGGGAATATCACCTTCATGCCTTAGCCAATCAACAATTTTGTTTGAAATCCACTCAGCAGAGGCCATGCTAGTACCTCTCCTGTTCATGGAGGAACAGTGTGTGTGGGGTTATGGGTCTTGATTTGGAAGGTCACTCTGTCATGCATAACTGAAGCATGAATCCTCCAAGGACAATCTGGATCTGCACACTTGGCTGTCACTCTTGATGGCTCACTTCTAAGATATTTCATAGAAAACTCTTTTCTAATGGCATGCTGCCTCAATGCATCCCTGAAACAATCAATATTCTGGAATTTGATCCCTACATTGATGTTGGGATCCTCTACATCATGATGATCAAATGGACCATCATTTTCAGTCACAAACTGTGCAGTGTCAGAGCTATACAATTCATGATAGCTTGACTCACTACAAACATTCTCACAGGCTTCACCTAGTTCCCCATCCCCTGTCCTCTGCCTAGCATCCCTCTCTCCCTTTGGAGGAGAAAGGGAGAGGTTGGATGAGATAGAAAGACAAATGATGTTTACTTAGGGGTAAAAGAAGGAGAAAAAAATAGAATGGATGGAAGTTGGATGGAAGGACCTAAACAAAATACCACCACTAACTTAGGGACCTAAATAATACAAGAAAAGTCATTATTACAGAGGTGTCCTCAGATACCTCTACTTAATTTTCCCAAAAAGAAAGACAAAACATACAAAATACCTAAAATATATGGAATATGTAACATGTAAAGTGATTTTATTCTTTATCAAAGTCAAAATGTAAATCAAGATCAGAAAATAAAAATATCAATGGGTTTTAAAAATTAAATAAAATAATAAAAAAGCATTATTTTATATAACATGTAATATTTTTTATATTATTTAAAAATAATGTAACAAATTTTTATATAATTTATTTGAGATAGATTTAATGAATATGATTTGATTTGAAATCTTCGATATATTTATGATTTATGTAAATTTGATTTGAAATTTGAAATAAATAAGATGTAACTAATTATTAAATTTATGGGAGCGTAAGAACGGAAATGAAAAAGCTCGGTCACAATCTTTTTAATAAGTAAGTAAATAGAGTAATAGATATAACTAATTATTAAATTTGTGAACAGGTAAAAATAGAAATAAAAAAAGCTGGGTCACAATTCTTTTAATAATAAGTAAGTAATGGATTAATAAAATAATAAAAAAAGCATTTGTTTTTTTATATAACATGTAATATTTTTTATATTATAATAAAAATAATGTAACAAATTTTTATAGAATTTAGTTAGGTGTAATTTAGTTAGGTGGAAACAGTGAGGAAAAAAACTGAGTGTAAAATCATGTTAACTTTTTAAACATAAACCTTAATGAGAAAACCTTATTGAGAAAATACGATATAATCATGATCGTTCACTATATTTTTAAAACACCATTATTTTTTAAAAGACACCTAGCAGCAAATCCAATGTTTTTTTTGGAGATTTTTTAACGACTGCTTTGATTTCGAACGATTTGGATATCGTTTTTTCAATGTTCATCGATTCAGGCATCCAAAATACATCGCCATGAGTGAGTTGCAACACTAAGAGGTGTAGCAAGCAAGTCGCATAGTCTCATGCGGCGGTCTTTGCATGACATCAAACAAGTGTATCTTGTCTCTACACTGCCTATTATGAGCATGACAAGAAATCTAGACATTCCACGCAATGGCGTCTTTATATGGCAATTCGTCGAATATATGACAAGCATCAAAACAGTTCTCACACAATGAATAGAAGTTACAACATCATTTAAGTGCAAAAAGAGAAGAATCTGACTGATACCCATCTCTCAAAATCCAACCATGCACCTCTCCCCCTTTCACACAAGGAGCCATCCTTTGCGAATGACTTGAGCAAGACAGCGGATTCAATCGCGTCCATGCGGATGTTGAGTCTCTTCAATTGTACCGATCGAATAGGCTCAAGATTTCATAGACCCTCATCATGGTGTTGTAGTGGATGGTCTTGATTTTAGAATCCGATCGAAGAAGAGTCGGCGTTAACGGGTATCAGGTGGAGTAGGATAGAGGGCAAGGGAGGATGAGTGAGAAGTTGTAGGCTCCAGCAAGGGAGAAGACTATCGGGAATAGTTACAATCGAAATATTTTGAATAATGTAGTTATCCGATCAAGAGAACTGAAGTTGACACTCCAAGAAATGATGAATTGCGTGAAGCAAAGGACACAGTACTCTGTTTTTTTTATTTATTTAAAATGGTAGATGTTGCCACTGCTATTTTTTTAAATGAACTCATAGTAGAAATCCGAGAGTAGGAAGAGAAGCGAGAGATGGAAAAAGAGAAAGAAAGAAGAAAAACTAAGGGGCTGGGAAGATGACATTCAATTCCCTATCATTTATTAGAAGAGGTATCTAACTTGGGAGAAGACAAGCCAATACAACTCCCCTCACCTCTCAACCACAAGGCACGTACGTCAGTGAGTTTTCATCCGCTCGCCTCGTGATGCACCATGATAATCAAAAAAAAAAAAAAGTTTCAAGCGTGTGCTGATTCATAAAATACAAAAATGATAGAATTCTATATAGTTGTTGATCCTTCTAGGATAACAAAATACAATAGAGAAAATAAACAAATTTTAATAATCAATTTACCTATAATCAATTGCTTTATATACCTATTTATAGAATAGAGAATCCATAACTAATTAGGATGTCAACTGATTATCAAAATCTAAACTATCATACTAACAGATTATCTAAATCTGCAAAAATAACTAATACATCCTTATTTAATCCTAACTAATATTCAAATTCAAATTCAAACTAATATTTGAAATTCAAATCTAAATATAGTAAATCCTAACTCAAAACTGTTAAAAATAGTAAAAATAACTTCAATCGTCGATTTGACCTCCAAACGATCTCAGAACGCTCCACAATTGGCAATATCATAGCAACTATTCCTGTAGGGCTCGTCGATACGAACGCGTGGACATATTATAATAGCAATTTTGATCTACGGTCTAAAGGTTATGGCCGTTTCAAGTTACGGTGCTTCAAAAAGATCAAGATGTCTTCTCTTTTTCCATTCCATCTGATCTCGACCGTCCATATAATGTGTGGCTATGATGTCTACATCACCTCGACAATGAAGTAACCCCATTATTGTGTACAACTCCAAATATCCCACATATTCTAAGGGTGCGTTTGGATGTGAGGTTGAAACTCTCAGATTCTTAAAATCTTATTTTTCAAACTTAGCTTCTAAAAAGCTATGTTTTATTAGATTTTCAATCACAAGATTTTTTTTGTCTAAAAATGAAGATTGTGGTTTGAAAAGCTGAACGTTGAAAATGTGTTTAGATTTGAGTTTCAGAGTTTTTAGCTTTTCAAACGTAGAATCTACCTAAACTCATATCCAAAAGAATCCTAAGTGATATACGCGGGCTCTCCAAAAGATAGCTTCGTCCGGGTTCTTCATATCGCCCATGCACCAGTTGGAACGCGGATTAGAGACCACTCGCTGACAAGGTACTTCGTTATATATGATGTGTTGACTCCCATACATGCTGGGATATACAAATATATTTAGCGTGTCATGCAACTGCAGTGGTCCATGGGCATCACATTTGATAAGATTGAGAAGGTCTTTAGACTTGAATTTTCAATGTTTGATTGGTGTGAAAAGACTAGAATTTTTTCAATGATAGCAAGAAATTTGGGAAAATGTATAGCATGACAATAATGTTTCAATCATGAGGGTGGATCCTGATCAACGTTGTAACTGAAATAGAGACGGACACTTCAAAATTAACGCAAAAAAAAAACTCATATTTAGCATATGAATTGAAACATTTCTCATGGGGTACTTATCAGGACTGATGGATCCAATCCCTTTGTTTCAATGACCCATGTAAGTCACAGACTCAAAATACAGTTTTTTTTTTTTTTTAAATGTAAAAAGACCACCTGTGATTCAGAACTTCGAAAATCTTGACCTTTCCATACACCAAGCTCCAAAAATCTATCCAAACTATCCACAATTTCACAAAAGTGTACAACAAATACACCTCCCCCCTCCCCAACAATTCCTACACTTTCCAATGCAGAACACCATGGTTTTGAATGCAAGAATAAGTGGGAGATGTAGCACTCGATTCACCCATCGCCATGAGCCTCCTCTTCTTGTAGTTCGCCTTGAAACACGCCTGCCTTAGCCTCTTTGTTTTCTCCTCCAGTTGCATCGCCGGCGTCTGCTCCATCAACTTCTTCTCCCTCTCCAGTATCTCTAAGGCGTTCTTTAGCTGCGCCTCCCCCAGCTCTCCATCCTCCTTCGCCAACTCCTATTATAAGTCCACAACGAAAATACGAAAATCAGGCAAATTCAACGAGGCATGTACATTATCTAAAAACTCGAAAAACTCAGTGACTCGACAAGTTATTGATCAGAGTCACTGAGTCATTTGATTCCATCAACCATTGACTCAGCAATAATATATAAAAATTAGAAAATATAAAATAATAAATGAAAAATAGATAATAAGTAAGAAAAACTATTTTACTAGCAAAATATTTTATGTTGATAGTAAATAAATAATTTAATTCAATATCATAATACCATCAAGTTAAAATATGAGCATGTCACACTATGTGAAATCAGCTTAAATACAAAATGTTAGTAAATTAATATATAAATCAAGAACTATGAACATCTGGTAGAAATTTTCAATACATAATTCAACATAAAATCAACAGAAACTAAATATAAAATAGAATTATTTTTCATCAAGTTTCCCGAGTTAGATCAACGATCCTATGAAGATCGGTCGATCCACTTGATCCAACTCAGCTAATCCACTGATTGAGAAAATAGGACCAAGTAATTAACTGATCCGATCCATAGTTTTTAAACAGGGTACACATGATTAATTAAGAAAAAAAACAGTCATGCCATGGAAGTGTCACCTTAACATTCTGTATGAGTGTTTGCATGCTCTTCATCTTCCGGTGAGGCCACCGAGGGATGCCCAATTCCCTGCACTTCTTCTTCAGCAGTGTAAGCCCGACGTTTAGCTCCTTCGCCGCCTGCGTTATGGGCATGTAAAAATACCTCGACAACTCATCGAACGTTATCTGCTTCTCCTCTCTCCCTCTCTCCACCACCGCCTTCTTCACCTTCATGTCGCAGACCACTATGCTCTTGTTTGAATCGGATCCGTATTCGGCGTCCCCCCATTGATCGAAGCCGATGTCGTACATGTCATATAAGTCATCTACGTCATCTATACAAAAGAAAATTCATATCATTGGTATAAATCAAGGTACCCCATACAGGTAATTCGAACTTCACAAGAGGTACTCACCCTGAAGTGGAGGGAGAGGAGGAATGCTATCCAACACCAATGGTTCTTCAAACCCAATAGGCCAATCTAACAGTGGATACTCACTAACACACAAAAAATGGTGGCAAGTCATCCCAATTAGTCTACAAATGAAAACAACACAATTTGGACTTCACTAACTAGAGAGATATGTACTCACCTGATATGAAGCTGTTGAGGATCACTGTTAAACCATGACCCTTCAATGTCTAACACTTCATATCCAAAGCAGTTGTCAACCACCTTGTTCTCCATGATCAGAGAGAGAGAGAGAGAGAGAGAGAGAGAGAGATTAGGGTTTGGGAAGAGATAGAGAAGAGAATAAATGGAGGAGATATAAAAGCGGGGGGAAGGGGGGGATGAATATGTTAGCGTGTGGTGGTTGCAATTAATGGGAGGACGTGCGCCGTTTGCATGGAAGAAGAAGAAAAAAAAAACCGGCCATGCAGTGATGATTTTGATTGGGGTGCGCGTGTGAGAGTTACAACGTAATGAGAATTACGTGGGTTGGGTGGATATTTAATGAGAAAACATAATTTTCTTGTTTTATGTTTTCAAGAAGGAAAAGCAGATGAGAAAAGATTTTTGCCCAACAATATCTTAGGTTAGTGTGCGAAAGATATTCCATTTTTTTATTTTTCGGTTATGTTGGGGGAGGAAAACGAGACTCCATGAGAGTGGTGGGACTGGAGAACATATAAAGTGTTTTTCAGGGATATTGTGTTGTTCAATGAAACGCATGGGGTTTGAATTGGAGAATAGATTTCACTGTGTTAACATATCCGCATAAAATACTCTTTTTTTTATGGATTTGAATATTGGGGTATCTACTCTAACGAATATAGGTATCTAGTGAATATTGTAATGTGTGTATATTTATTTTAAAATATTCTTATTTTATACAATGTGATTTTGAAAGAAAATATATACTTAGATATTATAAGTATCCCATTGGAGTTCATATATATAGTGTTTTGAGTTTTCATACCTGATAAAAAAATTCAAATACAAATTCAAAACATGAACACATTCGCTAATCTATTGATAGAGTTATTATAAAGTGAAATATTTAATAGTGATATATGTACAAGGTGAACAACTCTGTGTTTAAGCCTATAGGTTTAATGATTTTCTAAAATAGTAATATTCAGTAAAGGTACAGATAATATTGAAAATGTTTGATGATCTCATCCTCATTTTAATTTCCTAATAACATGATATAACTATTCAAGGTTTAAAGTTTGCAAATGATTGAGAAGTTTGTATATAAGATTATATATTGATAGATTGGTGGACTCTTAATTATTTATTATATATTTGTCATGCACTGAAATTAAGACTTACTCTATGATAATTATTCTTCGTGTAAATGAAATTCATGGTTTTTCACAATTAGTCCAAATGGGATGTGTAATTTCCCACCAGTACTGACCAAAGGCAAACTTAAAATCTTAGCTGGGCACACCAATTCCCTAGATATAAGTGATGAGTTGTCCTCATTCAATCACAGATCAATTCCAATGTATAATGAAAATTACAATTATTTCTCTCTTGGAGTTCCCTCCATATTAGAGAAATTGACTACTCAGAAAACAATTTTTTTTTTATTTACTCTACATTCAAAAAAGTTTAGAATATGATTTAGTTTAATAATATGGTCAATCTCTAATATATTTATTTTAATAAATTGAGATGTGTTTGATTTATTGTTTTTGCAATTAATTATAAACTGCGAGGATATAGGGGCGTTTATTTCATTCCCCTATCTCATGAAACGTATCATATAAATGCAATTCACCCACTTTTAGAGAGGGTTTATGATAATTAATTCTGTAACCTTTTTAATGATTGACAATCACTCTCTTGATAACAGTCGTATATTACGTTAGTCGTTAGTAAATGATTTTTTAATAGGTTACGTGTGCTAGATTATATTGACGACGGCGCTAAGGTCATCTTACTGAGTCCGAGTCACATTTCATTTTTCGGACTGATGTTTTCATCCTGCAAAATGATACGTTCAGTCCCTCTTAACCCACACATATACTTCGCTAATTAATTATATTTTTTTCATAAAGTATAAAATATATATTCATATAAATTTTATGCATATTTTTATATATTTTTCATAGATAATAGATATTGAGATAGTAAATATATATTACATTAGACAATTTTATATAGAGCGCGGCTATCCCCTCCAAGCGTTTTTCTTACCCCACCAATCGGAAAAAAAAACCCGGTGTTTTATCTTTTCCCACCGATCTGGCCAGGTCGACCAAATGTAGTCGCTACTTCATGTTTTGGACGACCGGACTTGGTCGCCATTTCAGGTTTTGGGCGATCAGACTTGGTCATCATTTCAGGTTTCGGGCGACCGAACTTGGTCGAACAGAATTTGTAATAAAATTTATAATTTTTTTTCTTGGAAACATAATCTCATGACGTATATCTTCCTTGAATCCTTCATACCACTCCAAGTCTGAGTTGTAATGTAAGGAGAATCAATTATTATTCTTAAATGTAGAATATAAGAACAATTTTTTTTTACATAAGTGACAGACAAATTTTCAAAAGCCAAATATATAATGTGTTTGGATCAACTGATATGTTTTTTTTTGTTTTCAAACGATGAATCCTCTTAACTACGAATTCAAACGAATCTTAAAAACGATATATATTTGTCTAATAAGATATTTTTCTATAAAATTTTGAATTAATTGAAAGTATACCTACTTACATTTTTTTCGGCCCCTTAGCTGTTGTTTGGATAAAAGAATAAATGTAGAATATGATGGATAAATCCAAAAATTTATTTGTTTACAAAAAATAGGTAGATATAGTTCTGAACTCTGTTCGACCAATTACAATCGTCCAAAAGCATGAAATTGCGACCAATTACGGTCGCCCCAAACCTGAAATGGCAACCAAATTCGGTCGACCTGAATCAGTGGGAACAGACAAACATCGAATTTTTTTTTTTTTTTTGATTGGTGGGGTAAGAAAAATGCTTGGTGGGGATAGACGTGCCCTTTTATATATTGTATTAGTAACATGATGATGACTATAAATAATGCTGTAAAATAATTATATTAGTGCCTTTTATTCCTTCTGAACCAGGAACAACTATGGAGGTGTTAGATTTGATGATGTTAGTCATAGTACCGCATGCAAGCACCACATGAGATATTCACACCAATAGTTTTTTTTATAAAAAGTGAATACTCCATGTAATGAAGTAATTATCTTCATGCATGTAAATGAATTGCATTATTTGCATAATTATGTACTCTAATAAAATATATGAACTCACTTATAAAAAATATATATTTATCTTTTGTTTAACAAAATATATATCTCGTAAGAGATATGAGATTGCACCCTAAGTTAAAGGATTGGGTGTAATAACGCGCTATTATTTTATAGGAAACATTACACTCAATCTATTTTATAATCTAACACACAAACCATATATGCATGTTTTTTTTAAATAAAATATCAATAATGATTTTTGGGCCCCAATTAGTAGACCCCATCATAAGCCCCATGAGGTGGCAAGTTTGAATTACCCATATTACCCCCCCTAACTAATCTCACCGTTTTTTTCCATAACCGGTCCAATAAATGTTGAGGCAGTTACGATTTGGCTGATTGTTTCCCTTTTTGAAGATACCAATTCAATTGCACGTTCAAAAAAATAAAAAATCATGGGTTTCCTCTTTTTTTATACCGATTGATCTGTCGTAACGAAAATAAACAACAATTTTATTTTTCAATCAGATCTGATCGGCGGAGAAGAGAAGATTTCAACGTTTTTTTTTTTTTGTGCGATTTGATTGTGGTGCAAACATCCAGGTTAGGCCTTTTTGGACCCCAAAAAATCACGATTTGTAATGTTTAGATCCAGATTGATCGGTGTAAATGAAAACAAATTTCAAAATCATTTTTTTTCAGTTTGATCGATGGAGAATATAAGAATTACACGATTCATTTATTTTGTTTGCGACCTGATTGTGGTGCAAACAATGGCGATTCATTCAGGTTAGGCCTTTTCGATCTCAATAAAATATGTTGATCTGATTTTTCGTCATTCCTTTGAATCATCATATACATGTATTGAATCTGAATTTAATTTAAATTCAGATACATGGTCTGTATCTTGATTTATATGCTTATTTGTGTACTAAGTATGATATGTACAATCGTTTATGTTTGTATGTTTGTGAATAATTATGCATATTGTATCATTCACCATATTTTTTAGCTTTGTATCAGCATTATTCGACTCATTCAGATTCAAAATTTTTCAATAGTTAGTTGAACTTTGCATGATAAAGTGCACATTCACTGGTATGGAATGTGTTTTTGTTAAATTCAGATACATGTTGTGTATCTGAATTTAGATGCATTTTTGTGTTTTATGTACGATCTGTATAATCGGTATTTAGTGGTGTGTATGTGTATATTTATGCATATTGAGTCATTCAGCATATTTTTTAGCTTTGAATGATCATTATTGAACTCATCAGAATCAATATTCAGTAGTATCGAATGTGTAGTTGTTAATTGAAATTCCAGAGACACGTGTATCTTGAATTTGTTTTCCAGCCCAATTTTAAGTTTGATATTTTATTTCTATAGATTTGATTAATGTGTATCCGATAAATATTTAATTGTTTATTGCCGTATATATATAAAGACTTGAAAGACTTTTATTGAAAATCTATGCACTGCTCATTAGCATGTAGACCATAAATTGTTTGTTTGGATTTAAGATACAGTACTGTATCTTAATTATATAACATGTGGCAACGTTTCTTATTTTTTCAGCATGCAGTAATGATGATTTTATGGATGACACATGCGAAGAATCAATCTATTTGGAAGACATCAATGATTCATGTGCTCTGGAAACCAGAAGGAACTGTCTGATTTGGCTGATCAGCAAAATGTAGATGAGATTGTAGCATGCGCAGAACAGTCTATTCCATATATTGGGATGTGTTTTCATTCTGAAGATGTGGTGCGGTTATTTTATAATAATTTTGCTCACAAGGTTGGATTTGGCATCGCCAAAATTCATGGGAAAAATGATGAAAATGGAAGGCAAAAGTTGATGTTTGGATACGAAATTCTGTATTCAAAGTATTGTTGATGTTTGATGAACAACTGATTGGTTTTTGGTTCTGTGTTTAAGATCATATATGATACAATTCAGATGTACTTGAATTTGAAAGTGTATCTGAAAGTTTTATTAGACATCTATATAAATTACAAATACAATGTCTATTGTGTGTGGAATGTATTTGCTTATTGTGAGGTGTTTATAAAAAAAAAACAGGTTTTCTGATTTACTTTCATCTGAGAAGATGAATTGTATCTTACAATGTGATGAGCATGTGAACTGTACCTGGTATATATGATGTGCATTAGAAGTGAAACATGTAGCTTGTTCTCTATACTTAACAAAATCTTGGACTTTTTATTAAGTGTATCTTAATTCGAAATGAATCATATAAGATTGGCTATATCTGTCACATAGTAAATAATTGGTACTACCTGAAAACCTGTCAAAGTAAATTTGTAGTGTATCTGAATTTGAAATGTGTATCTGAAAACCTGTATAATTTGCATAACAAAAGGTGATTCATATATGAAATTGTGATGTGTTTTGACTTTGTTATGTGTATCTGCAAAATTGTAATGGATGTAGAAAATGAACCACGTATATCTGATAACAGCAAACATTATGACAATGTAAAATGAAGTTCACAAACACATTGACATAACACATTATAACATCAAATGTGTTGAACAAACAGCCCTCTGCAATATTCGGTAGTATCAAATATGTAGATGTTAATTCCAATTCCAGATACATGTGTATCTTGATGTTGTTTCCAGCCAAATTGAAGTTTGATTTATTATTTATATGGATTTGATTGATGCCTATCTGATTAATATTTAATTGCTTATTGTCGTATTTATATAAAGGATTGAATGACTTTCATTGAAAATCTATGTGTGTTTTGCTAATTAGCTTGTAGACCATGAAATTGTTTTTTTTTGTTAAGATACAGTACTGTATCTTAATTATATAACATGTGACAACTTCCTAATTTTTCAGCAGGCAGTGATGACGATTGTATGGATGATACATGTGAAGACTCATAAATCAGCAGTTCACAAACAAAATGCAGAGGTTTATATTTCTGATGCATGCATAACAGTGACATTCCACACCAATAAATGATGTTTGTTATTTCAGATACAGCTTAGGCTTCACATATGCATAACATTTCTAGATACACTGGGTATCAGACTCATGTATCTGAAAGACAGATACACTAAATTCAATTTCAGATTGTGGGTGCCCCATGTTAACCTTATCCATTGCGTCACATTTTCAGATACACTACTTGTTTGGATAACAGAATCATGTATCTGAAAGTTAGATTTGTTTGTATTACTACAGAATAAAAATTAATTCCAGATACACTATTTTGTTTGATTTTCATATTCACTAATTGGAAATACAAAATTGTTTATATTGCTAAAAAATAAAATTAATTCCACATTCACTATATGTTTGGTTTTCAGATTCATGTATCTGAAATACTAATTTGTTCATATTGCTAAAAAAATTTCAGATTCATGTATCTGAAATACTGATTTGTTTAAAAAAAAATCCAGATAAACTAATTTGTTCGGATTTCTGATTCATGTATCTGGAATTGCGTCGTCTCATATTTTGATCATGAAAATCAGAGATTTTTCGTATAAGATGTGGAATAAATCCATCCGATCGTCATGTTTTTTATAGAAAAAAAAAACGTCGACAAGGAAGAGTTGATTGTGGGAAGAAATCTAACTTTTATTCTTGCCATTGTCGACGATTAGGTTGGGGAAGAGAACGGATTATATTCTCTTGAAAACTGATTTTTTTTTTTTTTTTGTGGTGTTCGAATGTTTTCTCCCAATTCTGAAACCCTAACTTTTTAATTTTTTTGAAATATGATTATTCGGTGGAGATGATTGTAGTTCCTTTGGTCGCGTGATTTTTGGGATTCCAAAAACGAGCATTAATGGCGGTATTAATTGGAGCCAATTTTGAAATTGCTCATGAGGGTATTCTAGTAATTGTCTTTTTTATGGTTTGAAAAAGTCAATCAGGCAACCAATAGGATTGTGCCACCTAATGGGGCTTACCAATGGGGCCTAGTTTATGGGGCCTAGGTAGCAGCACTGATAATATATATCATTTAATGAAGTATGTACTTTTATAAAAAAGAAATGAAGCATATGCTCAAATAAATAGAATAAAATCATTTTTAAAAAAATGTGAGAATTTTTTACAGTGTATGTACTTCGATGTTAGAATAAAGAAAAGGGAATTATTGTTATTATATTAGAGGATCCAAAGGACTCTATTTATAGATACATAGAGGAAACCCTAAAATACAGATAAGGAATCTAGGAAATCTAGGAAACTAATAATAACTAATAATATCACAATAATGATAATAAAGATATAATATTATCATAATAATGATTCTTTAACACCCCCTCCCAAACTCTGAAAGGTAGAACCCTTAGAGTTTGCACAAAAATGAGAAGGTGGCAAGGGCACGACGGCGACGACGACGGCAAGAGCACAACGGCAACAGCAAGGGCACGACGGCAAGGGCACGACGGCGACGGCAAGGGCACGACGACAACAGCGACGGCAAGGGCACGACGGCAACGGCAAGGGCACGACGGCGACGACGACGGCAAGGGCACGACGACGGCGACAAGGGCACGACAACAAGGGCACGACGACGACGACGACGGCAAGGGCACGACGGCAACAGACACGAGCACGACGACAGAAGGGCACGACGGCGACGACGACGGCAAGGGCACGACGGCAACAGACACGAGCACGACGACGGCAAGGGCACGACGGCGACGGCAAGGGCACGACGGCGACGGCAAGGCCACGACGACAACAGCGACGGCAAGGGCACGACGACAACAGCGACGGCAAGGGCACGACGACGACGATGACGGCAACAGACACGGGCACGACGGCAAGGGAACGACGACGGCGACAAGGGCACGACGACGACGACGACGGCAAGGGCACGACGGCGACGGCAAGGGCACGACGACAACAGCGACGGCAAGGGCACGACGGCGACGGCAAGGGCACGACGGCAAGGGAACGACGACGGCGACTAGGGCACGACGACGACGACGACGGCAAGGGCACGACGACAACAGCGACGGCAAGGGCACGACGGCGACGGCAAGGGCACGACGACGACGACGACGGCAAGGGCACGACGGCGACGGCAAGGGCACGACAGCGACGGCGACGACGAGGGCACGACGGCGACGGCAAGGGCACGACGACAACATTGACGGCAAGGTCACGACGACAACAGCGACGGTAAGGGCATAACGGCGACGGCAAGGGCACGACGACAACAGCGACGGTAAGGGCATAACGGCGACGGCAAGGGCACGATGACAACAGCGACGGCAAGGGCACGACGGCGACGACGACGGCAAGGGCACGACGGCGACGGCGACGGCAAGGGCACGACGACAACAGCGACGGCAAGGGCACGACGGCGACGGCAAGGGCACGACGACAACAGCGACGGCAAGGGCACGACGGCGACGGCAAGGGCACGACGGCGACGACGACGGCAAGGGTACGACGGCACTAAACATAAGTACCACGAGAGGACAAAGACTATAATACAACTAGACAGCGGAAGAAAATATGGGTACTAAAAGTCCTCCCCCGCTCCAATTGAAAACATCTCAATTGGAGCGGGGAAGAGGGAATAAAAACTTTTATATATCTAGGGTTTCAAAGGTGGCTCTGATACCATGTTAGAATAAAGAAAAGGGAATTATTGTTATTATATTAGAGGATCCAAAGGACTCTATTTATAGATACATAGAGGAAACCCTAAAATACAGATAAGGAATCTAGGAAATCTAGGAAACTAATAATAACTAATAATATCACAATAATGATAATAAAGATATAATATTATCCTAATAATGATTCTTTAACAGATACAATGAGTGAATGTTAACGAGATGTACATGACTATATAATATAAAAACATTAAATGTAACAAAACTCTTATTTTACATGACTGGGAATGCAATGATGATTGGAAAAAATCCCAAGGCCTTCCATGCCTCTCCTCATATATGCGTATCTTTAAATCCTAATTTCTTATGTTGATGTTTATTTAAAAAATCGTGGCACTTAATTAATAACTTTTGTGTGAATGTGCATGCATGTTCTAAGAGAGAGCTTAAGATTTCACTTGGGATCGGTTTGAATGTGCGGTTGCGCCGACCTTTTAAAAATCATGGAAAATGTTTTTTCAGAACTTATGAAGCGGGAAAAAATTAACACAAAAGAGGCAAAAACAATGTTGAATCTACCTAAACACAGATACAAATAAACTCTTAACCATATTATTGTTATTTTATTTTATTTTATGTATCAATTTTGGTGTCTGTATAAGAAATTAAGAACAATATCTAGGAAAGTAAATTTGAGCGTCCACGTGAATGTTAAGTTATTGATGGAATTTTTTGAAATTTTGTTGTACGATTCACGTGTGCAACGCTAAATCAGATCTATATATCACTTTCGCTCTCATTGCACAGACCTCTGCATGCTCTATCTAACCCCTCAATCAATGCATAAACCTCAGCCATGCAAAGACCCGACCCATCCCCGGAACCGAACGCGCAAACCCTCTCCCCCACCTCAATCCAACTCTGCCCACGTTGTTTCTTGATCCCCCTCCTCCCCATCTCATCCCTCACCCTCCCCGCATCCTCCCATCTCTTCGCATCCGCGCACACATTGAACAGCGTCACGTACGGCACGGCGTTCTCCGGCTTGATCTCCATCAACGCTTCCGCCGCCACTTTCACAAACCCCATGTCGTCATGCGCCAGGGCGGCCCCAAGCAACGCCCCCCAAATGGCCCACCCCGGGGAGACCGGCATGTTTCGTATCACGTCCAACGCATCTTCAAGCCTCCCATACCGCCCCATGATGTCCACAAGCGATGCGTAGTGTTCGACGTGCGGGGTTATCCCAAACTCGGAAACCATTGAATCGAATTGCTCTCTGCCCTCATTGACTAAGCCCGCATGTCCGCACGCGTGCAGCGCGGAAATGAACGTCACGTGGGTCGGTCTCACACGCGCACTTTTCATCTCCTCAAAGAGATTCAAAGCTTCGCGCGCGAAGCCGTGGTGGGCGTACCCCCCGATCATGGCAATTCCACGTCACGGCATCTTTTCTCGTCGTCACACCATGGAAGACGGCCTTCACATCCGATATGCTTCCGCATCAGGAGTACATCGCGATGAGGGAGTTGTTGATAGGTGTGTCCGCGATCAGCGTTTTCTCGACGAGCTGATGGATTTGCATTCCAAGCCTGAGCACAGCGAGACCCGCGCAAGCACCGAGCACGGAAGACAAGGTGTGCCGGTCCGGCCTTTCTCCAGAGTCTCGCATTCTAGAGAAAAGCTTAATCCCCCCTTCAAGGTCCCCGTTCCGCTCATGCCCCGCGATCATCGAATTCCATGAGACCAATGTCTTGCGAGGCATCCGGTTGAAGATGCATTGCGCCTTCTCAAGCTCCCCCTTCTGGGCGAAGCCCGACACCATCAAAGTCCAGGTCCACGAGTCGGGTTCGAGCATTCGCCGGAAGAGAGTTTCCGCCTCATCCATTTCAGATGCGTTGACGAGCCCGGTGATCAGTTGAACATTGAAACGCAGTCCTTTTGCGGAGTCTCATTGAACATTGCGCGAGCCGCGCTAAGGTCACCAGTTTTCACATAACACATACTCATAGAATTCCAAGACACCGCATCCTTATGGATGTGGGAAATTCGATCAAACATTTGACGCGCTTCCATGACCATCCCGCGTTGACCGTACGCGGCGATCAACGTATTATAAGCATCCAAGGCTCCATCGCGCGTGAAATCCAAACCAAGCAACACATCTTCCGCGGCGCGCAGCATATTGTTCCTCGCAAGACCCCTAACGAGCGCGCTCAGACTCGAGGAATCCCGAGATGGAATTCCTCTAAAGACCTCCACCGCCTTCTCAACCTCCCCGTTTTCGAGGAACCCCATCATGAGCGTGTTCCACGAGACGGCGTTCCTCCCGGGCATCGCTTTGAAAAGGCGCGCGGCTTCCCCCGTCCGCCCGTTCCGCGAACACGCGGCGATCATCGTGTTCCACGACACGGCGTCTCTCTCGGGCATCCGATCGAACAGGGTCCGCGCCTCCTCGAAGTAGCCCGCGAAGCCGGCGTAGCCCGAAAGCATGGTGTTCCACGACACAGGGTCCCTCTCCGGCATCCCGTCGAACAGCCTACGCGCGCGGGAGAAGTCGCGGTTGCGTATGTGGGCGGCGATCATGGTGTTCCACGTCACGGTGTTCCGCCTGTGGAGGCCGTCGAACATCCGCTGGGCCTCGTGGAGGCGACAGACGCGGATGAGGCGGGAGAGGCACTTGTTCTGTGCCCGGAGCGCGAGATCGTCGCAGCTGGCGCTCTCGAGGGGGGTCGAAGGAGGGAAGGGTGGAGAGGAAGAGAAGCGAGGATGCGCGATCGGACGGTGGAGGCTCTTCGGTCTCGACGTCGCAGCCATCACAGTGTATGCGAAGATGGAATTGGTGGTGAATCTGGTCATCTCCCGATCGCGCTCTCCGCATCGTCTCTTACGATGCGACGATTGCGGCGTACGCGCGGGCAATGTCAAAAGAAAAAAAGGGGAAAACTCCATATAACCCCCTGTAAATTGATTGAAATCTATATAACCCCCTAACGTTTCTTAAAATCCATATAACCCCCTGAAATATTTAGTAAATCCAAATAACCCCCTGAATAAAATTTATGTTCACATATGATGAATATTTTGTAAATATTATGTTTGGTTAACCTTGATAGAAAACACGATATACCAAAAAAATTCTACAATGTGTTAAAAATGCAAAAAAAATTATGTAAATGACGATTTTACCCTTCTAGGTAGGGTTTTATAATATATCCAGAGAGGGTAAAATCGTCATTTTTATAATATTTTTCACATTTTTAACACATTATAGTGATTTTTTTAGTATATTGTGTTTTTAATCAGGGTTAATCAAATGAAACATTTGTAAAATATTCATCATTTATTAATAAAAATTTTATTCAGAGGGTTATTTAAATTTATTAGGTGTTTACAGAGGGTTATATCGATTTTAAGAAAAGTTCGGGGGTTACGTGGATTTCAGTCAGATTTAAAGGGGTTGTATGGATTTTTCCAAAAAAAAAATATATTCAAAGTTGATATGTCTCTTTATCAGCCTCAAATGTCACAACCTTCATGCTGTGTTTGATCCCTGATGTAATGTATATTATTTTAGCATGTTAATGTTTGATCCCTGATGCAATGTATATTATTTTATTATGATGATAGTATATAATTTGTTATAAAAACTTTAAAATATATGAATCGAGTATGTATTTTAATTTTATAATAAAAAATTATTTTATTAATCCAAGGTATACTTAAAAAATTAGAATATGTGAGAATCCAAATTGAGCCAGTGTAATATTTTTGTTTTCCTTGTGCTGAAATTTTCTAGAAAAAGGCATGCGAAAGGGTGTTGAGTTTATTTTTCTTGATTTATTATAATCAAAGTTTCATGTATTTTATTTTCTTTGTGTTGTAATATTTGGGTTTTGCAAATGAAGTTTTTTAAATAATCCAACATTGGTTAAATGGTTTGGATTGAAGTGATATATAAATGAGGGCTGTGCACATATATTGTTAACGTGTAACAAGTACAAGTGCACATGGGTTTGCACGTGCAATACATATGTGTGCACAAGTGCATTATTCAGCACTCAGCACTTTCACATTAAATGCTTATAACATTTTAATAGTGTATTAATTTTAAACGTTTTGTATGATGCATTATGTGTATAAAATTCGATTAATTAAAAATTTAACTTCGAGACAGTTATAACTGATTGCAACTGTTGAGAACAGTTTGTGATTTGGTCTTTAAAAGGGGGGAATGGAAGCGGAACTCCCTTTTGGTCCCCCTCTAAAACAACCTTCTATTTTTAAATCCATTTTTGCTCAAAAAGAATGTCTTCTTTCATTTCTCAACGATGAAGTAATACCAGACCAAGCTCATGAGCTTATTATCCTAGATCGGACGGAACATGTTGAGTTGATAGGATCCTCTCATTTTTGTTTGCGCCCCCATGTCATCACACACTCAATCCTATTTTCAAAACCCTATTAGGCTTGCATCTATATCTGCCATAAACACAGCAGCCAAAGAGAGTCAGTTTTAGACATTCATTTTGCTGACCACAAGTCTAATAAGACTACATTATATCCGAGAATGAGTTTGCAGAGAATCCCTATAGCAATTTCGTATAGAAGTGGGAGAAAAAATCGCTTAATGAAAGCATATTCGCTATGAGCCTCGAAGTCTCAAATTGTTCTTTTTGGTTCCATTCCTCATTTTCCATCAATTTTAAGCGATATTTCAATGGATGCCGAATCCAACATGACGTCGATCAAGATCATGAACCAAGACTTCATCAAACTGGATCGTTTCGATTGCACCAACTTCACTCGATGGCAGGACAAGATGCGTTTCCTCCTCACCACTCTGATGATTTTTTATCTGTTGGATTTAGACTTAGTGGCGCTTCCAAAATCTTCAGAAGAGGATATGCCAGAACAAACTATAGATTGAAAGAAGAGGATGGAGGACGATATGATATGCCACATCCATATCATGAATGCTCTTTTTGATCGTTTATATGATTTGTATACCGGAACAAAGACCGCGAAGGAGATCTAGACCAAACTGGAGGAGAAGTATAAAGCGAAGAAGAATGTACAAATAAGTTCATAATATCCAAATATTTTAATTTTAAAATGGTTGAAGGAAAAGGTAGTCTCACTCAAGTTCATGAGTTGCAAGTGTTAGTGAATAAAATTCGGACATTGAAAATAGATGTTTCTGAGTCTTTTTAGGTGGGGGCAATTATTGCGAAATTGCCTCCATCTTGGAATAACTTCATAAAGATACTATTGTACAAGAGGGAGGAGCTCACTGTGGAGCATGCAGGTCATGACGCATTTGCGCATAGAAGAGGAGTCTCATATCCAAAACAAGGAAGGAAATTCCTTTGAAGGCTCTAAAGTGAGCACTGTTGAAGGTGCTGGTCTTAGCAATCTTAACCAGAACAAGAAACCCAAAAACACCATATAGAAATTTGGCAAGAAGAGAAAATTTCAGAATCAGAAACCCAAGAAAAATGGCCCTTGCTATGTCATGGCAAAAAGGGTCACTATACTCATGAATGCTGAGATCGGAAGACTGCTAAAACTGACAAAACCGAAGTGAATGTTCTAGATGATCATGAAAGAATAGTTGTTGTGATTGAGGTCTTTATTGTTGACAAGATTTCTAGTTGGAGGGTCGATTCTTGTGCTTCTGTTCATGTCTGTCATGATAGGTCACTCTTCAAAATATATGAAGAAGTGACAGAGGAGAAAGAGGTTATGATGGGAAACAACAAACATTCGAATTAAGGTCGTTGGAAAGGGCTTTGTTAAATTTCACTTCACCGCTGGAAAGAAGTTCATTCTTGTTAATGTTCTTCATTTTCTAACAATGCACAGAAACTTGATCTTTGCTGATCTTGTTGTTAAGAGGGGAAGAAAAATTGTGTATGAATCAGACAAGTTAATCTTGTCTAAGAGTGATGTATTTGTGTTAAAGGGTATTCTTATGATGGGATGATAAAGTTGAGCCAGAATGAAAATGCTATTAATTTTTCTTATATTGAGGAATTTGTTTCTGTATGGCATTGTAGATTGGCACATTTGAATTATAATTCAATTAGGAATATGATCAGACTTGGCATGCTATTAAATTATAATGGTGATACACGTAAATGTGAAATATGTGTTAAATCTAAATTCGATAAAAAGACTTTTTCAAAAGTACAAAGAGCATCTCAAATTTTAGAATTAATTCATTCTGATATATTGTTGTGTGAGATAAACAAATATTATGCTAAACACAAATTCTTATAATTATCACATCAACAATGTAAACATCAAATATATATGAAATCATGCATACTCTAAAATATATAGTAAAAGCATTAAATAAAAGAGTTAGGGATTAGAAAAGTGTATGTGAAAATATGGAAGTGAGTGAAGACACTCTGTCATCGGTGAATAAGACCCCCTCACGCACATGGTTGAATGGCTCCTACCACTGAGAGATACGACCACAATAGGTTTTGTTCTTTCGGGGTGCGAGCTACGGAAGAACCACGGTGAATAGATTGTGATCCTTTCAGACGCCCTGATAAATAAACCAATAGAAAGGGAAAATAGTGTTGCATGCGGATTGGGTTAGACACTAAAAGGGCTGAACATGATTGATCACTAATGCATTAAGTACACAGAGTAAATAAGAATTGGAATTCCACTTTTACTTGAGATGATTGCCCTCGGACATGAGAACCCTTCCTTTTATATGCAAATGATATATGATGTTAATAAAACGCCACATATTAATGCATTGTCATTGAATATTTGAAACGCATGAAATTCTCAAACGGCTGAGCATTCTAATCTTCAAAAACGCATGCTCTGTCCGTAATTAAACATTTCAAAGCCCCAACTCATCCAAACGGCTAGTGAGGTTTAAGATATGCATGTATTTTCGGTCACTAAATTCTAACAATCCCCTAGAACCATAAATACATAATAAATATAGATATAACGCAAAATAGAGATAGTCAAGGAATATAATAAATTGATCTAGGGTGGAACAAAGAATCTTGGGTGTCTTATACCATGTAATAGGTGAAGGTATTTTCTGGGATTGAACATTCACTTAGTGTAAACCATTTCCCCCGGAGAAGCTTGAATAGACCAAGTCTTTGAATTCGACCCCTTTAGCCTGGTTTCTCTGATCACACACACGGTACAAGATATGAGTCATGTTCTACGGGGTAGTACATTACGGCCATGTGCTCATATCCTTTATTAAATGCCTTAGAGATTTAGCCCAAATCCCAAAGGATACGGGCCCTCGTCCGTGCACTCCTATAGGTGAGTTCTTCAGGGTGTCTGCACAGACCACACCTTGTCCGAAAAGGACTCGAACCCATTAAGAGCATTAGCTCAACCTACTTCCGCTACAGTTAGCACTGTTACTATAGGGATGGGTTAGAGGAACTTTTCCTCTACAGTACTCACAAGTTTACCAATACAACTTTGTTATCCCCTTGAAAACCATCTTTATGAGATCTCCAATCACCATGTAGGGAGCCCGCTGCAGGTAATTTTTTAATGGGCTTAACCCACATCCCCCTAGGTCTCGATATTAAGGACGAGTTATCTCGCAAGTCCTTTAGTGAAGTTCTCTACAAAACTCGAGTTATATTCCCTTAGACATAAGGTGAATCGACTTAAGTTTTATTTATAGTTGTCTAGACAATTTGATTTTCTTGTCCCAATATTTTGTAGTCTCTCTCTCTCTCAATATTTTCCTTTTAATTAATGAGGTATATGTCTCTCCCCACATTTTAGGGTATGTAAATTATCATTGTAATTTTTTATTATTTATTTTCACAAATACCCCTACATTTAGAGACTATATAAAAAATAATTGGGATATGCATGCATGCAAAAATATTCTCTAAAAATAAATCACAATTTTTTTTAAATTTATTTATGCATGCAAGCAATAAAGCTTGATCATCATCACATGAGCATACAAACATATAGAAAATAATAACTTTTATGCTAATCATAATGTCAATATAAGAGTATGCAATTGACCAAGACATTTATGTGAGCATGATTACCACAAAATTATTTAATATGACCATTAATATTTAAGGTAATCACAAGTTAAGTTTGTACTCACGTATCTCGGATAGACCATATACACAATATTCATCCAGGGTACCATAATATAATACAGAAAATGTGAAGGTCATATGAAGAAGATATCCAGATAGTTCTTCAAATAATACATCAAGAAAATAAGATAATATAGTTGTCTCCTAGACCTGATAACTGACAGTTGTAATGAAAGGGCATAAACGAATATCAGCAACCCATAGATCATCAAATATAAATATCATGGAACACTATGCCTCTGTGTTCCTTTTGAAGACCAAAATTGTTATATATGTGTCACTTTTTGGCCTGCTGGTAACCATTGGAGCATTTTGGCAGTTTTTAAGTTTTTTCGTTTTTCAATCGGAACCGCAAAATTTTGGACTGTTAGCTATCGTCCTGAGCTAGAGGACTCCGATTGAAAATCTAACTGCATATTATGTGTCCTGGTGCCATTTTAAGCCACTCATAAAAATTTCATCGAATTCCGGCAACGTTTCTGAAATTTTGCAATTCCGGGGCGTATCTGGGTTTTTAAGTCGCTTACTATATAAAGGTGGGATCTAAAAATCACATGTCACTATTCATCATCCCTACCATTTACTTTTCTCTCTCTCCTCTCTCTCATTTTCTCCCTTTTGAGCCCCTTAGAGACCTCAAACCCGAAAACCTAAAGCACAGGAAGTGTAGATCGGGTCCCGATCTACACCCCGGTGCCTTCAAATCCTGATTCCGACGAGTCTAGCCTCTCCATCCTCCCCTCTTTCTCCTCTGTTTTGGGCCATTTCGAAGGCCGAGTGAGATCCGGGCGTTGGAGGGCTTTGGGGAAGCGTTTCGGTGCGCGGAGAGCACCCGGACACCCCTTCCTCCCCTTGGTATGCTCTTTTACCTCTTCTTTTTGGCTTAGATGCATGTTAGGAGGGGGGTTTTGTGTTTGGGTGGTGGTCGGCGGCTGTGGGAGGCTGTCGGAGGTGGTTGGGGGCGGTCGGAGGCCGTCGGAGGCCATTGGGTGGGTGGTGGAGTTGCTCGGGCAGTGGGGGGTTCTGTTTCGGGCAGCAGGCAGCAGCGGCAGCAGCACGGGCAGCGCGCAGGCTGGGCGCGCGCGTGCGTGCGCGCCGGCGTGCGCGCGGGCGTGCGCGAGGTGCTGGTCGAGCAGCTGTGCGCGAGGTGCTGGTCGAGCAGCTGTGCGCGAGGAGCTGGTGGCGAGCTGTGTGCGAGGTGCTGGTCGAGCAGCTGTGCGCGAGGTGCTGGGCGAGCGGTGCTGGGGGTGATGGCCGAGAGGGCAGTGCGTGCAGGGGCGTCGTGCAGGGTGCGTGCAGGGTGCGTGCGGGGCGCGGCGAGGCAGGGGTGGTGCGCACGGGGCGCGGCGAGGCAGGGGTGGTGCGCGCGGGGCGCGGCGAGGCGGTGGTGGTGCGCGCGGGGCGCGGCGAGGTGGCGGAGGTGCGTGCGGGGCGAGGCACTGCGTGCGGGGGCGTGCGGGGTGCTCGCGGGCCGGCGCGAGGCGTGCGGGGCGCGCGCGGGCTGCTGCGGTTGGGCGCAGTGGACGCGCGGTGCCCCGGGTGGTGCGGCGGCGGGCAGGGGCCCGGCGGTGTGCGGGGTGCGCGGGCTGAAGCGCGGCGGTGCACCCGGGAGGTCGGGTGGCCTTGCGGGTGGTTGCCGGCCGTGCGGGTTGTTGCCGGGGGTGCGGGTGGTTGCCGGGGTGCTCGGGCTAGCGTGCGTACGGGGCGTATGCACGTTTGCCCGAGTGTTGGGTGGTTGTTTGTGGGTTTTGTGTATTTTTGATGTCTTTGGTAGTAGTTGTGGATTTATACTCACCAATTAATACCCTGTCTTGCAGATCTCGACGGACGGTCGTGCGTCGACCCGACTTCCGGTGAGTGGGACAACCCAACCCAGTTTGGGAGGCGCTACATGCACTTGGCGTGTACCGTCCTCCCCTGGGGCACATAGTTGGTATTAACTGTTTTTATTATAATCCATGCAAGCATGATCTATGTGTAGAATGCATGCCACCCTAGACTTGTATGTTAGGGACTTGCACCCTTAGGATTTGTGCATGAGCCGTGCATCCTGTCACCCCGCTATCATGCTAGGAAAGCCCTGACCTATGCATGCGTCCTATTAGTTTGATTTATTTACTTAAATGCAAACTTGTAATATTGTTAGCATGCCTTGGGGAATATAAGGGGGCCTTGCGAGGTTAACATTGAGACCCGGGTTAGGGTACTCCGTGTTCCTTGTTTGGTTGTCGGATGTCCTATATCGGGACCTCAGGTTGCCCTCCCAAGGTCTCTTTTCCTCATTTTTATTATCTGTATTCCCCGCATCTTGGTTATGCGCGTGGAGGAATTCTGAAAGAATTCAAGACATTAGAGTTGTAGAGATGTGCTGTCAGCGGATCCGAGTGGATCATATGCGATGGATAGGCTGTTCTGTTCCCTTCGTTGGATCCGTGTAGAGACTACCTCGGCGTTAGAAAGGTTGTCCCGTGCAGGGGCTCCCATCAGTAGGCGCCTCCTGATTTGGTAGAAGGACTGCGCTGAACGTGGGGGTGGCCAAACGACCTACGGAGTGAGGAGAGACTACCGGTGGACCAAGGGTGACCAACAGCCTAGTCAGTCCCAAGAGCCTATGTCACCTATTGAGGGGTGAGGGTGAGGGTATGGTGGGCCGGCGATGTGACGACCCACATGATTGTGTATGGATGATTATCAGCCCATTAAGTTCCAACATCCTTTGTCACCTATTGAGGGGTGAGGGTGAGGGTGAGGGTATGGTGGTTCGGCGATGTAGCGAACCACCGGACTTGTGATTGATTATGCCACTTTGGGGCTCTTTGTTGTAAATTGTGGTTAATATAAACTGTATGCATGGGTTGTGCTATTCACTGAGCGTGTGGCTCACCCCTCGCATAAAATCTTTTTCAGTGATCACTGAGGAGGACTTGAAGGAGGAGCTTCCCAAGCGACTACACCAGTAGCGGAGTAGCGCCACGTCCCTCGAGTTTTGAGGCCATCAGCATCCTTCTCTTTGTTGTATGTATATATCTCTGTGCTTGGGCACCTAGTTTGGTTTATGTATGGATTGTATTTATGTGTATATGGACATGTTGGCTCTCACAAGACATATGATTATGTATCGAGTCTGTAGTATGTTTTGATTACAGATTCAGTCTTTTAGCTTCCGCATTTGGTGTATATATCATGTCAGCCCTGCTTTGTCTGTGTTGTCATTTTAGTTGTCGTTTGAGTATATTATTGAATTCCTGTTACTGATATCATATATACACTTGCCGCGTCCCAGGGACGGCCGCCCTGGGGCGTGACAAAAATTGTCCCAATATGATAGATAAGAAGCAATCTGATTGTCATGCCTTTAACTACATAAATTGAAGCTTTCTGTTGATAGGTAACTGATATCATGCGTCACATCAAATAATAGAGCAGCCTCATAAGATGATAATTAAAATAGCACGAACACTTGAGTGATTCTCGAGAAAATTAAAAAAACCCAATAGATAATAATAAGCTCCGTGATCATCGGCAAAATATGGCTAAGTCACAGATCACTAAATATAATGAGAAATCTGAATAAATGATAATAGAGACCTAGAGAAGAATTCCAATAGTCTCAACAACCAAATAGTTTAGAACTCCATTTATCCAATCTCATGTTAGATTATTACTGGAATACCACTAGCCTTCAAATATCATGTTAGATTATTACTGGAATACCACTAGCCTTCAAATAAATATAATCATGCAACTTCTTTGCAATTAATATATATATCTCAATAGGATACATAAATATGCCTTGCATAAATAACAATACTAACACCACATAATATCAAATCTCAAAAGAATGAAAATTTTTCAAGGAACTATAAATGTTGGCATGTCATCTTATAATAAGAGAAATGTTAAATAATACTCGTATATATAGACCATAAAATATAACATTTCACAACAATATGTGTATTGAAGTAATAATATCATGATCAAATTTATATTCCCATAGCCACATTTATATATTATGAAATCAACCCTTTAAAGACTGGATACCTTTTGGTTTCAGGAATGTAAGAATTATGAAATCATAAATATGCCAACTCTGAATGCATATCATGTAAATGATGAAATGAAAAAAAAAATTTGCTACACACATGTCATGACAGCCTTTATAAATGGAAACAACAATCAACAATTCACAAAGTTTTGTAGCTATTCATGCATGTCACCATATGAATTTTATTTATGCATATGTAATATATTCATTCATTCATTAAGAAATATTGAAACGCATGGTACTATGGTATATATGTATATGATGAAAGATGTGGCCAGCAATCCCAACTCATGCATGTATAAAATGAGACCCCCACATTCCAATGAAAATGAAATTCATTGTAATTTATAATTCTCCCTGACAGGTCATAAAAGGGAAAACAATCATGGTCCAATTAAACTTTTAAAACACTTGCAATCATCATACATTCCTTGCTTTCATCAAACAAATGCATGCAATTATAAAAGATTTCAAAAATAATTGGACCAGAAATAATTGGACCCAAATGTGACAATGGAATTCAAAGATGTTGAGTTCGTTGTGGACAAATTATTTTCAGATTTTAAATATGAAAATAGTGTCTATACATAACAAACTAAAAAAATTTATGTTGAGAATTCTTCTAGAACATTTGAACTCAGAAATAGTTAAAGAGTGAGAAAGGAGAAATGATTAGAATCTAGATTCATTGATCCTACACATGTGATTTTCTTAGTTGAAGGAGATAGAAAATCAATGTTGAGAAAAACTAAACTTGAGATAAGTTTAGAGGAAGACTCCAAAACTTTTAAAGAAGCAATGTCTTCTGAAGATGCATCTTTTGGAATGAAGCAATTAATGATGAGATGAATTCAATCATTTTATATAATACATGGAAACTTGTGGATTTGCCTTCTAGTTCAAAACCAATCAGATGTAAATGGGTTTTCAAAAAGAAATATAACACTAATGAGGTAGTTCAAACCTTAGGCCAGATTAATGGCTAAATGGTTTCAACGAAAGGAAGGGAACGATTATTTCGATACATATGCTCATGTAGCAAGAATAGCATCTATAAGAGTATTGTTTGCACTCTCATCTATACATAATTTTGTCATACATCGATGGATGTAAAAATTGCATTCCTTAATGGTGAACTTGAAGAAGAAGTTTACATGGAGCAACCTGAAGGGTTTATTTTACCTGGACAGGAAAACAAGGTATACAAATTAGTGAAGTCCATTTATAAACTTAAACAGACTCTCAAATAGTGGCATAAAAAATTTGATTGTGTTATATTATCTAATGGATTTAGACATAATGATGTAGACAAATGTGTATATTACAAGAAATGTAATAAAAATATTGTCATTATTTGCTTATATGTTGATTATATGTTGATCATTAGCAATGATATGCAATGCATAACTGAATCAAAATAATTTTCGTCTACTATGTTAAAAATGAAAAACCTTAGAGAGGTCGATACTATTTTGGGTATCAAAATTCAGAAACATAGTAAGGGTTATGCATTTAGTCAATTTCATTATGTTGAGAAAATATTGCATAAGTTTAAGCACTTTAACTTAAATGACACATTTACTCCATCTGATCCTAGTATCAAATTAATTGAAAATAATGAAAGAGCAGTTGCATGGTTGGAATATGCAAGTGCTATAGGAAGTCTTATGTATGCAATGCATTGCACAAGACCTGACATATCTTTTGTTGTAAGCAAACTGAGTAAATATGCAAGTAACCCCTGGTGTAGAATATTGGAAAGCCATGGGCGAGTCCTTGGTTTTTTGAAGAAAACAACTGGACTCGAATTATCATATGAAAGGTTTCCAGGTTTTAGAAGGATATTCAGATGCAAGTTGGATATCGAATATAGGTGATGGTAAATCTACTACAGGATGGGTATTTACTGTAGGTGGTGCTGCTGTTTCGTGGGAAAGGAAGAAACAGACAGGTATTTCACACTCGACTATGAAGTTGGAATTTATAGTCTTAGCCGCTATTGGTAAAGAGGCTGAATGATTAAGAAATTTCTTAATGGATGTTCTTGTACGACCAATCCCTGCTCCATCAATATCAATTCATTGTGGTGAAAATCACATCTAAGGGGGATGGGATAAAATATTTGGACATTTAGGACCATTGAATAATGGAAACCCAACTTATTGTAATATGCCGAACTCTCTTATGCTAGTTTATGCTAACATTTACATGTTTGGATAGCAGGATAGCATAATTTTATGCTAAATGGAGCTTACGGTTTTTATTGTCCCTAAGGTCGTGCATTCAATTTAATTATTTTTAAGCACTTTTGAGGTATATTTAGGATTCGAGATAAACATATGAAGCCTTCAATTTTGAGTTGCCTTTCATATAAAATTGATTTTGTGCTATTTGGAGCTATATTAGAAATGTTAAGGCTGTTTTACCATTGCTGACCCTCGAAGAAGAAAGCGTGGTGTCTCTTGTTTGTCGCTGTTTTTAGCTTAATTGGAGGTTTCTCTAATTTTGATCTAAATAGAGAAGTTGTAAATATTTTCATCAGCTTTCCAACAGAAATTGTATCATCTGAAATGGAGTGTCCTACAAGAAGATATGGCCATTCTAGGCGAGACTACACAAGTTTATAAGGATGGGTAGTTTGGTAATTTGGCGGATTTCTCAATTACATTTCATGCTATGAGAGTCGGTGGTTTATGTGTGTGTATTTATGAGAGAGGCACGAGGGTATTATTTTTGTTCTTTTCATCGTTATTCTTCATCTAAGGTGGTTGTATTTCAGTTTTGAATGAAAATTATGTTTTTGGGGCTGGATGAATATGGATTATAGGGTTATTTTTACTATATTAATTTAGGGTCCATAGTGGGAATATCATGTTTGCCTTGGGGGAATTGAGGTTTGCTTGATTAATGAGGTACGGTTTGATATCTTATTGGAATTATATTTTTATCAGTGGACCCCTCTACATGCTTTAGGAGCTGGATTAGGGTGAGTCCAGCTTGGGGTTGTGAATTGGCTGGTAAGTGACCCATTATTTGCTTGTTCCATTCCATTCCACACTTTATTGATGTTTTCTTTGTTCGGTTGCTTTTTGAAAATTCAGACTTGTTGATCTTCTGGTTGTTTGAGATTCTAAATATTCTTATCATTGGTCTATTTATTCTTGAAATATTCACTTTTGATACATGTTTCCTTGTTAATTATTATTATTATTATTTAGTTGTCGAGATTAGAGATTCATACTTATTTTAGTCATATCTTGAGAGTATGCATTACTGATTCTCTTGAACCTATAATTGACTTATGAATAGTGTGAGTCGTGTGTGATCCTATTGTATAAATTCTGATTATTCGGTATGTTCCTATGATCAATCTGATTGTGTTGTCCGACCATAGAACCTTATGATGTACTTGTATCTTTTGTGTGCTTTGAGGTGCATGATCATAGACCTTACATTTTGGGCTCCTTAGTGCGCATGAGTATGTATAGGGTCGAGTAGGGGGCTGGGAGACTACTCTATCGTACCTAGACGTTCGGGGGCCCGGTAGTGATTCCGTTGTGGATGTTTCGAGGGTTACGCCTGAGATATTTATTGTGGATGTCTCAGACGATGGGCGGCCAAGATGGAGGTCTTGGAGATGGTCATCCCTATGCACACTGGTCAGAGTTTATTATTTCCCTATTCGTTGAGTATTGTGGATGTTTCGAGGGCCACAACGAGTGTTAGTGATACGATTGGCATTCCTCTTGTTGATGTGATATTAGTGCATCTATTTCCTAATATGATGTATGATTTCAGAGTATATGCTCTTAGTCCATTGGTAATGCACCTCGAGATATTTGTTAAGAGTATCAGTTGTGATGTGTTAGTTCGTGTATTCATTCTTGGTTGGTTAGTGAGTTTATCAGCGATGTTATTTTTTTTCCCTGGCCTCCTAATAATGATTTAGTGATTTCATTTGGTATTTTATTAAGATGCTTGAGCTAGTATTCCATTCAATTTGTGTTTCACCTTTTGGGTTATTCATGCATGAAATGTTTGGGTTACTTACTGTCTACTAAGCATGTTTCGTTCATTCCATTCTCGTTCTTCCTATATTTGCAAAGTAGAGGCATGGGGTTTTTGGGCATTGGGTTTGTCTTCTTTTGGTGTCACGTCCAGCTGGTGAGCGATATATATTTTGATATTATGGTTATGTACATTTTGTTAGAGGCTGGTCTAACGAAACATGCCTATGTTAGTATGTTATAATGTTCTGTATAAAAACTGTATATGAGGTGTGTTAGGTGCTCTATTAACTTCTTAAACTTTCATGGGTGTGTTTCGTCACTGTTGATATCAGAGCATAGGTTAGACCTCATTGAGTTAATTGAGGATTTAGATAGAAGTTCGACAGAGCAATATGTTAGAATTTGAGGTATAATGTTGTACACAGAGAGCACATTTGGGATAGGAGGAGAGGTTATGAGTTCTTACTTTTTTTATATTTTGTATTGCAGGTTTGCTTCTCGAGTTATATGCCAGGCTTATGGCATTGGAGTTCTTCACTTATCTTGGTGTTGAAGAGAGCCTCTTTTGTGGAATGAGATGTGAAGGAGATTGCAATGACAATTAGAGTGGATCGAGTTGGAGGACCACAAGGCCTATTTGTATTTTGTGGATTTGGTCCCAAATCCTGTTTAAGGGGGGTAGGCTGTAATAGTTTGAATCTTCTTGTGCTGGTTCATGTTAACATTTACATGTTTGGATTACAGGATAACATAATTTTATGCTAAATAGAGCTTATGGTTTTTATTGTCCCTAAAGTCGTGCATTCGATTTAATTATTGTTAAGCACATTCAAAGTATATTTATGATTTGAGATAGACATATGAAACCTATGTGCCATCCCATTTGTACTGCTCAATATTTTTTTTTAAAATAAGACACATGTCTATTAAAGAGTATATTGTTATAAAAGATGATAAAGTCATTGAGACATACTAGTATTAAAAAAAATATTTCATTCAGCGCATTGTATGCTACACTATTGTAAATTTGTAATGTTCAGATAGCTGGGATACTGCTTTTGGAATGTAAACTGGGTTGCGCACTGACAGCGTTTACTTCTCTACCATAAGAACAAGCTGTTGACGGGCCATTTATATGTTAATCTCAGCCGTTTAATCACTGTGCCTCAACATTCCAACAATCACGAGCGTCTCCTCCCGTGAGTCCTTTCAATGAGGGAGCTCAATGAGTGCACGGTGAAGATGCGATGTCATAACTCCCACCGCGTGAACGGGTGACGCGTCAAGCGAGGGACTTAACGGGGCGTTATCCGAAGCTAATTAGGCTCGGATTTATCCGAACCTAATTTTCTCTTTGAAAAATATAAATTGACAACCCCGCGAAAAAAAAAGAAAGAACAAAATCCATTTCGTCTTCGTTTACGCCGAAGCAGAGAGAACGCTCGATCAGGAGCTCTTAAAGGTAGAGTTTTCTTTTTCAATTTCATTCATTTATCACTTGATTTTCGGTTTCATTCAGTTTTAATGCAATGTCGATGTCCTTAGATCAAAGTTCGAATACGGATTATTTCGATTTAGAAGGGATTTTTGGGTTTTTGTTGAAAATAGATTGATTTAGGGTTTTTTAGATTATTATTTTTTTGGGTTTTACGGTCGTTTTTTGGGCTTTTTAGGGGATGTATCCGTTTGATTGAAGATTTTAGGGTTTCTCCCTGTTTCAGGAGGTAAAAGAGGGGAAATTTGAAAGGGTGGGGGGGGGGGGGGGAGGTTCCCTAAAAAAGGCGTCATCCTTATTGTGGGTTTTTTGGATTCTGGTGAAATGGGAGGGGACCATGTCGTCCTGTATGTCGATCAGCTCGCAATCCTACCGGGGCTTGTCGAGGGGGCTCCGGTGCCATCGGGGGAGAGCTCCTCTTCCGCCCACCATGTTGAGATTCCCTCCACCACGGGGGAGAAGAACAAGGGAGAGAGCAATGTGCCTGAGGAGGAGGAACCATTGATTCAGACGGTGGAGTGCCGCATATGTCAGGAGGAGGACCTTGTCAAGAACCTCGAGGTCCCGTGTGCCTGCAGCGGCAGCTTGAAGGTATTGTTTTTTTGTTTTTTCTTTGCTGTGTTTTTAGTGCATTTGATTGGTTGGTTGGTTGCCTTATTTGGAGTCCCATCTGGAATGTGAAGAAAGTTGTTGCTTCTGTTGTCTGATAGTCCAATGAATTGATGTATGGAATTGTGGGATTGTAGATGGGGCCGGTTGGTTAAGAATGTTGAAAGACAATAATATTTCCCTTTTTGCATGCAAGATTAATTCACATGTATTGAGGAAGTTTAAGAAAGTGTGGGTGATGTTTTGGAAGTAGGGATGTCAATCCAAAATTGTTTTATCTTCATTTGGGAATGGTTTTGTTATTGGGTATGTCTTTTGTTTTTTTTGGGCTGGTAAGACACAATGATGTGTATTTTCTTTGGAAGATTTTTATGAGTTATTTTAATGAGGCTGTGAAGCTCTCCCCACATGTTGTTGCTGAAATGTTTCATTGCAGTATGATTATTTTCTTATTATGAAACAAAAAAATGTGGCCATTGTTATAGCATATAAATTTTATATGTGGCTTAGCTCTTGAATATTAAGATGCTATGTTAGTTATTATGTATCTGAATGAGAATGCTATTCTAATGATGGACGTTCATGTTTATTCAATGTCATTTTATTGATTATCTGTATAGGGGTTCTTTTGTCACCTAGTTGTCTATTTATTGTAGGACTGACCTTATCAATTCATTTCTAGTTTGCTCATAGGAAGTGTGTGCAGAGATGGTGCAATGAGAAGGGAGATATAACTTGTGAGATTTGCCATCAGGTGAGTTCCTGTTTATGATGTTGTTGATGCCTATTTTTCTCATCTCTTTCTTATCATTTGTATGTTTTTACGGTAAAAATAAGTTTTTAGAAGATTATGTTTAAGTGGCTATTAATGCTTGATGGATAGAATAAATCAGGTCATGCCTGTCGGTTGGTCCTTTCTAGTCTTGGAACTTGCTATTTATCCTCTTGTTTTTGGGTTTTTTTATTCCCTTTTGTTCATGGTTTCTAATCTTATACTCCTTTGTTTATCCAATTGGTATAATTGGTGAATTACCCTTTTAGTAGAAGGATATAAACAGTCCATGTGACTTTCGGAGCTTTGCCACTTGTATGTTGAAATGCTTTTTACTGTTAAAGTGGATTATTATTTAATTTTAGCAGTGCTCCAAAAAACGGGATTAAGTGGGTATTAAGCGAGTTCATTTATCCAAGGATTAAGCAATCGTGAGGATTAAGTGGGGTTTAAATGGATATTAAGCGGCTAGTCAGTGGCTATGCGGGTGGATTAAATGGAATTTAGTCCTATTAATTCATGTTTTCCTTTTCTTTCCCATATTATTATATTTATTTTATTTATTTTGTATCTTATCTATAATGTGTGTGATGTCATATTTTTTATTATTAAAAAATAGTTGATTAATCTTTTCTTAATCCCAACCTAGCTGATTAATCCTTAGGTGACTATTGACCGCTCGACTAGCGCTTAGTGCGTTTTATAACAATGAAATTTAGTCACTTAGTAAAATAATGAGTCATGCTTAATGGAACTTGGAGTGTCTGATTGCTTATGTGCTATTGAACTTTTTTGTCAGGGTCCTGCATGAAAGTGCTGTCTTCTGAAATCTTAAAAGTGAATAATGCTCAGTTCCTTTTTTTTTTTTGAAGGAAAAGAAATCCACATCAAAATGAATATTGCTCGTTGTTAGCATTTATTCGAGAATTTTTGTACTATGAATCTTATCTTGGGTTCTGTGCACAATGACAGTTCACATTTTTTAGAATTGGTTACAAATATGAAATAGATGGGCTTGCCATTGACAGTTGACATATTTATAAGAAAGTAACTAATTTTTAAAGCTATTTTCAAGGTACACAGTATGTGTTTTTGTGGAATTCTATTTTATGTCTGTTTGATGTATATTTATTGGGGGACATGACATTAATAGAGCTGAATGATTTTGGGTTTGATGTAGCCGATTTCAATGGTTTAAGATAAATGATTTTGTTGTTGTATATAGTTTATTTATATTGGAGATGGTTTTATGTGTTTGTCTGTATATCACCCAGAATATGCATGTTTGACATTTGATAGCTATGTTTACAGGACATGATCCTGTCACATGTCCTTTTTTGCTGCATCATCTTCGCCTTGTTTCACATGGCCATGCTCATGGATTGCAGGATGCTATAGAATGTCTTGAACCTGGATTTCATGTAAATGAGTGTCAATGTTAGATTCGAATTATGAAACTGAGTCAATCAATCATCAGCAGTTGGCGGCACTTCGCGTGATACATGCCTTGAAAATCGTGGGCATGTTTTCATGTGTCTAGAATCCCAATTAGTATGTCAATTATGAAGATTGATTTTTCTCTTTCTTTCAGCCTAAAATCATATATTAATAGCACTAGATATGTGAATTGGCTATGTTATAACCATGCAGATTGTTTGTTAAAATACATTTTTGCATCATTCAATGTTTCTTCACATTAATATATTCCTGAAACCTCATAGCACTGTGATACATAAATCCTCCATGCCACATTGTGATAATTTAGTTTTAGTCATAAGTTTATATCCTTAACATATCTTTTCCGCATCCAGATAAGATAGAATATTATTGTGCATTTCATCATTGAAAAGTCAAAATTCTTGGTATCTAGTTTTCTTCTTAATGCTGCTGATTAATTTTATAATAATTAAACGCCTTAAACTTGGATTCTTGTCTTACATTGTGATACATTTAGACAGTGATGTTTTCTTTGAGTTGCTCAATATTGTATCCCATACTAATAAATATAATTTTGTGGCTTATTCTGCACACAATATTGTGCCCTCAATACTCTCATATATATATTTTTATGATTTAAATTACAGCCATACAAGCCTGGTTATATTGCTCCTCCACCTCGAGTTCTTCCAGATGAGATGGCTATTGATATAAGGCAAGTATCCTTCTCTGTGTGTGCTACCATTTTGGATTCCATTTTTTTACCATAATTTTCTTTTATTTCTTGGTTATATGGTAGATGAACAATGTTTGCTTGATTGTGGCTGGCAGTATTAATGTACTGTTGTTACTGATTATCTTTTCAACCTGCAGCGGAGGCTGGACCATTGCAGGTACTCCTTTGGATTTGAATGATCCTCACCTCTTGGCAATGGCAGCTGCAGAACGTCACTTTTTGGAATCCGAGTATGACGAGTATGCAGCTACAAATGCCAGTGGTGCTGCTTTTTGCCGCTCAGCTGCTCTAATTGTAAGCTTCTTTTAAGCAAATGAAAGTTTACAAATACTTTTTCAATAGTATAGTGAAAGATCAGATAAAGCAGTAATAACATTGCTATTGTTCATTTTACACTCTGAACTAATATATACTTAAAAATTGGCTGCTAAACCTAAACCCTATCTTATTTGTTTTATTTACTTAATTATCTTATCTTTTAGAAAATTGTGGTTCTATCAACTCAGCTGTTTCCAAAGATTGGAGTGGATTTAGGTTCCGCTAGGTTATACATTCCTGTCAAAGGTTACATGTATTTCCTTATAACCATTAACCTCCACTCATGTCAGCTTAGGCTCTTTTTGATCTGTGCCAGAAACCTCTGTTTGGATCAACCGACCACCAAAAGGTTATTCCCTATAAATGACTAAGGCGGTGTTTGTCTCCTTTTTTACTTGAATTTGGGTTTGTTTTGAATTCAAAGTACTGAGAGCATACACTTCCTATAAATAAATATCAAAGGTCGGGATTGTATCTGATCTCTCCCTTCTTAACACCCTACTGTATGTGGTCGGTTGATGGCCTTATGGCCCTTTTATAATCGAAATTAAATTTTTTCCTTTTGTCTGATTATTTTTTGCTATAAAATCCATTCGAATGGTGGATTATTATATCCGTGATTACCTTAATTACCGCAGATTTGTAGTTAATGAAAAGCTCGGTCTTTTAATTCATTATGGCTGCGTTTGTTTTGAAATATTGAGGAGGTATTTTTAAAATATGTTGCATTTCAAAATATAGCGTTTGTTTGTCATATTTTAACGATGCATTTTGAAGAAGTGGGTAGTGAACAGGTATTTGACCAACCTCCACACCCCAAACCCCGCAACCAGTAAAAAAAAAAGAAGAAAAAATAAAAATAAAAATTGGGTTCTCAATTATATTAGTACTCTGGTTATGTTGATTGAGGGCAGGCATTTTTTTTTGGTCGCACTATTGAAACTACAAGGTTGATTTTAAAATAATGATTCAAAAAAGGGGCATGATTGTGTAATTGGGTCTTCCCCTAATTTTGCTGCTCTATAAAAAAAATTTCTTTTTTCTTTTTATTGTTTTTGAAAATCCCTTGTCTCTGATGTTCAAGGGGCAGTCTTTCCTTTCAATATAATGTGTTAATATTGACATCCTTAGAAGACTATGAGTTTTCTGAAGACCTTTAGAATCCATGATGCATTTTGGAGAAATACAGATATGGGCTTTGTGGGTTGTTTTTCCACCTCTCTTGGACTGATGAGTATTCTTTCAAATGAATGTGCACATGCTCTAGTTTTGGATTTTAACCTCTGATGTCTAAAGTCTTTTCGGATCTAGAGTATCGAAGAGCTTCTCCCTGTTAAAAAGCGTAATTCCTACCCTCCTATAGTGTTGCCCAGGTACTTAAGGGAAGCAGTTGCTTTTTTTTTCCAACATTTGGACTCCTGGCTCCCCGTTAAACATTGTAATTCCTACTTTCCTATAATCGTGCCCAGGGGCTTCAGGGAAGCAGTTGCTTTTTTTGCCCAACATTTAGCCTCCTAGGGAACTGATGTCAATTTTTAGAGGGCTGACAGCAAGTGATAGCTTGCAGTAAAACTACGCCCAAGTTTTTTTTTTATTCCTACCCGTGTTTGGATAGAGAATTAAGTTATTTTGAGGTTTATGACTATTCTAGTATAAATAAAGATAAAATGATTTTGTGTTTGGTTGTGTTTTGAATTATTCTCGTTGGAAAACATAAGAATAAAGTTGTTTTGAATCATTCACATTCACATTTGGGTGAATGTGAATTAGGTGTGGATTAGGATTGTAAAAGGTGAAAAGATATTGATAGTTGATTTGATTGCGGGCCCACATATTTTTTGGGGTTGAATAACCTGGAATAACTTAATTCCAGGGGTTGATTGGAATCCATATACCACCAGTTTATTTTGGCATACGGATTCTTGTTTATTCCAGCCATCCAAACAGCCTTAAACCCCTTATTCCACATTATACCCATTTTTTCCACCTTCTATTCCCAATCCAAACATGGACTTAAGATGTGCTTAAAAGCCGTCCTTGCATTGTCATGTCAATGTTTGCTGTTTCATCCATGGATGGGTTTCAAATCCGTGCGTCGCAGGCAGGAAATCTCTGAATAAGCAGAGTATATTTCATCAAAAGAATTCCACAAATTAATATAAACAAATTCTTGTATTATGTTATAATCGTTGAGCCTTACTCTATAAACATTTTGCCTTTGCTTTCAATGATAGTGTTTAAGTTTTGAGCATTCATTTGCATGTTTGCAGTTGATGGCTCTTCTGCTGCTGAGGCATGCACTCACTCTCACCAATGGTGAGGGAGAAGATGATGCTTCCACATTGTTCTCTGTGAGTGTGACCCAATTAAGCACCCCGCTCAAACATGTATCCATATTTCTATAGATACAAATAACAATAAACTTACAAGCTCTACCATGTGCCGTGAACAGCTATTTTTGCTACGTGCTGCTGGGTTCCTGCTACCATGTTACATCATGGCCTGGGCCATCAGTATCTTGCAGCGTCGCAGGCAGCGACAAGTCAGTGCTTCCACTTTTAGGAACTCATGTGTTGGAATCACACACACACACACATTTCAACTAACTGGTTTGATTGATCTTTTCTCATTTCTCAATGTAACAGGAAGCAGCTGCATTGACAGCAGCAGAAGTGGCGTTTCTATTGCAGTCGGGTCAGAGAAGGGGTCTGCAGTTCACAATAGCACCTGAAACACCATCGACTCCACATCAAGAGCCAGTGCCTTCTCAATAAGTACTTGGTCAGGCCATGTAATACTCGGCCCCAAAAAAAAGATGCAGAAAGCTTTCATTGTAGTATAATGAATTGAATGTATGAGTTTTTCTACAATCAATGTTGTAGCAGTGAAAAAACAATTTGCTTTCTGCTTTTTAACTTCAGATGCTACAAGGGTAATTGAACACCACTGGGTGTTGCAAGTTTTCGTTTATCAGGATCTCCTCTTCCATGAGATATTAATGGCTGATACAAAGTGCTTTATACCAAAATGTTATTTATTGTTATTATTGTGGGAAAACTTCCAGAGCACTAGAAAGTTAGGATTAATTCTAGGCCAGTGGATTCTTATATCTATCATTTTGACCAAGATTGTGAAAATGATTTTCAGATTGGATAAATTGTGAATAAAACTTCAATAAGATGTGAATAAGAATTTATAGCTTGTGAAAAAAATAATTTGATGACCATGGATGATCAACCTTTGAGATTTTAACCAATCAAAAAAATCTTTTGAGATTTTGAGAAGAGTTCTCTTTGGAGATCATACATGACAAAAGTTATAAGCTTTGTTTCGTTGTTGTCCATTGTAACAACAGTACAAATTTGGTGGAACAGGGGATCCAGAATATTATATCAGCTTATTTTTAATATATTTTTGTACAATTATAACTATCTATTTGTTGCAAATAAATATTTTTTTTTGTGTGTTTAACAAATACTTTAACAAATTCATTGAGCATGAAGAGGGTCGGCCCTAAAAAGTGATTGGTTTGGTAGGACATAAGCCAAAATTTAAATAGGGGATTTTTGAAAATTTGAACAACCGATCTTGATAAAAGTATATCCCAATAAAATAGGAATAAAAAATAAACATCTAATAAAATTAAAAGGGGATAAAAATAAAACATTAGCTCAAAACAATGAGAAAATAGAAATTCAAAATAGCACATCTATCTATTATACTAATTAAAAGTTTTCATGTTTATTTCTTTGTGTGTGTAACATTTTCATTTTTCAATTTTATCATTATTTATATTTATTTATGATATTTGATTTTATATTAAAAAGTAAAAATGGAAAATATATATTTTAATATTGGGTTATTTAGTTTCCACCCCCTCATAAAACAAGTCAATTATTAAAAACCCCTCCAAAACACAATATTATTATAAACCCCCTTTAAATGCTAACTGGATTTGTAAAAAACCCAAATAAGTTATTTTTTGATGGAATATGTTATTAAATGATGGATTGAAAATAATACTATTACTAAAAAATATCCTAACTTGATAGAAAAAAAACCCTTTCATTAACATAAACCCTTTTCCGTCAAAATTTTTCTGGGAGTACTAATTTCTTTTTGTTTTGTTGACTGTTGGATTTTACAAATTCAGTTAACATTTAAAGGGGTTTATAATAATATTGTGTTTTATAGTGTTATTTTTAATAATTTTCTTGTTTTAGGAGGGGTAGAAACTAAATAACATTTTTTTTCTATGAAGTTAGCATTTTTTAGTAAGGGTATTATTGTCAATTCATCATTTCATAACCTATTCCGTTAAAAAATAACTCATTTGAGTTTTTTACAAATTCAGTTAACATTTAAAGAGGGTTTATAATAATATTATGTTTTAGAAGGGGTTTGTAATAATTTGACTGTTTTAGGAGGGGTGGAAACTAAATAACCCTTTAATATTTTAGTAGATAAGATGAAATATATCTTTTCCAATTTTCATTTTTTAATTTTACTCTTATTTAATTTAATATTAAAGGATAAAAATGTAACCCTAATTTTAAATGGTATAAATTGTACATAAATTTTTCTTTTATCCATTCCAGCAATATTGTTGGTTTTAGATTTTCAAATGGGGTATTTTTACAATAGAAGATTGATGGATGGGTATATATGCAAAAAACTCATTTTAAGTTGTAACATATTTCATTTATATTTCGTTATAAATTTTAAAAATGATTTATTTAATCTTTATTAAAAAAAATTATTATAACATTTATGTATATATAACATAATATATTACATCACATATAAATAAATTAAATTTTTTTGAGGGTATTGATTGTGAGCAGCATTTTAAAAATATTTTTTTTATCTACATGCGCATCATGCGTGGGAGAAGACTAATAACTTACTAAGATAAATTAAATGATAAATAAAATAATAAAAAAATAAAAATAAATAAAGAAATAACAGAATAAAAGAATATCTAAAAAGTAAAAAAATGGATAATTTTTTAAATACAAAATAAAAACTAAAAACAAGGGATTAGGGGTCTTCCAAAACTGGGGCCCTAGCATAAGAAAATAATTCGTCTAATCTAACCCAGGGAAAAAGGGAAAAAGGAAAACATCTAACTTGTGGAACGAAGCGAAGGATGCTCGTAAAATAGAGTGCATCAAGTGAAGTGGGATGTGATATGTAGCAGTAAGAAGAAAAAGGGAGTGAGCATTCTTAACCTGAAGGACATGAACAAAGCACTGTTGAATAAATGGTTGCGTAGGTGGCTTGCTGATCGGAACCTGCTATGGTGTGAGGTGATTAGAGAGTGTTATGGTTGTGATGGGATTATGCAGGAATGATTCTCTCGGGTGACTAGCAAGGCATCCAGATTGTGGCGAGGCATCTTTCGAGGGACTAGAAGACTTTACCGAGGCAGTTCGATGTAAGATCGGATCAAGTACGGCGACCCACTTATCGCATGACATTTGGGTTGGAGACATGCCACTTAGGGAGAGATTCCTGAGTATCTATCAGATTTCCAGAGAGGTTTTTGAGATGTCCATGTGAGAAAGAAATCTCAGTGATGATGGGGTAGAGAGCTATATTTTCCTTTTGGAGATCTTTCACCCGATTATGGTTCACCGGATGCTAACTAACAAACAGGCTTCTAGGTTAAGAGTGTCTATGGGTGAGTAGGGAAATGCCTAACATCCAGATAACGCAGCAAAATGTATGGAATTGCGAGGTGCAAGATTCCGATAAAGGTCAAAGCCTTCATGTTGATCGTCTATCTGAGGAAAATTTTAACCAAGAGGATTGCATGATGGTTAGTGGAGGTGGATAGATTGTGTGTTTTGCAGGATGGAGGAGGAGTCGGCTAACCATTTTTTCACTTCGCGTCATTTCGTTCGTAGGGGAATTGAATGTGGATGGCTACAGATATAGAGGTTGATTTTGAAGACCTTGAGGGAATGTGGGGGGCAAGGAATGAGCTAAAAACAGATGGAGATCGATCCGTTCAGGTGAAGGTATCACAAGTTTATGTGCTTGCGATGGTGGGGTCGGTATGATTGACTAGAAACCATGTGATTTTTAGAGATTAGACACCGTATGTGAAGAATATATGGGAGATGATGGTTAATTTCATTAAAAATGGAGAAGATTTTTCATGGGGGCGAGTTCTGTTCACTTTTTTGGGGGGGAGTGGTGGTGATTCAGGCATAGGTAGTAGGGTGTTTTGTGGTGGACTATGGTGGAAACCTTTTTTTACTAGGTCTGCTTCTGTTCATCTTTTGTTTTTGTTGTTCTTTCATTACTCTTTCTTTGATTTGTTTGTATTTTTTGGGGGACTTAGCCTTTATTAATGGAAAAATTTACACTCAATTTATTTTACAGTGCAAAATATAGATCACACTTTTTTTTTTGTTTTGTAAAAATCATATATCTCATCTCATAAAGCATGTACTTTTATAAATTGTGAAATCTATTACTTACTTATTAAAAGAATTCTGTGACCCACTATTTTCATTTTCCTTTTTATCTTTTAATAATTTATTTAATTACTAAAACTAATACTAATAGATTTATTTAAACTTTTTGAATTTTAAATTATTTAATGATACAATCTTATCTAATAAGATTGTTATTAGTAACAGGTTTATTTAAATTTTAAAATGATTCAATGATACGATTTTATCAAATAATAAAATTATAATATTATTTAATGATACATTAATATATTGAAACAAATTGATATAATCTATTACTTACTTGTTCAAAGGATTATGTGATCCAATATTTTAATTTCCCTTTTTATCCTTTAATGAATTATTTAATTACTCAAGAGTAATAGATTTGCTTAAATTTAAAATTTCAAAATTATTCAATGATACAATCTAATCTAATAAAATATTTTGTATTCTTTAATAATTTTTTTAATATTTAATATTAATATATTTATTTAAATTTCATAGGAATTTTATATTTTATCTAAAAAAAATGGTCCCATTTGTTATATTATTTATCTACACTAAATTTTATAGGGATTTATTTTTACTTATTCATTTGTTATCATAATTAACATGTTTCGTTAAAAATAATGTAAATTTTTTTCCAAATTTTTGTTTTCACTTTTGGTTTGTATTTTTTGTTATTTAATTCCTATTTTATAGAAAATTATTTGTCTATTAATAAAAGATAAGCTATAATAGTCTACTTTTATTTTAATTCTAAAATCATGATAAATAAAATATATTCCGTTTTTAACCTTTTTATGTGAAATCTCATAAAAAGAATAATAGTAAAAAATAGCTTTTTGATATTTAACTTTTGATATATTATTTTTTCATACTTTAACATATCCCCCCATTTATTTTAATTTTAATTATATTTTTTTATTCATTGATAATGTATCATAATTAATGCAAATAATTTATATTTTTTTTATTTTTTAAATTTTATTCTTTTATTTTTCTTCGATTCATTTGTTATATTTTTTTTATCAATCCCTATTTTAAAGGGATTTATTTAGTTTTCATTATCATAATTAACATCTTCAAAATTATATCTACACTTTTTTCTGTTTTGGTTATTTGTATTTTTTTATCTCATCTTGATTTTTTATAGATTTATTTATTACCTATAATTTTGAAATTTTTTTACTTTTTTTTCTCTTTTAATTTTATTTGTTATTTTTTTTATCGAATCCCTATTATATAGGGATTTATTTATCAGAATAAAAGATCTTAATTTTAACAAATAAATAAGTAAAATAAAATTGTTTATTTTTATTTCTTTTAAAGAAAGTAATCTAAAATTGAATATATAATGCATATAATAATCATTTTTTGAATTTGAAATACAAGAGGATTAAAAATAACAATTTTTTTTTGAAAATTCAATTTTTAATGAATTTTAAATTTCAAAGACATCATAACTAATTTAAAATTAAAATATAGTGCTTATAAAATTAATTTATTTTTTATTTAAATTTAAAATACACGATAGATAAATTAAAATTAAATATAATGCATAGGAAATCAGTTTTTACCATACATTTTAATACATATCAAAATTTTAAAAATTTCAAATTAGAGTAAAATCTGATCAGGTTTTTAGTTCAAATCATTCAAATTTTTAATTTATATTTAATTTTTTTTTATTTTTAGAATATTTTTTTATATTTAAGGTCATATTTTTATTAGATTAAATAATTTTTTTCTTAGATTATCTATATGCTATTATATATATATGTGTGTGTGTGTGTGTGTGTGTGTGTGTATTACCTTATTTGTAATTGTAATTTTTAATTTAATATTAAAATAAATAAATATATAGTAGATGGTATGTATTTAATAAATTATAAAAACATTATTATAAAAATATGCTACCTTATATATATATTATGTATCACTTTTTTTTATTCTTTTTTTATATTGAATAAAATGGAAGAAATCAAAATTTTAATTTTCATTATTGCCCCTACATAATGGTAGTATATTCATTTTTTTATATATTATTCCCTTAAATATCTCCTTCAATTTTATTTAATTTTTATTTTTATTTTTTTGGGTTTTTCTCTAATTGAATTATCAATAATTGAAACAAACATATATATTTGTGTTATTGGTTATATAAAATGGCCTTTTCATTCTGAATGGCTTTTACATGTTATTCAAAGTTGGGCTATTTATTTATTATTTTTTGATTGAGTGGTTTTGTTTTAATATTTTAAAATTATTTTTTCATAATGTAGGCTTTGAGGGTTGAGAAGGAATTGGGTTGAATTGACTTTTCGTTAAAATTGGATTTTTGGATTTATGAGGATATCCTATTATGTTATGAGGTGAGATTGTGAGAAAACACTTTTAATTAAAAAATTAAGATTTAAAAAAAAAATGAGTTGAGGATGAAAATAGAAATTCTTTCTCAAATATATGTCAATAACTTTGTTCACTTGTTTGAATTTTTGACCATTTGTTAGAATTATGATCTTAATTAATATAAAATTATAAATCAATATCAAAAGTTTACAAGAAATAATTTATAAATATAATTTATTTTATTTTGTTTGTTGAGAAAAATAGCTCTCAACAATATCAAGTTTTTAAAAATAAATTCGCTCTAGACAGTAATAAATTTTGTTAAAATAATCTTATTGTGTATGCTAATATATGATGTAGCTCATAGTGTTAGATTTTATTAATTTAAAATTTATTAGAATATAAATATATAAATTATACCTCGTGCTTGAGCACGTGCAAGAAACTAATATATACTTAAATGAATTAAAGGATACAATTTTTAAAAAATATGACAAATTTTTAATGAGGTATACACATTGTTATAGTGAATTGAGGCTAATGAGGTATATGATATTATATTTAGGAATGTAAAAAAGACTGAGTATAATAAAGCTCTTATCAATACAAGGGGGTTATTTAAATTTACATAGATATTTTTAAAGGATTATATGAACTTTAATAAAAGTCAAAGAATTATATAGATTTCAAGCGGTTTACAAAGGGTTATTTGAATTTTTCCCATAAAAAAAAACTATGCCGTCCATGTAGTGTAAAAAATGGATTCCACTTTAAAGGAGAATAATAAAAAAAATTGGACCACAAATAAAAGTCAACAAAAAAGAATAAATAGTCATAACACTATGATGATAGGTAATATTTTCATTATTTAAAAAATTGTTGTTATTTCTCTTGAAATTTTTTTGGGGACGGTTATTTAAACCCCTGTTTAGTGAAAAACAACCTCAATTGGAAAGCCATCCAACCAATTTTTTAGAACCTATAAAATCACCCCGACTAAATACTATTGTGTAAAACCACCCCTACCGACCACACCCCATTTTGAACCAAGCCCACCCCCTGTAGTGTTCGACAAACTTAGTGTCGACCAATACTACATACGTCGATACTTCTAGTGTCGAACTGAAGGGTTACACAAACATTTTTTTTTGTTATAATATCGACACATGTATTGTCGATATGTGTTAAATATGTTGCTAAGCGGAGTGTCGATACTAGCAGATTATTGAAAAATAAAAAGAGTTATGCTTTTCAAACTAACATCTTCTTCTTGTTTTTTTTTTTCAGTTATATTTTGTCATTTGAAATCCTCATTGATCAATGATTTTGATTCATTTCCTAATTATTAGTTTGATATAATTTATTTTTTTATCTATATTCAAACCAGACTGACAATATAAACTAACAAAGACTCATTTTATTCAAATATGTGATTGATGTTAGTTTGAAAAATATAACTCTTTTATTTTATGTGTATATAACTCTTAATTTCTTGTATATGATTGAGTATTTACTTAATTTTTTTACAGTGTAGTATGACTCCCAAGGAACGTATTCGACCTACAGCTTTCAATAGAAAAACTTATTCTAAGGACATGGAATCGAGTTTTCGAGATGATGAAGTTCAAGCATATCCATAAGAAGTAGCTTGCAATTATCTGTTGGAATCGACACTATCATTGTTGGCTATTAGCATTTTTCGCGACATCATATACGTCGACCGATACTTATTTTTTTATTTTTCAACAATCTGCTAGTATCAATATTCCACTTGGCGATGTATTTAACACATATCGACAATATATGTGTCGATATTATAACAAAAAATATATTTGTGTAACCCTTTAGTTCGATACTAGAAGTGTCGACGTATATAGCATCGATCGATACTACGTTTGTCGAACAGTACAGGGGGTGGGCTTGGTTCAAACTGGGGTGTGGTTGATAGGGGTGGTTTTCCTTTAGTTTTGGGTATAAAAATGATTAATCACGGGGTGGTTTTTTAATTGCATGGGGTGGGTATATAACTCCCCAATTTTTTTCAACATCTTAAAAATTGGTTTAAGAAAATCAAAAGGGTCGTGAACTGCCAAGATTTTAAAAGATGTGAATCACATTTTCTTATTTTAACATTTTCTTATTTTCATAACATTATCTTGTTTAAATACTTTGGTTACTGAATCAAAACTCTCTCAGAAAATAATAATAATAAAAAGATAAAATGCACGGACCCATTAAAGTTTTTGAAACATGCAAAAACACCCATGTATTTTAAAAACATGCAATTACACCCTCTACCATTAACTTTTCCATTGACCCCGTTTGGTTCGTGTCATTCTGAGATGGAATTTGATTCCACGTGAGATTACCAGGAAAGTTTATAAAATCCAGTGTTTGGTTGGTGGTAATCTTGATGGTAATTGTGGGCCCCACTGGAATTAAAATTCATCAATGTGAGAAAATATGATAGAATCAGATTCCCACCCTTTGTGGTGGTAATCTCAAATTACACTAGAAATCCTAAATTAGATTACTGTGGAGGTAAAAATTCTCGTCTCGACATGTGTCATATCAGGGATGACGTGTCACATCAGGACGGATGTGGGCCTACCGTGGGACCCGCAAATATGAGTTTCAAGCCTTAGTCATGATGACTCTCCCGAATATGCTAACACAATTAGATCCATGGTCTAGTCAGGCAATCAAGCACCTTAGAAATGAGTAGTTTAAGGCACGACCAGACACGAGGTCTGGTCGGTCGACTTTACTCCTCAAAGACGACTATGGCACGACCAGACATGAGGTCTGGTCGGTCGATCTTATTCCTAAAAAACGAGCAGTCTAAGGCACGACCAGACACGAGGTTTGGTCGGTCGATCTTACTAATCGAAAGCAAGTAGCCTAAGGCACGACCGGACACGAGATCTGGTCAGTTGACCTTACTCCTTGCGGGCATGCTATGAAACGTATGGGTGAGCATTTCAAGAGTCCCCGAGCAGAGTGAAGAAACGGTCAGAAGACCACTAACGCATGTAACTGCCAAGGTGGCATTTAATGCCCACAACCAGCAGAACGTGGGTAATCAAGGATTGACGTGGAACATAAATGCTAAGGGAGTTTTTCTGGAAAAAAAAGCCCACTAAACACTTAGTGGTAAGAAGGTTACAAGGGCATTAAAAGAACTACGTGTGACTTGATTCCCAAGGGGTACATAGGCAGCCTATGAAGAGGTCGCGCAATAACACTCTAAAGGCACAATCAAGCAGAGTCAGGCAATCAAGCACAGTTGGTCATTGTGAGTTATTGTGTGTCATTTTTCTATACAGTCATCGAGAGAGTAGAAACATAGCCCAAAAAATTCATATAGTTCAAATTCATTTTCTCAAAAGATTTACAAATTTATCTGAAAGGGGAAAATATCCACCTCAATTACTATTATACCCTTTACAAAAAAAATGAAATTACTATGTATATCACTTCTAAAATAAATAGCCTCCTCTTTTTTTTCCCACTACCCATATAATGGGTTTATATAGTCATTTTGATTTTTTAACTAAAAAATTATGTTATAATTTTTATATGTGATGTGAAAAATCTTAACTATGTATTAGATATTAATTTATATTTTTAAATTTAATTTTTATTTTTGTAGATGGGTTTAGATATTATTATAATTGGTATAATATGTGGTGTGTGATGTGGGTTTAAGCCTAAAGCAATACCTTTGAATCCTAACTAATAAAATTGGTTATTTAGCTGATTTAGAAAAATTACTATTATTATATGTTTAATTACATAATTGGTTTTTTTTATTTATTTGTATTCATTAAATATTTATAAAAAATTTATTCTTTTTTTATTATTGTGATATAGATAAAGAAATAAATTTTACAAGTATATATATAATAGTAAATGTATTTTAGACATTTAAATAAAATTTCTTATCATTTTCCATGTGTGGGGGATGAAATCCGGCTCTCCCCTTTTGGGCCGGATCTTCGCTGATCCGGGCTTTGGATGTAGACCTGAGATGGCGTGGGCTGGTCCTTCCCTTCGCGTCAGTTCAGCACCGCCTGCAGCCTCCTTGATTGTCTGGCTCCTCCTTCCTTCCCCTTCGGCTTTGGGTACCTGAAACTCACACCAGTGTGGTGTCGGCTAACGCCCCTCCGACGCTCAAGTCAGTAATCTCTCCCTCTAGGGAAGAAGAGGAACTTAGAATCCTTGAGTCTTAGTAGGAGAGAGAGTCAGTGTTTGCATACCTTCGAAAGGAGGGGAAGTCTCCCCTTTTATACTCCATAAGGGCGTGCCGAGCTTGGCCTTGCGGGGTGATCATATCATGATATGGAATCTCCACGTGACCTCAGGATCCTTGGACATGTGGTTCCTAGGGATCATCATACCATAACCGTTCTTCTGACAACCTGTCCTTTTCCACTGTTAGGGAATATTCCCTTCACTAACCGTTCTTCTGCAGAGGAGGGCCCTATGGCCGACCTGCCTTTTACTTGGGCACTACCCTTTGGTCGGCTTAACCTTAAGGTCGAGCAATGTTTGACTCCCGTCCTGAGACTAATCAGCATATGGTTGCCCTTTTAAGGTTGGGCTTGATCATCTGCCCGACCTTCGAAGGAAGGCGAGATTATCTGATCCGTTGGTGAAGTTTCGGGCCCATGGGCTCTCCTTCCTTTGTCTCACATTTTTAACAACAAGGGGCTGCTCCTAGCCCAGCCCTTGTGCTTATTTGACATTGATTAATTCGGTCACTTACAAATGCCCTCTTCTTTTGGGCTCTCAATTTCTTGGGGGGGGGGGGGGGGGCGGATGAACTGACCTGGGGAAGCCTGCTAGACTGAACGACTTGCCTACCAAGCCTTTCGCGTCGACTAGATTTGGGCGCTGGGCCCGATGACTTGTGCCTACGACACTTGTCACTTTCTCGAGTTGCCCTCTTCGTTTAGTACCACTCACTGGGGGGGGGGGGGAATAACTCCTAGATTTTAATTTTGCCGCCTCGTCTTCCTGAATCGACAGTGGCGGTTAGGGTTCCGGTCCCGATCCCTTATACATGCTCTTCTGCTGTTGAGTTTTTACTTCAATAGGACTTTCTTTCTCGTAGATTTTATCTAGCGTATCTTTCCACTCCTATTCCCTGCTTAAAATGGCCAACTTTCCTAACAGCCTTGTCGTTGAGGAGTATACCGGGGAAATGCCCCCCCAACCAGACCCCGAAACCCTCCTACTCTACTTTGGCCAGATTGAGGCTGGCATGATCACCTTCCCGTTATCTTTGCTGATAATGGAATTTCTGAGCTTCTTCGGCCTTCACCCTCTCCAGCTTGTCCCGAGCGCCTATCGCATCTTGATGGCAGTTACTGCCCTCAATCGTGCTTGCGGCATCAACCTCGGCCTGAGCGAGGTGCGGAGCTTCTATGCGCTGAAGTTCCTCAATGGAGAAGGTCAGATGTTCTACCTGGCGTGGAGGTCGGCTTCGCGGGAGCTGAACAAGGATGCGCAAGAGTTCGTCTATGATTGGCGGTCTAAACTCTTCAAGATTCAAGGCGCATGGGCGCCCGAAGGTTGCACGCTTCGCGTTCCACTTCATTGGAGGGACTCTCCCCTGGGATCCGGTTGGTCTTTCTTCCTGGCGTCAACCGTTTTGCTCCTTTTTTTTTTAAACGTCCTCCTTTTGCAGGTGACTCGTCTCTTAATGCGTGTCCCCCTCAAGAGAGTCTCTGTTATGCCTGTGTCATTCGGAGCCTTATTTTTCGATCGGAGTCGCTAAAATTTTAGCTTTTAGCTACCTGCGGGAGTTGGAGTACTCTGATTGAAAATCTAACTGCATATTATGGGTTCTGGTACCGTTTTATAGTACCCATAAAAATTTCATCGAATTCCGGTAACGTTTTAAAAAATATGCAGTTCCAAACCGTATCCGGGTTTTGAGAGTTCCTGGTTTAGTTGGTCGAATAGTGTTAGATATTTTGGTGAATGTGGTCACCTTTGGTAAACTTACCCCCCTTTGCTTAGTGGTGAAGCAACCACTTGGTCTTTTGGTATGTGAGTGGGTGACCCTAACCCTAAACTCACCCCCCTCTCCCAATCTTGTTCTCACCCCCCCCCCCCCAAATGAGAACTTTTTCTCTCCCACTCCCTATGTCTCCCTCTTTTTTTGGCTCTCTTTCTCTCTTTCACACACTCCCCAAGTGTTTGATATTATGCCTCAATGAAGTGAAGAAGGAGAAGGAGAAGATGGTGGAGCAAGAAGAGGAAGTGTCCAAGGTTAGTTGTGCATGTGTTGTTGTTGATGTTTTCTCCTCCCTTTCCTCCTCCCATGGTGGATCCCCTGATTTTTCCCCTCTCCCTCTGGCCAGCCAAGTAGAAGAGAAGCAAAGATGGAGGTGGTGGTAGTGGTGGTGGTGGTCGAGGTGGTCAAGGCGCTTGCGAGCCCCTACATCTCCCCCTTCCCTTCCCCCTCTCTTTTGGTAAGTTTTCCCTTTTTTTTATTTGAGTTTTTATGCATGTTTGGGTATTAGGGAGGTCATGCATGATAAATGAATGGGTTAGGGTGTGTGAGGAGGGTTGGGGAGGGTTAAGGAGGGGTTAAAGGGGTCTTGGCGCGCTCACAGGCAGGCGCGTGCACGCGCACGGGGCAGCGAGTCTGGGCGCGCCTGGGCATGCGGCAGGGCGCCAGTGGGCGCGCGCGCGTGCAGGGGCACGCGCGGGGCTACCCAGGGGCTCGGGTAGGTGCTGGGGCACTCGGGCATGCGTGCGTATGTGCGTGCTCGCATGCGTGCGAGCCCGTATGCGTGCATGTCTAAGTCTTTGGCATTTCTAGTTAATTTATAAGTGTTTTAATGTGGTTATACTCACCATTCTGATGCCCTTACCTTGCAAATCTCGTTGGATGGGGTGCGCGGCGATCCGGGCATCAGTGAGTGGTTCGATCTAACCCTTTGGGATGCGCTCGATGCACGTAGTCGTGCATCGCGCATCCATGGGGCTTCTTTGCACCCTAAATATGCTAGATATTTGCATGCTAGGCTTGTATAGCTCGCATATTGCATAGAACCACCTTTTCTACCATATACTTGCCTATGTATCATATTCATGTGTGAATTATTATGTATGCATGCACCCTTCATGTATGGGCATGTGTGATCTGTGTTTTCATGAATGTATAGAATAAGCATGCCTTAGGTAGTCCCTATGAGTAATACAACCATATCAATTGGAATATCCAGCATGATTAAGTCTGGGTTAATAACGAGCACATGCCTAATATTCCTTTGTGATAAGACTCGGGGGCGTGGTGTAGTTTTTGCGCCCATGCTAATGGGGAAAAGTTATGACCAACTTCAAGAGATGATGAGCTTTCTCTCGCCCTCTCCCTTTGTATGAATTGAGTAAGTAGATGCGATTTCCTACTCGACTCAAGTTCGTTTGGAATATTGGCATGCACCTGTTAGTGCGCGAGATCGCGCTTGACCCTTCCCTTTTAAGTTGGTGATGTCCAACGCATTTTAGGGTATACCTTGTATGCTAGTATGCTTGTATGAGGTATGCTTGTATGAGATATGCTTATATGCTTGCACGCTTGTATGCATATTATTTAGCCATGCATGATATGTATGTGGTATATGTAGATCGTTTATGCTTTCTATCCATGTTAGGGAGTATTCCTATAATTAATTGATATGTTATCGTGCATGTAGTTCATGTACATAACTAAGATATAATTCTCCTATAATATATATGCGCATGTTAAAACTAATTAGGCCTATCTGAAATAGGCGTGGGTACGACCCGCTGTCGGGATGTACCTCATTAGTTAGTGCGCGAGCGATGTAATCGCCCCTGCATCTGTGTGATGCACTTGAATGGAATTCAGGAGAATTCATTTGTTGTATCGGTTTTGTTAAACCGGTGGCTATGGCATTAAGTTAGGCCTACCCGTGCTAGGCGCGTATATGAACCGCCTGTTGGGTTATATGCCTTGGGCTTATTTTTGCGTGAGAGCAGAGGTAACCCCTCGCGTCTGAGCGACGCACCCGTGTGGGAGTACAAGAGTATTTGATATCATCGATATGTGATTATCGAGCGTAGCCCATAGGGTTTGCTTTGCGAACGTGGGGTGCTTCCTCCCGACATCGTCGTGCATCAAAACACCCCAGCGTCGAAGCTGTCCTGTTTGGGTGCCACCACTTGTAGGTGCTACCGATGCGTATCGCGGTACACATCTGGCTGATGTACCGATCGTGGAAGGCCGACAGGTAGAGGCTACGCAGGAGAGGGCTACCGGATGATATTGCGAGCGTGGAATCGTTCTCCCCTTCTTCGGATCCACGTTGAAGCTACCCGACGTTAAAGCTGTCCTGACAGAGAGGACTCCCACCTGTAGGTACTACCGATGTGTTCGGTAGATGTATTGATCATGGGAGTATACCAGGTAGAGGCTACTCGGGAGAGGGCTACCGGATGACGAAGGGTGTAGAACAAAAGGTTTTCTTCCAACAGTCCTGTGTCACCCTTAGGGGTGAGGGTGAGGTGAAGTCACGTCGCCGCGTGACCCATTCGTTTTCGTCCGTTCCCATAGTTGTTGGGTCCGGTTACGTATCGATGTTCAAGGACATCGTTGGGCAGTTATCTCGATGTAGATGATCCCGTAGTGTTGTATAGACCAGTAATTCCGCATCTCTTTGACCAACGGTATGGTCTCTCCCCAAGAGTCCCAAGAGTCTCCCTCCGGGAGTGAGGGTGAGGGTGAGGTTGGTCGCGCCGCCGCGTGACCTTGTTATCCATTGGGTTTCCACCCATGTTTTCCTTGAAAGGAAATTGCTTTAGTATTGAACTGTTGTAATGGTGATTGGTTTCCAGCCACTCACTGAGCTTGTAGCTCACCCCTCGCGTACTGTTTCTTTTACAGGGGCAGTGTTGGGCGTGGAGCTGGAGCTTCCCTGTGGCGTGGTCTTATGTGCGTAGAGCGTTCCGTCCGGCGGGTGGCGAGTGCGAGGCTGTCAGCAGTCCTAGAGTCATTTTATGTATTGTAAATCGTGCATGTGGCACAGGTTGTATTTTATTTAGACTAGACTTGGCTCTCACAGGACATTGATTGTGTATTCGAGTCTGTAATGATATTTTTGATTTACAGACTTATTGATTTTTTATGCTTCCACTTTTCAGTTGAGTTATCAGTTATCATTGCTTTTCCAGTTTGTGTGTTATTTATTGGAGTCATTGTTGACCTCTTGTACTTGATAGCTGATACTTTATATATTGCCACGTCTCGGGGACGGCCACCTTAGGGCGTGATAGTCTCTGCATGGGGGACATCGATTGTGCCCTAAGTTTCTGGGAGAGGAGCTGGAAATCTTTATTGGGTGCGGCCTTTGTCAACCCTGACGTTGCGCCTGCTCCGAACCCTCTACCATCTTCAAGCAGGGATGCCCGTCCTAGCCCCCCCTCCTCTCGGGGTGAGACGTCCAACTCTACGTCCGTCGGCGGGGGCGTGTTGAGGAGGTTGTATCGTCGCCGTATAGTGGCGGTTAGGTCGGCTGTGCCTTACAATCGCCCGATCCAGATTGAAGAGGAGGAAGAAGAGGAGGAAGACGCTTTTCTCGGGGGTGGCCATCCCCTGAATCATCCAACTCCCCCCTCTTTCCTGAGTCATCAAGCTTCCCCATCCGCGGCCTCAGGAGAGCAAGCCCAGGGAGAGGGAGGAGCTCACAAGGGCGAGTCTCCCCGAGCAGAAGATCATGCCGGGCATTCCTGGGGCTTTTCGGAGGCCGCTGGAGAGCCTAGTGTGGCGGCCCCAGTTCCTTCTTCTCCACTGAGGGCGCTCGATTGTGTCCTCAGTCCCAGCCCCCCTCGGCCTACGGCTGGCGACTATCCTCTGACAGACACTCAATTCGCGGTGCCCCCTGCTCTTCCTCGCAGGGCTAGTCTCACAGCCTGGGGACACGTCACTGCCGCCGGGAGGGAGCTCGATAGGCTGAGGCGCCTTGTCGAAGAGGAGGAGGAGGAGCGATTCAACGACTCTCTGTTGTTTTTCATGCTGGTTACATGGCTGCTCGAAGTGGTGAAGCCTTTCCCTCCTCGATCCAGTTGAAAGATATGTACGATCTCTCTCTCTCTCTATGAGAGACGTTATGGCCGCTTTGTGGAGGATGCTCCGAGCGCCTCAGCTCGGTCTGAACTGTCTACTTCTCGCCCTCGTCAGTGAGAAGATGCCACTGCGTGCCTCCTGGCGCCTCTCTGTTCTCGTTCCAACAAATGCTTCAATCTTGCTTTTATTTTTATTATTGTAAAATTTTTTTGGGCTGCGTTCCGCGTACAGTTTGTCTTTTTGTCTTGACTCTATACTTCAAACTTTTTCTTATGTTGAGCGTTTACGCTTATCTTATACGATTATATTTTTCCCATAGATTTGGCTTGCATTGTTGTGCCTCGCCCTTGCATTCTTAAGGTCCGTGAAAACTCCTTTTATAGAGGATTCCCATAGATGACATCCAAAATTTGGCCGCCCTCTGCTTAAGCTTTCTGGCCTCGAATTTACTCTCTGGCAGGAATCCTTCTTAGAGGTGCCGTTTGATGTCCGTCATCCAGTTGGGTGAGTCTTCCGCGCAGGCAACCATTAAGATATGATCAGCTCTTTAATGCTCGGGATCTTTAAATAATCAATTTGAATGCTCCTAGTCGGCTTTCCGCTGATGGCTGATGCTAGGTTAGCTAAGGCATCTTCTTGAACATTGAGTTCTCTCTCTATCTGATGGATATTTGCCGATCCAAATCAGGAGAGCAACAACTACACCTTCTCCTGATATGCAATCATCCGTTCATCCCTTGTTTCATATTCTCTGGTGCTCTGAAACACTACCAGCTGTGAGTCACTGTAGATGTCAATGACCTGGGCACCGAGGTGAATTGCGAGCTCCAACCCTGCAATGAGGGCTTCGTACTCTGCTTCATTGTTAGACGCTTGAAAACCTAATTTCAGGGCATGTTCGAACAAAAGTCCGTCACTGTTCCTTAAAACCAGTTCTGTTCCTACGCCTTTTCGGTTAGATGCTCCATCGACGTTCAGGGTCCATGTGGGCCCAGCCTCGACCTTCTGGTTGTTGATCATGAACACTTCGTCGGGCTGTGGGGTCAAGTCAGCTACAATGTCAGCGATTACCTGTCCTTTCACTGCACTCCTCGGAATGTACTGGAGGTCAAAAGGAGACAGCTTGATCGCCCATTTCAACATTCGTCTAGTGAAGTTGGCCTTCTTAAGAATAACCTTGAGTGGATAATCAGTCACCACATTAATCGAGTGAGCGACGAAGTAATGTTTGAGTTTTCGGGATGATATAAGAAGGGCATAGACAACCTTTTCTAGGTACAGGTATCTAGACTCTGGTCCGCACAAGGATTTGTTGACATAGTAGACTAGCCGCTGTATTCCTTCGTGTTCTTTTATGATGGCCGAGCTGACTGCGTGATCAGAGGCCGCCATCTAAAGGTACAGCTGCTCTCCTGGATTTGGCTTCACTAGCAGCGGAGGCGATGCGAGATACCTCTTGAGTTCTTCAAAAGCCATCTGGCACTCAGAGGTCCAATCGAATTTTTTGGCTTTTCTAAGCAATCTGAAAAAAGGGAGATTTCTCTGAGTCACCTTAGAGATAAACCGATTTAGAGCCGCCAACCTCCCAGTTAGCCTCTTAACTTCCTTTATGTTCCTTGGTGGGTTCATCTCGAGCACAGCTTTGATCTGATAGGGGTTGGCTTCTATACCCCGATGCGTGGTTAAGAACCCAAGGAACTTTCCTGATTCTACCCCGAAAGAGCACTTAGCCGCGTTAAGTTTAATGCGATAGTTCTGGAGAATTTCAAAAGCTGCCCTGAGATGCTTGAGATGGTCGCCCCATTTGTCGCTTCTTACCAACATGTCATCTATATAAACTTCCACAGTCTTGCCAATCTGTTGCTCAAACATCTTGGTGATGAGTCTCTGATATGTTGCCCCAGCGTTTTTTAGCCCAAAGGGCATAACATTGTAACAGTAGGTGCCCATCGGGGTAATGAACGCCGTTTTTTCCACTTCATGTTCGTACATTAGAATTTGATGATATCCCGAATATGTGTCCATGAAGCTCATCAACTCATTTCCTGAGGAGGCATCTACTAGCTGGTCTATTTTTGGCAGGGGGAAGCTGTCTTTCGGACAAGAGCTGTTCAGATCGGTGAAGTCGACACACACTCGCCACTTGTCGTTCTTCTTGGGTACTACCACCGTGTTGGCTAACCAATCGGGATACCGGACTTCTCGAATGAACCTAGCAGCGAGGAGTTTCTCTACCTCTTCTTTGATGGCTTCGGCGTGAATTGGAGCTACGCGCCTCTGCCATTGCTTGACGGGTCGCACTGTAGGGGAGATACACAGTCAGTGGCAAATTATAGTTGGATCGATGCCAGGCATTTCTGACGGCTTCCATGCAAACACATCCACGTGTTCATGGAGCAACTTGATCAAATTTGCTCTTTCAATCTGGTCCAGCGCGGTGCCGATAAGGAAGTACTTTTCTGGTTCGAGCGGGTCGAGGAAGATCTTCTCCAGGTCTTCCACTACCCGCTGGGCTGGACCGGGTCTGGCCTCATCGGCTTTCACCCGGTCCTTCAGTAATTGCTATCTTTTGGGATGTATGTCGTCTACACTTCCGAGCGACTCTTCGACCTTACCCTTACCAGAGGTAGTGATGGCATAGCACCTCCTTGCTACGGACTGATCGCCTCGTATCTCCATGATTCCACGTGGAGTCGGGAAGCACAACTTCTGATGGTATGTTGACGGTATGGCCTTCATTGCCCCCAGCCAGGTGCGGCCCATAATGGCATTGTAGGGGGAAGGGAGGTCCATGACAGTGAATTCGGTCAGGACAGTCTCTTCACATGCCCGCACAGACAAAGTTATCCGTCCTGCCGGAACTTCCTAGCTCCCATTGAACGCGATCAGCGGGTCCCGCATTGGCTCAAGGTTAGAGGGCTTCAAGCCCATCTTGAGATAAGGCTGCATGAATAGGATGTCAGCCGAGCTTCCCATGTCGACCAGTATCTGTTTAACATCGTAGTTCGCAATTCACATGGTGATGACCAGAGCGTCACTGTGAGGTGTGCATACGTCGAATAAATCGTCACCGGAGAAGGATATGAGCTCGGGATCTTCCACCTTTGGCCTTTTGGGGATGAGTCGGGCTTCTTGGTTGATCTGCAAAACCTCCATATGGTCCGCACTCCTTTTCACAGCCCGTTGGACCGACTTAGGGTCTCTCAAGATTGGCAGTCCTCCATAGATCATGTCTATAACCCCGGCCGCGTGTGAAGGGGCAACGGCGACCACGTGCTTTTCGGGCTTCCTTTCCTCTTCAGCGTCTATAAATTCCCTGAGCTTCCCTTTTCGGACCAACGTCTCCATGAATCCTTTGAGTGTTCGACAGCTTTCCGTCTAATGCCCATAGTCTATGTGGTAGTCACACTTGAGACCCTTATCCCGAGTGGCAGGATCGCTCTTCATCGGGGGTGCCCATTGGAAGAATGGGATGTTTTTTTATCCTTTCTAGGATTTGAACGAGAGGCAGGGTGAACTTGGTGTATGGGCGCTCTCTGACTTCGTTGGTCGTCGGGTTGCCTTTGATGTCAGCTCGCGGTCTCTGTCCCTTGTCTTCCTTTGTCGGGGGGTTCTTGGAGACTGCCGCGACTGCCTGTGGTCGGGAAGGGACGGCCTTGTCTTTGACCTTCACGTATTTCTCTGCGTGGCACATCAACTCGCTTAGCGATTTTGGGACCTTCCTCACCAGAGAGTTTCACAGTTCCTGCTTTGGGGGTAACCCGTTCCTTAATGCCATGATGGCCGCGTTCGGATCGCATCGGTCGACCTCAAACATGAGGAGGGGGAAGCGGTCCACATAGCACCGAATAGATTCTCCAGGTTGCATGTGAACCTGCATGAGGTCGCCGAGATCCTTCCTCTGTTTTCTGCTGCATATGAAGTGCTCGGCGAACAGGGTGCCGAGTTCTTCAAAACACCGGATTGATCCTCTGGGAAGCTGATGGAACCAGCTGAGTGCTGCTCCTTCCAGGCTTGAAGGAAACATCCTACACATGAGCTCGTCATATTGTTCGTACAAGGCCATTGCATGCCGGAAACCCAACACATGATCGAATGGGTCAGTGGTCCCATTGTATAGTCGAAACTTGGGTTGGACAAACTTCTTGGGTGGGGTGCTGTGCTAGACATGCTGCACGAAAGGGGACTCGAATCCCCTCAGCGCTCTGGAAATGAACTCTCGATCGCGGGTGTTCGTCATTTCACTCCTGTAGGTTCGCTTTGTCCGTTCAGGACAGTCCTCCTCGTAATCGTCGTTCAATGCCAAGTATTTACTGGGAGCCGTCCTCGTCGTGCCTAATGATGAGAAGTGGCATGCTTGTTCTGTTGTTCCCGACGCGGGGAATAGTTACGACACTCCTTTTTTTCGTGCCTGGCCCGATGCTCCGCGGCGGGAAAGTCTGGGGGTTCTGGTTCGTCGTCCTGTTGCTTGTGACCTCCGTTGGAGGAGTACACCGGTTCATGGCTCCTCCCGTTGGCTTGCCGGCTTTGGCGGTCGCGATCTCGTGATTCGACTCCCGCCCTCATCGGGTTTTGCTGGTTTCGTGCTTCAGGGGGAGGTGGTGGTGGCGTGACCTCCTTCTGCTTCAAGAATTCTTCCATCAGGCTCTCCAGATGATGATACCATTGATTGATCACTTCGAGCTCCTTAACGAAGTCGCGGCCCGCCTCCGGGGTCGGGTTTCGTGAAGTGGATCCGTCGATTGTCTCCTTGCCCTTCGGCGGGGGTGGGTCGTTGGGCGTCACGCGCTCTCCTTCTCCACCTTGCTCATGAACTATCGATTGAGTCCTTGTCAACACCATCTTCTTAGGTCGAAGTTTAGAACGGCTTTTCGCTCGGTCCCACAGACGGCGCCAATTTGTGGGGGATGAAATCCGGCTCTCCCCTCTTGGGCCGGATCTTCGCTGATCCGGGCTTCGGATGTAGACCTGAGATGGCGTGGGCTGGTCCTTCCCTTCGCGTCAGTTCACCACCGCCTGCACCCTCCTTGATCGTCTGGCTCCTCTTTCCTTCCCCTTCGGCTTTGGGTACCTGAAACTCACACCAGTGTGGTGCCGGCTAACACCCTTCCGACGCTCAAGTCAGTAATCTCTCCCTCTAGGGAAGAAGAGGAATTTAGAATCCTTGAGTTTTAGTAGGAGAGAGAGTCAGTGTTTGCATACCTTCGAAAGGAGGGGAAGTCTCCCCTTTTATACTCCATAAGGGCGTGTCGAGCTTGGCCTTGCGGGGTGATCATATCATGATATGGAATCTCCACGTGGCCTCAGGATCCTTGGACATGTGGTTCCTAGAGATTATCATACCATAACCGTTCTTCTGACAACCTGTCCTTTTCCACTGTCAGGGAATATTCCCTTCACTAACCGTTCTTTTGTAGAGGAGGGCCCTATGGCCGACCTGCCTTTTACTCGGGCACTGCCCTTTGGTCGGCTTAACCTTAAGGCCGGGCAATGTTTGACTCCCGTCCTGAGACTAATCAGCATATGGTTGCCCTTTTAAGGTTGGGCTTGATCATCTGCCCGACCTTCGAAGGAAGGCGAGATTATCCGATCCGTTGGTGAAGTTTCGGGCCTATGGGCTCTCCTTCCTTTGGCTCACATTTTTAACAAGGGGCTGCTCTTAACCCAGCCCTTGTGCTTATTTGACATTGACTAATTCGATCAGTTGCATCATGTATGAACCAAACACTTGAAAATAATTCTTTGGAGAAATCCATTAGCGAACCAAACAATCTGATGGAATCAGGATTCTTGGTAAAATAATTTCTGGTAAATTGATTCCTAGTAAAGTAATTCCACCTAAAAAAATGACACGAACCAAACGTGGTCCAAGGTAAAACAGAAATAATATGAAATTAATCATTTTACCTTTATAATTCTTCATTTAGATAGTGCTCTATTCCTCTTCATCTTGAAACTCTAGGGATATAACATTAATTTTAAGTTATTTCTGTTTCATCTTAACGGAAAAATTAACAACATGGGGTATAATTATATGTTTTTGAATTATTGGAGATGTTTCTACAAGTTTGGAAAGCTTTAGGGGTCTAGAATGCATATGCATTTTACCCTTATGACTTGTTTGGTTAGGTTGGAGAATAAAGGGGGAATAAACCAATGACATTGTAGAATAAGTTTAAAGCTATTTGGATGACTGAAGAATCCGTATGTCAGAACTAATTGATATAAAATAGTATATAGAATTAAGTTATTTAAAATAATTTAATCAATTTGAATATAACAATAATTCAGAACACATTCACATAAGAAAAAAAAAAATCACTTCCTTACTAAATAATAAAATACATCGTAATAACCTAATTATCCATGCTGGCTTGGTGAGCCCATCTCGCTCCTCTTCGCTGCCTCTCTTCCCTTTGTCCTCGCTGTCCCCACCCCTTCCCACCTAGCCCACCCCACCCATTTGGTCGGTCGTCTGTCGTCTGTGAGACTCAAAGCCCCGATCCGCAATCAGGTAACATTAATCCAACAGTGTCTGTATAATCATTTCTTCATTTTGATCATCATCTTCTTTTGCAAATTTGAAATAGGTTCTGCTTGATTTCTGCTAGTGCCCTATCTCTTACTGAAACTTTTTCTATTCTATGGCACATTCTATATAACTATACTTTCCCATTTTATTCCACTCATAAAGGTTGATGAAGCTCTGTTCTAGGGAAAGTGTTATGGTAATATTAGCTTTTTCATGCTATACATGTCATTCATGTAGCTTGTATGTGCAATGGGAGTGAAGTAGGCGTTGTTTGCTCATCCATCTTAACATGACCTTCAGTTGTATGAGTTTTTGCTTCTTAGGATTTTATTTGATTAATCATTAGTTCAGATGACCCACTTGTAATGCTTGTGCATTTCTTTTTCAAGTTGGAAGAGATTGATTTGTTTAATGTAAGTTCGAGAAGGAAATTTTATTAACTTTTTTGTTGGATTGCCCTCATGTCTTTGCAGTTTTGTGCACCTTCGAGGGAATGATTGGTCACGTCTGTTGATTATCTATGAGTTTGGTTGGGATGAGCCGCACAGTGCTTCCAAAGCATGTGGCAAGTGTCATAAAATATCAGAAAGATCCACTTAGAGCTCTTGAAATGTTCAATTCGGTCAAGAAGGAAGACGGGTTCAGGCATACACTTCTCACGTATAAATGTATGATTGAGAAGCTCGGTTTCCATGGGAAGTTTGAGGCAATGGAGAATGTTCTGTCAGAGATGAGGATGAATGTTGACAATGGGTTGCTAGAAGGAGTTTATGTTGATGTGATGAGGAACTATGGAAGAAGGAGAAATGTCCAGCAAGCTGTTGATGTGTTTGAGAGGTTGGATCTCTTCGATTGCGAGCCCTCTGTGATGTCTTATAACACCATCATGAACATATTGGTTGAATATGGAGATTTCGACCATGCCCACAAAGTCTACCTGAGGATGTTAGACAAGAAAATCGTACCTGATGTGTACACGTTTACAATCAGAATAAAGTCCTTTTGTAGGACGGGAAGGCCACATGTGGCTCTCAGGCTTCTTAGGAACATGCCAGAGAGGGGGTGTGATCTGAATGCGGTGGTGTATTGTACAGTGATCTGTGGCCTTTATGAGAAGAATGAACGAGTGGAGGCATCTGGTCTTCTCGAAGAGATGCTTGGTGAAGGCTTATGTCCTGATATAGTTACATTTAATAAGCTTATACACCCTCTTTGCAAGAAAGGAGACACCAAAGAGAGCTTGAAGCTCCTTGCCAAGTTTCTGAAGAGGGGAGTGTCACCAAATCTGTTCACATTCAATAATTTAATTCAAGGCCTTTGCAAAGAAACCAAGGTAATGGATGCTGTATGGTTGCTGGATCATATGGGTATTCAAGGGTTGACTCCAGACGTTATCACATACAATACACTCATTTGTGGCATGTGCAAGAATTCTGAAATTGTAGAGGCTGAGAAGTATCTCCATAAAATGGTGAATGAAGGCCTTGTTCCCGATGACTTCACCTATAATACTCTTATTGATGGATACTGCAAGATGGGTCTCATAGAAAAAGCATGTGATCTTCTGAAAGATGCCACTTTCAAAGGTTTTGTGCCTGGCCATGTAACTTATAATTCTCTGATCAATGGATTATGTCAGGAGGGTGACATGAAAAGGGCAATAAACCTTTTGAATGAGGCTTTGGGCAAAGGCATGAAGCCCAATGTCATTGTTTACAACTCGCTTGTCAAGGGTTTTACTCGGCAAGGCCTCATCATGGATGCAATGGATCTGTTGAACGAGATGCTTGAAAATGGTTGTACCCCAAATATTTGGACCCTGAACATAATTATGAATGGGTTGTGCAAGATGGGAAAACTGTTGGAAGCCAACTATCTTATGAATGATGCAATAATGAATGGCCTGCTTCCTGATGCATTTACCTTTAACACACTGATAGATGGTTGTTGTAAACGTTTGAAGTTGGATATTGCACTGAAGATCATCGGTAGGATGTGGACACATGGTGTTACTCCTGATGCTATCACTTATAACTCTGTGTTGAATGGTTTCTGCAAGGCTGGCAAAATTGATGAAGTAGTGGAAACTTTTGAACAAATGGTGGCTAAAGGGTGCGTTCCTAATGTTGTGACATATAACATACTCATAGAAAGTCTTTGCAAGGTGCGAAAAATAAGGGAAGCTTCGGAGTTGCTTGTGAAGATGAAATCTGAAAGGTTAACTCCAGATGTAGTGAGTTTCAGCACATTGATTCATGGGTTCTGCAAGAATGGAGATTTCAAGAGAGCCTATCGGCTTTTCAGAAGAATGGAAAAGGAGAACTTGAGACCTACAACTGCCACATATAATATAATAATTAGTGCGCTTTCTGAGAAATTATATGTCAGTATTGCAAAGAAGATGTTCACGAAAATGACTGAGGAAGGTATTTCACCGGATGCTTTTACTTACCGTGTTCTGATTGAGGGATTCTGCTTAATTGGAGAAGTTGATGAAGCATACAAATTCCTTGCTCGGAGCATTGAAGAGGAATTCATTCCATCAATGGCTACATTTGGAAAGTTGCTTAATCGTCTTTGCGTGGATGACAACACATATGACGCTGTTGGCATTGTTAGAATAATGGTAAGCAAGGGCGTTGTACCAGAGGTCGTGAATACGATCTTCAATGCTGATAAGAGGAGAATAGCAGCACCAAAGATTCTTGTGGAGGAATTGCTGAAAAAGGGTCATATAACCAACTATGCATATGAACTTCTGTATGAGGGCATTAGAGATAAGAAATTTTGGAAAAGGAGGCATCATTTGCAGTACTGATGAGGGTAAGTTCTTCAAATAATTTCAAAGCTTATGTATGGAATGTGAAAAATGAAATTAGCGGGCTTTAGTTTTTTTTTCCCCTGATTGTTTGGAATTTCAGTGGACTATAGTATTCAGAGAAGTTACTGGTGTCAATTTCAAGCACAAAGATAGCTGAGGAGCTTCAATGAATCTTTGTCCTCCTAGTATTCGTTCTAATAAAAAGGAATGTTTTAAGCACTGAAGCTTAACATTTATGAAAAGGCCAGTGCCTTTCCCCATTGATCAGCAGGGACCAAAGTGCTTTCTATCTGGACGTGGAAAATACACCTTATATCTAGGAGATGAAAACATTAAGTCATGGGGAATAATGAGATGTCCTGCTAATAAAAGCATCATAAAGACAGAACAACATACTATAAGTGATTTCATTGAAATCTCACTTTATGATTGAAGCAATAAGGAACCCTTTAACCCTGACAATAGAAAAATGTTTTGTTTACTTACTACTCAGTTTCACCTAAGTCTCTCAAAGAATGCATTGTTATCTATTATGAAAACCTAGGCACTCTTATGTGCATTTTTTTTATGGAAGTATGTGATTTTTTTAATGAGACTGTGAAGCTCTCCCCACACATTTTGCTAAAAAAATGTTTTCTGATTATTTTCTTATTAAGAAACGAAGAAAGGAATTTATTTTTTCCAAATAATTTTTATATGTCGCTTTTCTTGAATGTCAATGTGCTATGTTTGTTATTATGTATCCAAATGAGAATGCTATTCTAATGACGCGTATTCATGCTTTTTCAGTTATTTAACTGTTTCTCATTACACGGATTCTTTTATCGCCTAGTTGTCTATTATCTTTAGGACTGACCTTATCAATGCATTTCTAATAGGAAGTGTGTGCAAAGATGATGCCATGAGAAGGGAGACATAGCTTGTGAGATTTGCCACCAGGTGAGCTCCAATTGTTTAGGATTGTTGATGCCCATTTTTATCCTCCTGTATCATTAATATGTTTTCATAAAAAAAGTTTTCAGAAGTTTATGTTAAAAATGTTACTTATGCCTGATGGATAGAATAAATCAGGTTTGCATGCCTGTTGATTGGTCCTTTCTAGTCTTGCCACTTTCTATTAATCCTCTTTTTCTTGGGTTTGTTTTTCTTCCTTTGGTTCTTGTACTCCTTTCTTTATCCAGTTGATAAAACAATATAAGCAGTCCATGTAACTTTGGGAGCTTTGCCACCTGTATGTGGAGATTCATCCTGAGTTATGATATTACCCCTCGAACAAGAAGGCAATAAGGAATCTCCAAAGGAAAATAGCAAAAACAAGATATTACAATGCAAATATACCAAAAGAGGCCCAAGGAGAGAAGGGAGATACATTTATTGTTAAAGTTGAATATTATTTTAAATTAATCAGTTGGTAAAATAATTGGTTATGCTTAATGGAACTCGTGGTGTCTAATTTCCTTTGTGCAAAATTGAATTTTTTTCTCGGATTCCTGGTCTGAGAATTCTGCGCTGTTGTTACAATATGTTTAAATACTAGTCCTTTAGTTGTATGTCTGAATACACTAATAACTTATGTGTGATGAATGCTATATCATTTTAGTTTTCCTTATGAGTTTTAGTCACATTTTGCTGTATTTTACATTATTAATTCTTCTCTAAATTCCTCCATTCACAATCTTTAATTTGTCTGATTTAATACCAGGAGGGTTTGGCACTGATAAACACCATGGAATAACAGGCATGCCAGATGCCAAACAGATGAGTTCGGTTTGTCTGCTGGTAAATGATGTTGTTTTCATGTCTTCCTTAGTTATTTGGTTGCCAAGGTAATGCAATTTTGCTTCTTTTGGTGATTTGGTTGCCAAATAATGCACTTAATTTTTGGTTTGTTAGAAACATTTGATGAAGTTTTTATTTTTTCAGTTCTCTGTCCTCGCTGCCCCTTGAGATGGTGTTCATGAGTGGACTACCCTTTGGAGCCAATAAAAACGTGAAGACTGAAAAGGGTGACTAAAAGTATCAGTCCCTTTGTTTTAAACAAGGCTACAAGTGGATGAAAAGAAGATTAGTTGTGTTCATCAGAAGAAGCTGGTGTTTGATGATGGCTCTTTGATGCCTGGAACCAATTCATTTGGTCACACATTTAGGTTGTTTATTTTTACTTTCATCTTTAAATATGTGTGTTCTTTTGTTTTTCTTCTTGTCATGGCAGTCTTTATTTTGTTCTCAATGAACATGTAGTTCTTTCCACACACAAAAAGAAAAGTTCAAAAATAACAAGAGATAAATATATAGTATGATATATATATGGCACCAGATGGATATAAATGTTTTTGGGACCCCATGGTGAGATTGTTGTCACAGTGAATTACAAAACCAAACTTACATCACATTAACCTATAATACAGTGATGAATCATGATCAATTCAAGGTTCAGTTGTGTAGTTTTATGTAATTATACCATTTCATTGATTTCAATTGGAACCATGAACTACAACGTCAAGAGTGAAAAAAGAAGAGCTCATCAAATAATTCTATCGTGCAGAACATATACATCAATCAATTGAATTTGTGCGTCTAAATCAGTTTGTCTTCTAAATTATGTAAATCTATGATACTTTCATATCTCAGTCTATGAAATGTGTTTTGTTTTGGTGTTTGTAGGTTAAAAGATGAGAGCCCAGTATAGTAGTTTCAATAGGTGGAGATGAGTAGCTGGGAGTATTGTGAGCTCCTCAATCAGTTCGTAGGTGACAGATATCCTAATCTCAGTGAGCCTCAAATCGATCAGTTGTTGCAGATCGCAGAAGCCAATAGAAAGTGCTGCTACCCAAATGAAGATTACTGCATTTAACAGGTTTATTCATGATGCACACATTTAATCATTGCAATTAATTAGTCTATTTCGTTGTTCTAGAAGACAACTTTAGGATCCTAATCCCAATTTCTTAGAGAATGAAAGAAAAGGTGACTGTGTTCCTGCAGAGTTAAGTTTGTATTGGGTTTCTATGGGATATATTACATTAGTGCGATGCAATAAACTGAGCAAGTGACCTATGCTATACCTGCCTCCCAGCCCCCTTTCTTCGGGTCCCTTTTTGTATATTTGTTTAATTTAAAATAGAATACAATACCCATTACCAATTAAAAAAAAAGGTGACTGACCTAGGCTAATCTTGAACCAAGAGTTTGGATCTGTTTTATTGGTATGGACATTGGAGCACTCATAAATTTATCATAATTTGGACACCCCCATTTGGGTTCTATGTTTTCAGTGAAAAGCTACAGTTATAAGTTCTTAAGAAAGGACAATCTTGTCTTTTTTCCTATTAGTCGACTTACATGAACTTCATTTCATAGAGCCTGCTACCTGTACTAATGCCTTGTTCAAATTGGTAATATCAATTGTTCTTTACTATTCACTGTTCTGTATGGGTCTTTCTTCCATCCATATTCTTTTGTACACCACTTCCTTGTGACAGGTATGGCTTTTTAAGTTTTTTTTTTTAATGTTTCATGTTTATTTTTTTTTTCTTGCAATATATTTTTGCATGCAGAGTGCTGACGAATTTCTTGAATGAGATGAAAGAAGAGCTGAAGAGGTGATTAAAAATGGTGGACATGGTAAAAGAGTAATAGAGAAGCAAAGTTTGTTGGTACTGAGTTTGGGCAGCTAAATGTCAATATTTTTCCACTTGAAGGGCTGTCATTAAGGGATAACATAATGTATGTTACTCCATTGCAGCTTGGTTAGGCCCATGTGAATGCATCTTAGTGCAGAGACTGGGTTGGATTTTAGTTTTTGATCCTTATAAGAGATGTGGGAGGCAGGGAAAAGGCTGAAGGGCGATAGGAGTTACAATGCTAAGATCTCCCTATCTTTCCCTCCAGCCGGGGATGGGTAAATTGGCTGTCTTGAAACCAGGTTGTCTTCAGAGGAAGTGCTCCATATTGTGAGAATGTATAGGAGTTGGCTACAAAGCTTCATGAAGGATTTGGGGGTTGTTTTGTGTTAGGGCAAGTAAGGTGATTTTGTAGTGGGTATACATTGTAATCGAGGAATAAGGATTTGTGGATACGTGGTCCTGTGGGGGTGGTAGATATCTCTTCTACTAACTCAAATGTGACGAGTTATGTTTTTCTTGTTCTTGTTTATATTGTTTCTTTGACTTTGTACTGCACATTAATAAAATCATTGTAGATTGTCTACCTTTCTTTGAAAAATCATACATATGTAGTGAGTTTGTCATGTTGTAATATGTGTTTGTATTGATGTTTTCTATTATGTGGTGTGATTGATGATGTTCACGAGTTAAATAATAATGCTGTGAACTATCTCAATATTTAACCATATGTTCCTATGATTGGAAAAATAGGACCCTCAACACTTATCCACAGACAGAGACACACACACAGGAAAAAAAGAAAAAAACTGCTGTTCTTCATGGACGACTTCAACAAATCCACTTCACTTCCTCAATATTCCGATGTAACACCTCTTCCCATTCATCAATGAACGGAGGGAACGGAGGGTTAGAGCGCAGGGGTGGAACGGAGGGTGTTCGAGATGCAAAAGGAAAAGGTGTTGCGGTTGGTCAGGGCTGGAGATCTTCGTCTTCCTCTGAGGGCTGGTATGTGGTGCAGCAGAAGCGCTCAGTGTCAAAAGGAGTGAGCTAAGGAGGAGGTTGGGGGTTCAAGTCCATGATGTCGGTGCGGTGCTTCAGGTGTGTCGGCTGGGGTCATATGGCAAGGTCTTGCAGGGACCCTCTGAAGTGCTGGCACTGTGGCAAGTTGGGGCACTGCAGTGCTTTCTGCAAGACTGCTATCGAGGCGATTAATGCCCTGTCGGAGAGAAGAGTAGAAGCTACTAAGGCTTCTCGTGGTGCAATTCAAGGGGAGCCCAGGCGGCCCGGGTCCTCCAAGAGTGTTCACACAGTGTGGTCTCCAGAGCTGGCGACGCGTGAAGAGAAGTTCAGCCGAAGCCTCTTGCTGATTTGGTAGGGACCGAAGGACGTCAATTGGTTGGAAGTCCTCCGGTCGGTGAAGGGAAGATGAAAGCTTCTACCTGTCACGCCCCAAGGCGGCCGTCCCCGAACCGTGGTAAATATATAATATCAGCTATCAATAACGAGGTCAAATAAAGACTCCATCAAGACATACAAGACGACAAGCAATTACAAGGATAGCTATCATATATATATGAAAATATAGCGAAAGCTAAATGATCAAGTCTGAAATCCAAAAACTCATAACAGACTAACTACATAATCGATTGTCCTGTGTGAGCCAAAAATAAATCAAAATACTTGAACATACACGTATTGTGCACAAGCACGAGTATTAAATTCATACAAGAGAATGGGGGGATGCTGATGACCTCTCGCTCGCAAGATCCAGAACGCAGACGCTGCACTGCTACTGATACTACCTAAGGGAGCTCCTCCTTCAGATTTGACTCGGCAACAACTGAATAAAAACAACATGCGAGGGGTGAGCCACACGCTCAGTGAATGGTACAATCCATGCACCAACTCATATTAACCCATACAAGCAAAATAAAATCCCAACAGATGGAACAACTACGAAAGATTGGTGGGTCGTGCAACAGCCTGAGCCCACCACACCCTCACCCTCATCCTCACAGGGTGACATAGGACTATTGGGGGAAAAGGGTCGATTAGTCTACACCATTCGTCATCTGGTAGCCCTCTCCCGGGGAGTCTCTACCTGGTAGCCTCCCATGACTGCTACCTCTACCATATGAGCACAGCAACAGGTGTCATGAATAGCGTCTGGGAGCACCTCGCAGGACAGCTATAATCCGGGCAGCTTCGACACGGAGCCAACGAAGGGGAGAGCACTCGACACTCTCGGATACGATCCTCATGGATCTGTCATAGACACCGATAAAGCAACGAATTCTTATGAATTCCCTCCAGGGCACATAACTCAGATGCGAGGAAGACAGATTATTCGTAGTGTCACTTGCCATGGTATGACCCCATAAGTGGTCATACACTTGCCTAAACTCATTAGGCAAGGTTCATGGCTTTATATAAGTATAAATATAATATACAACGTATAATTAATTACGCAAGGAATTAATCATGGAAGTAATTTAAATAATATAACAACAAAGTTGTAATATCATATAAGGCATGCTTATTATTATACATTCTCATTTGGTTTAATTAAATTAAACTAGATGGGAACATGCATGGATCAAGGCTATGTTAACATGGGACATGGTATCTAGGCATGCATGGGCTCCTATACATGATACATGGATGTATAACCCTAGCATACAATGTCTAACATGGCATGGGTGCATCATAGCAAGACAGGTATTAACATATAATTTTATTCAAGCAGGTCAATATGCAGTTATGGTATCCCAGGGGAGGGCAATGCACGTCAACGTGCATCGAACGCCTCCCAATTGGGTTGGATCGACTCACTCACCGCAACCCGGGTCGTTGCGTGACTGCTCGCCAAGATCTGCAAGACAAGGGCATCCAAATTGGTGAGTATAACTACATAAAAACACAGAATTAACTAGGAATGCCAAAGACTCAGATATGCATGCATACGGGATCGCACGCATGCAAGCACGCACGTACGCACGCATATCCGAGTGCCTCGGCACCTACCCAAGCCCTCGGGCAGCCACCCGTGTGACCCCCGCACGCGCACGCGCATGCATGCACGTGCGCATGCACCCCCGCGCCCGCTGCTGCCCAGCCGCGCGCCCAGTCGAGCGCCCAGACTCCCAACTGTGAATGCACGCGCTCGCTCGCGCGTGCATGCCCGCTCGCCCCGGCTGACCCTTCCCGCGCGCCTGCATGCGCACGCCCGCCAGCGATAGACTGCGCACCCGTCTGCGCGCGCACGCACGCGAACAAACCCGCGCGAGCGCCCATACCTTTCCCAACCCCTCCCCTACCCTCTCACACACCCTAACCCAATTACTTAGCATGCATAACCTCCCTAACAGCTCTAACAACAAAAAAAAAACAAAGATAAGGGAGGAGAGCTTACCAAAGGAGGGGAAACAAAGGGGAGGTTTTTCGGGTGTTCTTAGCGCACCAAAACCACCGCAACCGCCACCACCACCTCCTCAGCCACTCCTAAAGCCCTACTTGGCTGAAAATCAAGGGCAAAGGGAGCATGAGAGGGAGCCTAAGAGAAGTGAATCAACAAGCACAGCAACAACACACATATTTACCTAAAAAAAAACACTCCCTTCTTGAGCTCCGTCTCCTCCACTTCATTCTCCACTTCACACACACTTAACCAAAAAAATTAAGCCTAACACCACCTTCTAACACTCAAAACAACCAATGGTTCCTTAACCATTAAGCAAGAGGGGGGTGAGGTTACCTAGGGTGATCATAACCATCAAAATATCTAATTACTATTCCATCAAACAAACCAGTAACGACTGAAACTCTGATATGGTTCGGAACTGCTCAATTTTTAAAATGTTACCGGAATTCGATGAAATTTTTATGGGTAGAACTAGATGGTATCAGGACCCATATTATGCAATTAAATTTCCAATCGGAGTACTCGAACTCACGCAGATAGCTAAAAATCTAAAATTTTAGCGACTCTGATCGAAAAAAAAAATGATTAAAAATGACCCAAATAATATAAACAGGCTAAAAGTGACACATATATAACACTACCACCCTTCGAATGGTGGGTTGTGGGTCCAACAGTTCTAATAGTTCGGCTTCCTAGTATTTCTGCGAAGGAGGTGCTATTGGGAGAATCACTTCTAGTCTCTGGTAACGGTCAGATCTCCTTTACATCTTGTGATTGTAGTGTGGGCAGGGCAGAAGGGGGAGGGAGGCGAGTGGAAGTTCTCATTAAAGGTTTGCCACTCATGTGGCAGACTGAAGAAGTTATAAGGAGGGTGGTGGGTTCATTTGGGCATCTGCTCCACTTTAGGGAGGCAGCTATCCAAGGGGAGCTATTCTTGGTGTTAAGGGTGGGGGTCTGGAGCGATCGGGGCAGGGAGATCCCGACAGAAGTGTTGGTTTGGCTTGATGGCTGGGAGGTTGGGGTGGCGGTAGCGGTGATCTTAGGGAACCAGCCCTACTGGTTTGCGGAGGCGGTTGCTTTCAGAGGTAGAAATAGCTCACTCATGACGGAGGTGGTGGTGGACCAGGTGGGGTTTGGGGTGCAAGGCAAGGAAATACAGGCGAAGGAGCCGCCTAGAAGTCGCCGGAGGAGGCGAGCTGCCTCTCCTGAGGGCGGTCTGGTTTCCATTGCTCGGAAAAAGGGGAGCCACATGGAGGGTACGACAGAGTCAGGTGTGCCTGACAAGGGGGCCAGTTCGTCAAGGGTCAAGGTTGGCGGGGGTTTCAGAGTGAGGCGTCGGAAGCTTTCGGCGAGCAATTCGACCTAGAAGCTACGAATCGCTCGCCGAAAGCTTCCGAGGTCCTTGTCATTCCACGAGGGAAGGCGTGCACTGGTGGTGATGGTCTCTCTCAAAGGTATCAGTATACTTCGTCTAACCGATCTGACGGTGGCAGAAAAAAGGAGTTGACAAAGAGGAAAGCTGTAAGGGTTAGCTGTGAAGGAGAGCAGGATCGTGTCTTGTCTCGTCTGGAGGATAGTCGACAGGTGGTACGTGAAGGATATTGTGGACCACGCGGGGCTGCTTTGGAGAAGGAGGTAGTGGGTGTTGGGCCTTCAAGCCTGGCCCACATAAGATGGCAATCTCAGGAAAATCTTTTGGGCTCAAAATACTGGGCCGAGGAGGGAGGGTTTAGTGAAGAATTCAAACCGGTCTATTATGGGCCTCTGTATATTGGTCATCATAGAGAAACTGTCAACTAGGGCTCTCGCAACCCATCGGATCCAGGTTCGGAACCCGACAGGGTTAGCAGAGGCACTTGGCATAACTTTGTGAATGAGGATAACAGGGCTGGCTGGCGTTGGTCTCCTACTCCTGCGAGGGTGTTTCAGAGGTCATGCGGCCCTTCTATTTCTGCAACCTCGCCTATTATGGTGGTGGGAGACAAGATGGGCTCGTCTGCAGCAGATGAGGTAAATGTTGGGGTGGCGGTCCATCATCCGGGGTGGCTTCCATCGATTGTGGTGGGGACTTTCAACTCGGCGTCTTTCTCTAAGGCGTCAGTGGAGGGTAATCATGAGGAGCTTGAGGTGTCCTCTATTGTGGTGGACTCTGACTGCGGGTCAGTGGGTCCGCTCGATGTGGTTCGCGAGGAAGGTGGTGGTTCGTTGGGGATGGTACCAAGATGGGTGGTGGATGGTTCGGCCAGTGTTGGCAACACATCTCCAGGCCTGGTAGTCGAGAGTTCAAGTTGGCATGATGTTCTGGAGGCGATTCAGGGGAATCGGTCTATCGTGGAGAGGTTCTTGGGGTAACCTAGCTGCACTAGAGGCGGTGAGATCGGTGTACAGGAGCTTATTTGCACTGAGAGAAGGAGGTTCAAGGATTTTATATCTGAGGACCAGTTTGATGTGGCCTTAGATGAGACAGGGGTGGCGGGGATGCTGAACTAACATTTGGTTGCGCTGTGGATTTCGGGTGGAGTCTAGTTGTATGTTAATGTTAGACATCCTTGTGTGGAACGTCCGGGGATTGAATGACCCTAGGAAGAAGGCAGCAGTGAAGGAGCATATTATGGTGAACAGGGTGTCCATCTGCTGTCTACAAGAAACCAAGAAGGAGAACTTTTCTCAATCTGACTTTCGGGAAATAAGCGGGAGTGGTCTATCAGATTTTGTTTTCAAGCCATCATCTGGTGCAGCAGGAGGTATTCTCTCTGGTCAGTCATTTCTTCATCTAAGGGTGAGTTCTCCCTGTCAGTAATTTTTGAAGATAGATCTACACAATGGAGATGGTTGTGTTCTTCTGTGTATGATCCATGTGATGATGTGCGTCAGGCCGAGCTGTGGGCTGAGCTCAGTCAGGTGAAGGCGGAGTCTGGCCTTCCGTGGTGTGTTCTAGACGATTTTAATGTTACGAGATTTGTGGAGGATTGGAACAGGGCCGGGTCTACGAATTCACAGATGATGCAGTTTTCGGATTGGATAGCAGAGGAGGGCCTCATAGATCTCCCAATCTCTAATCAAAATTTCACTTGGAGTAGCCTTCGGGAGGCTCCTTCATTGGCCAGGTTGGATAGAGTGTTAGTGGATGCGGAATGGGAGGAAGTCTTTCCGTTATGTAGCCTCAAAGGACTTCCCCGCATATGTTTAGATCACTCACCTTTTATCCTTGTCGGGGGAGACCGAGAGAGGAAGCCAAGGTGGTTTCGTTTCAAAAACTGGTGTCTGCTTCATCTGGACTTCAGGGAGTTGGTAACAAGCTCGTGGAGTATGGAGGCTGGGGTTCTCACAGGGGCATCTAAGATGGCGTTCAAGCAAGAGATTGAAGCTAAGCCTCAAAAGGTGAGTTGCAGAAGTCTCTCGAGCACGCAAGGCTCGGAAAATGGAGGTTGAAGAGAGGTTGTTGGTCTTGGACAGCTGGGAGGAGCCTGGTCTGCTCACTGAAGAGGACCGTGTAGACCGAGGGTTGCTTAAAGAAGAATGGTTGACCTTTATTCGTATGGATGAGACTGAATGGAGACAGAAATCGAGAGCGGTGTGGCTGAAGGAGGGAGATAATAATTCCAAGTTCTTCCACAAGATCGCAAATCAAAGAAGAAGGATTAATCGGATAGAACAACTGAAGGTGGGGAATCGCATGGTTGGTTCCATATCTGAGATTCAAGAGGAGCTGGTGGCACATTTTACTAGAGTTTTCCAATGGAGGAGGGGCTGGCGTCCGGTCTGGTTGGATGAGGACTTGGGACGGATCTCAGATAATATGATCCAAAAACTAGAGGCTGAATTCAGCAAGGAGGAGGTTAAAGCGGCCATCTTCGGGGCTGAGGTTGATAAAGCTCCGGGTCCGGACGGCTTCGGTTTGAGGTTCTACCAAGAATTCTGGGCTATTCTCAAAGCGGATATCATGGAAATGTTCAGTTTATTCTTCTGATCCTCGTGTGGGATTGGGAGGATGAATGCAACATTCTTGGCACTCATTCCGAAGAAAGAAGGGGCGATAGAGATCGGAGACTTCAAACCCATTTCTCTAGTAAACGGATGTTACACAATGATCTCTTGTGTCCTCGCCAACAGGTTGAAGGAAGTCATTGGATTCCTTGTTGATGAGTCACAGTCCGCATTTATTCCAGGAAGAATGCTTCAAGACGGGTTCATGGCAGCTCAAGAATGTATTTCGGCGGTTCATCGAGACCAGAGGGAAGGGGTAGTCATTAAACTTGATTTCGCGAAAGCTTATGATAATGTGGAGTGGTCCTTCTTATTACACTTTCTGAGATGTCACGGTTTCAAGCCAAATTGGGTCTGAATGATTTTGTCATGCATCTCATCTGCAAAGGCATCAGTGTTGGTGAATGGGGTCCCCAGTGGTTTCTTTCATATCAACAATGGGCTGAGGTAGGGAGACCTGCTTTCCCCTTTGCTGTTTGTGCTTGTTGCGAATGTGTTTAGCAGGATGATGAAGATGGCCTCCTCGGCGGGATGGGTGTCTGGCCTTCACTGTGTAAATGGGGGCATGAGTTTATCTCATGTACAATATGCTGATGATACATTAGTGCTCAACGAAGCCTCAAAATTGTCTATCTGGGGAGTGAAGTTCGTATGTCGATGTTTTGGCCTCCTTTCTGGGCTCAAGATCAATTTTACAAAAAGTATGATGTTGGGGATAAACGTGGAGCAGGGCTCTTTGGACTTCTTTGCTAGAATTCTTGGGTATGGGATTCAACAGTTCCCTACGACTCTTCTGGGCCTTCCTCTTCATGTTGGGAGGTTACCAAAGGGTGAATGGTCGCCGTTATTGGGTCGATTCGAGAAGAGATTGGAGGGTTGGTCGAGCAGGTTTCTCAGTCCTGGGGGATGGATCACTCTATTACAGGCAGTGCTGACAAATCTTCCCATATTTTATTTGTCTCTATTCAAAGTGCCAGCGGGGTCCTTCAATGAATTGATGCAATCCGCCGGTGGTTCTTGTAGAATGGGGCAAAGGGGTCGAGCACCAAAGTTCATCTAGTTAAATGGGAAACGGTTTATAGTAGTAAGAGGGCGGGAGGGGAGGGCATTCTCTGTCTCAAAGATATGAACAATGCATTGCTTATGAAGTGGCTCTGGAGATGGCTATCAGCTCCTAATCTTCTATGGTGCTGGGTCATCAGTTCAAGATATGGGTGTGACGGGTCTCATCCGCATAGATTCCCCAGACCAGGTCAACATTTATTCAGTCTTTGGAAAGCTATCCTGGAAGGATGCACTTCATTCTCAGAGGCTGTTAGATGGAGGTTGGGATCAAGATCTCTGATCAGTTTTTGGCATGACCTATGGATTGGTGAATTGACTCTAAAGGAAAGATTTCCATCAATATTTCAAATTGCTGCTGACAGAGAGGGAGGAGTTCATTGGTTTTGGTCTCCTCGTGGTGAAACAGGGTTTTGGGAGGTCCAGGTGCATCGTAATCTGAACGATGATGAAGTGGAGAGTTATGTGGAGCTGCTCGAGTTGCTGCAGGAATGTGAATTGGTTCCTTCGAGAAGGGATGAGGTGGTCTGGCGACCAAAGGCAGCGGAGGGGTTCTCAGTTAGGAGTGGCTATCAATGGTTGAGAAGGGAAACACCGCCTATCGAAGTAACAGCTAGGAAACACAAAGAGATTTGGAGATGCCATATTCCTCTAAAAGTCAAATCTTTTATGTGGATGGTGTACCTTAACAAGATTCTTACAAGAGATCGTATTGCGAGATGGGCTCCGCAAGTGGACCAAAGCTGCGTCTTTTGCGGTGGAGAAGATGAGTCTGTAGTTCACCTATTTGTCTCATGTCTGATAGCTCGCACTGTGTGGTCTTGGCTTCAAGCGGCGATGGGTATCTCATGCAACTTCTTGACTATTGAGGAGTTGTGGGAGGCAGGCCAGGCCTTACGGGTCAAGGGGGACAGAAGTGTGAGGGCCAAGGTTTCTCAATGCTATGTTACGGCAATGGTATGGTCCCTTTGGATGACGAGAAATGGTGCTGCGTTTCGTGGTGAATCTGTGTATGTCGAAAATGTTTGGGAGTCTACCATCAGGTTCATTTGAGACTGGGGGAGGCACTGCGTAGGAGTGACTTCCATTGGGTTTCAGGGGAGTGTGCTAGTGATTCATGAGTAATCCAGTTTTATAAGGGCTCTTTGGTAGATCACTTTTCTACCAGAGCTATGATTTCTTTTTTATCTGCTTTTTGTATGTTTCAAATTGGGCACTTGCTCCTATTTAATAGAAGTTGAATGCCTACTGTTTATTTCAAAAAAAAAAAAAAAAAACCGTATGTCCCTATTGTAATTTCTGCATCTTTGTGATGCTCTAACATAGGAATGACTTGTGTGCTTTGTGTTTATCTGTCTTTCCGAAATAGAACTCAATGGTTGGGATAGATTTCAATGCTGGAATTTTGTCAATATTTCATCATATGAGTTTTTATACAATCGATGTTGTAGTCATAACAGAACAGTTTGCTTTCTGATTTTCTTCTGATGCTATAAAAAGTGTTGCAAGTTTTTGTTTATCATGATCTCTTCCATGAGATATTCATGGTTGATACAAAATGCTCTATACAAATCAGTTATTGTCACTGTTGTGGAATGACTTACCTGATGGAGCAAAATTGACAAAGAGACTTGTCACTATATTCGATCAAGACCACAGCATCAAAACAAAAAAGAAATGCTGACATACAACTTGTTTCAAAACCTGATAGAACCACCTTAATTGTAATCAGGAGAGCATTCAAACGTTTCTTCATTCGAATGTGAAATGTTGGTGATGGATGGACCTCGCCAAGTAGTATCTTCGGAGGCCATGAGGCGACGTATCTCACTGTTGTCATGCTGCACTCTCCCGCTTATCTCTAAGCATATACCTGTAGATGCCTTCGTTGTCTGTTTACCCCTGCTTTGGCTCCTCGTCGGACCAACATTGATAAAGACCGGCTGAATTTTCACAGTTGGATTTGGTTTAATTCGGTTCAGCTCTCTTTCTTCAAGGGGTCTTAGTATTCTGTTCTCTGTTTCCGACTCTGATGCTTCATCCTTGTTCATCAACACCTGCAACACGGTTTTTATTTTACAGAGCAGTTAAACTGTGCATAGAAGAATGTCAAATTTGATTAGCAGTTTAGCCAAGTGAAGATAAAGTGTAACAGGTTTTGAAATTGAAGATTTGAGGTCCACTGAGCGAGCATGGAAATGGGTGAAAGCTATATAAAAGGTGCTAAATGCATGTGTTTAGATAGGGAACAACTGCATCAACTGAATACTCAAAAATAGATGCTGATACACTCAGTTGATACTCAGTTATTCTGAAATAAAAACCTTCGTATATACTTCTTTTTTTTCTTTTTCTTTTTTCTTTTTTTTGTAAAAGAAAGTACTACATTAAAACAACTATACACCTTTGTAAAAAAAATACATGATAGGAGTATAAAAGTAATCCCCAAAATTTTCCTTAAAAAATATAAATCAGAAAAGAAAATTCCGTGAAAGGATCCCAATCAACTATGAGATAAAATTCTGTGTCAGGATGAGTAAAGGATATCAACCAAGATAGGCCATGGATAACAAAATTCTGTGTCAGGATGAGTAAAGGATATCAACCAAGATAGGCCATGGATAACAACCTTGCGTCCAACCAAATCAAATGTGACGATGACTTTACTGCGTCGGAGTTTATCAGCTTCTTCAATTTCTTGCTGCTTCTTTTTTAGAAGCTCCTTCTCCTGAAAAAATAACAATAGAAATGGTCTCATATTCACTAATAGGTTAGCAAGAGGTATCTCACAGACAAAGAAGTGTAACGGTTTTTGAAAAATTGGGCCTCATATTTGAGTTTCACTTGGATTAAAAGGCTTAAAGTGGAAAAAGCATGTTGTGAATCTCTATTTATAAGGGCAAGAAAAAAATGGAACCTAAATTCATTTCACACTGAAGGAAAATAAATTCTCCATTGAACCGCCTCTTGGTAGAGTACTCAGGGGGTCGTGGGTATATAGTTTTCCCCGGTTGATGAGAGAAGATTTAATCAGGAAAAATACTTTTAAAAAAATATATTGAACATAGATGATGGTTTACAATGACAACAAATAAAAATCATGTAATTGCGGTGATATGATGTGGCTTACAAAATTATAAGACATAGGAACACAGCTACTTCCAACTTTCAGTTATTGGTAAAGATAGTATATCCAGATTTTTAGAGCTAGAAAATTTTTTAAGGGTATGGAATCTACCTGAACTCCCAAGATACATACTGCTGAATTTTCTCCTCATCAAGACCCATTCTTCTATTATAAACTTCAGTCTGTTACTCCCCCTCCCTTTCCAAAATTCAATCTAGTTTCTATATGGACTATGGAGATTGATAAAAATATGCGATATAATTAAGAATCACATGATAGTATCTAATCTAATCAATCCCTGGAGAGGGGAATCCTGCCTGGATGTATTGCCAAATATCAGGGTCAAGTACAAATTTAAGTAACATTCAAGCCATCTAATTCCATTGCACATGTTTCTACATTCTATAAAGCATTAAAGCGATTAAATTTATTTAACAAGATAAAATATATACAAAAACAAAGACATACTTCAAACTCAATACTGATTTTACTCGCATAAACCTACGATCAGTGCTAAAACACAGAAACAGCTCAGTTCATGCAGTCAGAACTGATTCTGCTACCATAAATTTAGCAGTAGTACTGGAACATAAAGACAGCTCAGTTCAGGCAATGCGGAAAGATATGCTAGTTTCTTTGCTAATAAGGCTGTTATATAGGGACTTCAATGTTTCTAAAATGAAAATATTTCATAACATGGGATTAGGATATCAAACCATCAAATAAAAGTTCTAGTAATTTTACCTCCTTTGACAGCCAGCTATTTCCCTCATCGTAATAGTCACTCTGATCATCGATGACTGTGGTACGAGCCGCAGAGTTCCTGTCATAGTCAACGAGCCGTTTGGCAAAGGCTTCCGCTTCTGCTTCAGCATCCGAAAGAGGAGGAGCCACCATATTCTCCAACCCAGCGTATGTACTACCTTCCTTCAAAACGAGTGCCCCACAGAAACTGCATGGCCCCTCTCCTTCTTGTTCGCATACTATCTTCCCACACGACAAACAGTTGCTCACAAGCTTGTGCCTGCGTGCTTGGCAATTGCACGGCTTCCCTTGCTGAAACACAATTGACCCTTTAGCAGCCTCTGCGAGAGAGATCACTTTCCCCGCTTTCTTCTTTTTGGATGCCCCTTGGCCTCCTCTGTGCTTGTCTTTGGGCTCTGAAGTCTCTGCTTGATTCTTGGTGTCCAGAGAAGTGGTCATGTTTCCTTCTTTCGGCTTCGGCAACTTTGTTTGTTTCTTGGATCCACTAAACAGAACTTCCTCTGCAGGTGGTTTCATGTAGGCTTGAAAACTGGAATTCTGTGTACTCGGTGCTGGGTTGCTCTTTTCAAGGTCTACATAGCCTCTTCTCCTCATATACTCTTGAATCACTCTCCCACCGGCTTCCTCTCCGATGATATTCTGTTCAAAGGAAAAGCATCCTTAGAATTTAAACCAAAGAATAGCATCAAAGTTATATTCTGCTTACACGATCAAGAATCAAACATACAATTAGCTAAAAAATTGGCAACCACATTCAGGAACATTCTCACATTGCAGACTGAAAAAAAGTCTAAGGCACCTGGAATGTATGTGTATTGTTCAGCATGAAACAAGATTTTTGTTCTTAAATTGTAGTTTTATTCATTAAATTAAAACCTAGCCAATTCGGTGACAGATAGGAGTATGGTGGAACTGAATAGTTACTCAAACAAAATTAATTAAATTAAGTTTGGTAACTCCGGTCCATAATGGGAATTCCTCATTCCTAGGAATCCAGACCTGGTAGATTCTGTGGAAGGAGAAATTTTACCTAGGATATCTAGGAATTGAACACATGAATGGAAGATTCCAAACAAAAAAATTTCTGGGTTTTGTAACAGAAGGAGAATGAGAATGAACGCCAAACTGACCCATTTTTACCTAGTCCCTTTTTTTTGGTTTGGTCGGCAAATTGACATTAGTTCACAATGGAATAAGACCCTGTCTGGAACCGATTTTCAAAAAACGTGATTAAATTAATGGATTCCGCAAAAAAGATAAATTTAACTAGCTTTTTCATAAAAGTTGTTTCATTGTCTTTTAACACATAACAACCAAAATCCAAAACCAAAAGTCGAAGTTCAAAAATACCAGTTTGGAATCAATTATTTGAAAAACTCATTTTGCAAAAGCCAAATTAGTCCAACAATTGATTCCAATGAGGCCCAGGTCCTTTTGTTTTTATCAAAAGCATAACATAAAAAATTCCACAGCTCCAACAAATATTCATCCAGTGATAAACCTCAATCAGTATCTAGGTTTATTCTGCCTATCCAAACAACAAAAAATCAGAATACACAAAAAAAAACAATTCTTTTCTTTTTCACATCTTATTCCGAAAACAAGCGAGTGCTTAATGAATGGCAACAGAACAAGCCACAAAAAGGGGGAAATTTTGAATCTTTCATGGAAACCCCAACGATTCCCATCAAACCCAAATACAGAAATCCCAAAAGAGGACAAACAGAGAGATGATAAAAGAAAAAAAATGGTTACTTTAAGATATTCGGCGGCGTCTTCGGGTGGAGCTCGCTCGCAGAAGGGGACGAGGCCGCGGATGAGGTCACCGTCAAGATCCAAACCCGTCTCGATCTTCCCGCACAGGTCAAACAGAGCCCTCTCCAGCCATTCCCCCGACGACCCTTCTTCCTTCGATCCCATCTCTTTGTCTCTATATCTCTCTCCAATGGCTTCTCTTCTTTCTGTTCCCTCTTTCAACAAATATATATATAACTTTTCAGTTTCAAGAGAGACTTTTCTGGAAGGAACACTGATCATCCGGTGTTTATAGTCCGCGTGGGTTTTAATTATAAAAATAGGGTTTATTAGTTTCCACCAGTGAATTATTGGAAAACCCCCTGTTAAATATGTTTGATTATTCCCTTACAAAGCTACTGTGTGCTTGGATGTGAGTCGGGGATTAACTTTTTTTTCGAAAACTTAGTTTAATATTAAGTTTGTAAAAAGCTGTTTCTACACATATTATGAAAAAATTAATTTTCAATACTTATTTATAAAAATATATACACAGCTTTTAATTAAGCTGTAATTTTTTTTTATGTTTTTGAAAATGAGTTTGAAAAAATCAGATTCCTTCAAACCCGTAATCTTTTCAAGACCATATCCAAACGCTCGCTCTTCTCATTAAAAAAAAAAAATAGTTAGGATTATTTAGTTTATGTTCCTTCAAAATAGACAAATTATTTAAAACTTCTTCCATAACATTTCTTACGATTCATATAAATTTCATATCATTTCCTAAGATGTTATATCAATTCATGCCAATCAAACTATTTCACACCATTTCGTATTAGTTAATCGTACTTTTCTATACCATTTTGTACAAGCATGTCATTTCATCATTTCATTTAGACCATTGTGTAGCAATCATACCATTTCATATCAATCATAAAATGTCATATACGTTTTTGTGTTTAATAAATGCATGAGTGAGCTACAACCTACAGGTATTTAGTAGGTAGATCATTTGGGTTGTGCAGCCATGAAGGAATAGAACTCCCACATGCACTGAGGTAATTTTGTATATGCATCATTTTTTAATGATCTCAATAACAATTGAGACATCTGGGTTTCTTGCGAAAGCAATCCACAATTTAAAGGGTTTTATAATAATAATGTTATTTTTGAAGTTTTTTTTAATAATAATTTACCGGTTTAGGAGGGGCCAAAACTAAATAATCTTAAATGATTGAATAATAACTTCGTAAGGGCTATTAATCCATTTATTTTTTGTAAGGGCTTTTCAATAATTTACTTGTTTTTCATGGGGTGAACATTAAATAACCTGAAAAGTAAAAGGGTTAAAGACATTTAAGTCCCTACAAACATGGGAAAACCCATATAAGTCCCTACTAAAATTAGGACAGACGTACGAGTCCCTGAAAACTCAGAAAAACCCAATTATCATCCCTGAGTTAAATTTTCATCTAAATGTAACGGAATATTCCTAGAATATTTCATCACATATAATTGTGTAGACATTGAAGTCCTTATAAACAGTCATAAAGACAAATTAGTCCCTGCAAAAGATAAAATTGCCCCTAAAAGACTTTTACATTAAATTGTGTATATATTGTAGTCCCTATAAATAATCATAAAGACAAATTAGTTCCCGTAAAAGATAAAATTGCTCTTGAAAGACTTTTCAATCGTAAAGGCAAATTGGTCTCTTTAAAAGACAAAAATACCCTTGAAGGATTTTTACATTTAATTGTGCAAACATTGCAATTTAAAAATTAAATACCCTCTAAAATACTGCAATTTCTACACAATTAAATGTAAAAAATTTTCAGGGGCATTTTTATCTTTTATATGGATTAATTTATCTTTATGATTATTTATAAGGACTGCAATGTCTATCCAATTAAATGTAAAAATCTTTCAGGGGCAATTTTATCTTTTGCAAGGACTAATTTGTCTTTATGATTGTTTACAAGGACTGCAATGTGTACACAATTTAATGTAAAAGTCTTTCACGGGTAATTTTGCCTTTTGCAGGGACTAATTTGTCTTTATGACTGTTTATAAGGACTTCAATGTCAACACAATTATATGTGACAGAATATTCTGGGAATATTCCGTTAAGTTTGGATGGAAATTTAACTCAGGGATGATAATTGGATTTTTCTGAATTTTCAGGGACTCGTACGTCTGTCCTAATTTTAATAGGGACTTATATGGATTTTTTCATGTTTGTAGGGACTTAAATGTCTTTAACCCAAATTAAAAATGATTGAGTATATCATTATCTTTATTGTAGTCCTAAGTAACTATGATTTTGTTTTAATAATTTGGTGAATATATTTAAAATGTTAAAAAAATTACTATTCATGTGATAATCAAGATTAACAAATATACATTTTCAAAAAAAAAAATCAAAATATAGCAAGGCTATAAAACTAACTTATATTTTTTCTTGTCGTGTGGTTGTGTAAAACTGTCAGACCCGTCTATATTGATTTGTGTTAGTGCTGACATTTCACACAATATATTAGTATATCTAGTCCAATACCGTGTATTTACTATTTAGCAGGTTGAACCAGCCCACTTTTTTCTATCTAAAAAATATCATTAATGCGCTAAATTACAAACAAAAATTATTTGAAATTAAATTCTAATGCTTTGTTGAATTACATGTTGATGGATAATACATTGAATTAACTAGTAATTTTTATTTAGAATAATTTATAGGATGAGAAATACCAACATTAATTTTTTTTAAAAGAAAACAGTAGGCATGCGCCCTTGTGTTAAAAGAACTATACCAAAAATACAAACAAAAACAAAACAAAAGATACAAAACAAGAGAAACACTAACACTGAAAAACATATCACACACACAATCACTTGCTGAAATAATTTCTCGATTATTTGGTGGAGAAAAAAACAATTATACTGTAACATGGTGGAAGTATATCATGTTGGATTTGCAACAACTATCTACATCTATCAAATCAAAAGTGAAGTTCCATGTTTAAGGAGAAAAACTTTATTTTGACTGTAGTGCTATATGCAAACTATACAAATCATTTTTATCGAGGAAAAAATTGTCACTGGTAAAAAAAATTTACATGTCCAAGAGAAAATAAGAACTCATATGTGCTTTGATTCAAATGTGTTAATCCAACTGCCTCATTACAGGCAAAGGCCTCAGTTAATATCATAGTATTAAAAGTTATCATGTCTGAATATTCTTGATCTATATGTTGAACCCTTGAGACTTCCCCTATGATTTTAACCTGGAAGAGCACCCCAGTTCCAACAAGATAATCCATGTCGACATAAACAAACATAATTGAAAATCCCTAGTAAAGTTTCTAAGATAAAGATGTTACTTTAGATCTCGTGGAAGACAAATGTGGGAGTCCTTAGGTCTTATTGAGACAACGAAGTTCATTATCAAATTGATGATGAACTAAAATAAAATCCTTAGATATTTAAGAGAAGCCTCGGCAGATGAATCTCGATGAGACATAGATTACTGAAGATAGGGAGGTAGCAAATATATAAAATTAGTACACAAACTCATTATATTGAGAGAGTGGGGAATAATTGTCAAATGACAGCTAGAGAAAGTTATTTGATTGACTTAGCTCAACATAAAGTTGGAGAATGTCAATTCAAAACAATTCCACCCAACCTTGAATCATAAAGAAATCAATGGAACCCGTCAGGTTTGGATTGTGTTTGAGTTTAATTTGGGGTGGATAGCTGGACTTCAAATTGGTGCAATTAAACAATCTAAAATTAAACTCCCTAATAATTAGTGTTTTGCACGGATATGATAATAAATATGAAAATATATGACAACAATAGAGAGATAATAGAGAACGAAACTATAAAAATGATATGCTTTAAATTTGACTAAAATCTTTAAATTTACTACTTATCAAAATAGGGTTAGTTTTGAACTCATATTACCAATATGTCAACCCAAATCTACTCTAATTTGAGTTTGGTTGTTCATGCTCACATTCGAGTGGAACCCGTCTAAAGATCGGGTTGGTCCAAGTTAGGCAAGATTCAATAGGCTAGTTTGACAAGTGGATAAATATTATGATAAAATGATAACCATGAAAATAAGTAAGGGAGAAAAAATTATCTTGTTTGTTATAAACATAATCTGGATAAAATATAAACAATCTAGATTTTAATTATTATTCTGATTTTAACAAATGAGAATAATAAGAAAATTAACAAACATTTTATCTCCTAAAATTAAGATTACTTATTTGGGAAAAATCGTCATAAGCCCCTTAAATCTTTGTAAAATCATAAAAGTCTCTATAAAATTCAAAAATCGTGATAGGTTTCTAGAATATGTATATGATTAACGGATTTAGTCATTCGATTAATTTGTAGTTAGTTTGTGGAGAATATTTATAAAATATTCTGTAACAGTAATAGTGCTTAGATAAATTATATTGACATAAGCCCCTGAAAACCTCAAAAAATTGAATTTAGTCATTTCATGACGAAACTACCCCTATCACTTTCTAATGTTTTCACCTATGAAATGCCCATCTCAACGGTAAAAAAATAGCCGTTAGAATACCATTTCATCTATAAATCTCCTCTCAAATCTCATCATCTCCTATCAGCACCTCCATTGTAGACCCAGCACCATCGCCCACTGCCACATTTGCTGACTTATCCATATATGTAGTTTATTGCTGCCAACACAGCCACATATTTAGTCCATCACCACCCACTGCCACCATTCCAGGCCCACCACTACTACCTATTAAAACCATCGCATGCGGAGAGCATCACCCTTGTAGAGAGGTCATCAACATTGTCAAATTGTGTATGTTGATGAAGTGCAATTTCTGTTCTTTGGTGAACACTTCCTAGTGTTCAATGAAATTCCTCAATGATTTTGTGGATTCGATTAAAATTGTTTAGATTTTCAAGAATCAAGCAATACATTCAGACCTTCGTATGGATACATTTTACTACGTGGATGTTGATGCAAGAAAGGTGATTGTGTAATCAAGACTGCTTGATAACCGCACAGCAAAGATTGAAAGTTTTACTAATGTCCCGTGTACAGAGTATGCCACTTAATCTCAACCTGTATTTTTGCTTTTTTATGTCATTCATGAAACTAATTATCTAATTTGTCATAGACTTCTGCTCATTATTAATTCTTTGAATGGGTTGATGATCCGAAGCACTCCACCATTGATATTAAGTATCATCTCATTGCCCTTGAGAAGGCTTAATTTGTTACAAAGCTTGAATAACAAAATTACATTTATATTGATTTGTCTAGTTGTTCTTTTTCTATTTTTAGTGTATGCTATATATAAGAAGTCATTTTGAATTTAGTAGTTATATAATTTGGTACTTATTAAAATTGTTGCTCATTTTTAATTTTTCTATAAATGAAGTCTAGTTATTGCAATCTACCTAGATTTTCCTTTTCAGAAACTCATACATATATGTATATGAATAGTTATTAGTAAACACATTGTGATACACTTCAAATATGTATAGCATCAAACATGCTTCAACAACAAACACTAGTCAACTATTATCAAACAGCAGCAAACACTATTCAACATTAGCTAACATTTTTCAACAATAGTAAAGATTTTTCAATAGTAGTAAACACCAACAACAAACACTTTTCATGCTATTTATTGAACATTGATATAACAAGAACGTGATACAATAATTCATATGTTGATATTCATAACGATCCATAATCTAGCAACATTAAACACCATGAATTACATACTAATCTGAATAAAACCAACCTAGTATGTTACATCACCGCCATGCCTGTTAACCCACTACAAACTTACATAAAGATACATTACTGTCATATCCATCTAATAACAAAAATACAGTTTAGAATAACCTGAGGTCCATGACTAAGTAGAACTCATTGAAAAGGCCTTCATTTCATCTTGAAATAAAAAAGGAATTAAACTAAAAACATTGTATGAAATTACCATGAATTTCAGATGCAACATAATACAAATCATTTGGCAATAACTATGGCCTGCCCACTCTATTACATGCTATTGGAATAGTCTACCCAGTTGGCCTATTCCACCTCTTTTAGGTAAGTTCTTATGTAGTTTTTCAATTGGTATGACTCCCAAGTTGCTCTCTCTTCTCACACTTTCTCTATTGATAGCACTAAATGCAGTACGAACATGTTAGAGCAGAATTGGCAAACAATTTTACACTACAGTGTCCTAATTTCATTACCTTATTTCTCTAACACTAGTCTATGAACTAAGTCCGCTCATACTCTAACATACGACCTCAGCTCTAACATTGGAGCTTCTCTTGACAATGTAATTCCCTTTTTCCTTGCAGATCTGTTGAATATATCTAAAGTTTTGGGGAACAATTTTTCTTTGAACTTCCTTCCCAGACATCATCGACGGATCATCCTCACCATTATCATGCCCCGATGGTGTCAACCAATTCAACAATATGTTATCATCTTGTCTTGTGAATCCATGCATTGAATGATTCAGAAAGATTGTTTGTGAGATAGTGAAACTTTGACATTGTCCCAAATTAATGTCCACATTGGTTTTGTACGCCTTGAAGATATGCAACTACAGCTAGGATACCATCCTAATCTCCCTCATGTGTTCGTCGAATGTTGCCAAAGTATAGGGATTAGCACAACACTAGACCAATCTCTTAAAAAGCTCACTTGAAAACTTCTTTTTGAATTTTTTTTGTTTAAGTGCCTCACACAAGTACAATGCTCAACCTGTGGAAACACTAATGAAACTGCTGATTCCAGATCTTTGTCCTTGTCAAACCTTAGTGTTAATCCATGAACTACTCCAATGGTGTCATGTTGGCCCTTCAAAAATCACTTCCATGTTTCTCCACTTTTTTATTCAACAACTGTGAAAGCTAGAGGGAATAAATTTTCATTTCCATCGAATGTAGTTGCATTCAACAAAATTTCTTTATATCTACCTTTCAAGTGGCACCCATCAAGCCCAATGGAAGGCCTACAGCCTATCTAAAACCCTGTACTGCAAGCTCCTAGGCATACAAAAATCTCATGAAAGAATTATTCACATCAAACAAGTACTTGCCAATGGAACCAATGTTAGAAATTAAGGGTGCAACTTGGGTAGGTTTGGTTTGAGATTTTTTCTGTTGGGTTCAACCTGAACCTGGAAAAAACCTATGTTCACTTAGTACATCTCCTTCTTCTACACTATCTAATGTTTTTTACAAAATAAAATCACAACTATCAAATATAGGTAACCCTAGGTTTCTCTTTTCCTCCCCTCTCTTTCATTGCCGTCACAACTCACAGATAACCCTCATCTCCTATTCTCCTTACCTTTCTCTCCTTTGCCTCTCACAAAACAGAGACTCTACAAGATTTGACTTTGCTTCACTCAAAAAGTTTCTCCAAGAGTGGATCAAGGTCTTCGGTGGCAAGGCCAATAACCTCAGCAACTCTGTCACCATCGCTCATGATAAGAACAAGATCATCTTCATCTTTGAGTTTTATTTCTCTTCCTCTCTATCTCTTTGTGTGTGTGTGTGTGTGTGTGTGACTATGTGGTTGGTCGTGAAATTATTGATTTATGTGGAATGATGCAAAATTGTAAATGTTATGACAATTTAGGGTTAGGAAGGTTTTTTATTGTACAATGTATGGTTTCTATTTCTGTTGTTTGTTTGGATTCTGTTGTTTAGATGTGTTGATTATCTTTTTCTTTTAAGCATCAATTTTAAGAAAAAATTTATATCTGAGTAAAAATTGTATAGCTTTGAAGGTTTTTGGAAGAAATATTCAATCGATCTATATTTATTCATTTGATCTACAATTTATTTTTAATAATGGAGATCACTAAACCCAGCTCGAACCCAAACCTGAGCCCGCCCGACCCAACCCGAACTGGGCATAACCCGAACCTGTGAGTTTAAGGTCGGGTTGGCTATTTTGGGTTATGGTCGGGTTCGGAGTTGGGTTCAGGTTGAGTACTTTGATATGTGGATTGGGTTTGGACAAACCTTTTAACCCGACCCAACCCACCTGAGTTGCACCCCTATTAGAAATCATCAACTGCTCATGCAACTGTGGTACAACTGAAAGGAGTCTGAAGCCTATTTGAAATAAGTTTCATCGCTTTTCCCCAATAAGCCAATACTCTTCCATAGGGTAATGAGAAGTTAAATTTTTCCAGAAGCTCCAACTTGATTATGGAAGCCCCCATTTCAGGGGTTTTGTGCAAGATTAATCTTTGGTGCAAGTCAGCTTGAGTTTGTCGTCTCATTCTTAATTTTATTCACTCTTATACATGAATATTCTTTGATTAATGTCTTGACTTCAAATGTCACTCCGTCTGGATTGATAGAAGCATGGATGCACCATGGACAATTGGGTCTTTCACATTTGGTTGTGACCCTCAATTTGTCATTCTTAGTGAAATTCATATCGAATTCATTAAGAATACAATGTTGTCTAAGGGCATTGCGACACTCCCTCACAATAGGAAATTGAGTTCCCACCTCCATGTTTGGTGTGTTTGGATTGTAATGTACATCTACATCTTCGTAGCTTCTCACTGACATGTCCAAATTAGAATTTGAATACTCCTTCACCATCTCATCCTTCTCTTTAGACTCTTCCTCCTCCTTGGCCTCATCCTCCTTCCCCTTCTCCTTCTCCTCCTCCTCATCGTCGTCATCATTTGGTTGGGGTTGGTATTGTCCCTTGCCTAAGAACTGTTCATCAATCTCAATATCATCTCCATCATCTTCAATGGATTGTAATATATATCTACATCTCCATAGCTTCTCACTGACATGTCCAAATCAGAATTTGAATACTCCTTCACCATCTCATCCTTCTCTTTAGACTCTTCCTCCTCCTCTGTCTCATCCTCCTTCCCCTCCTCCTTCTCCTCCTCCTCATCGTCGTCATCATTTGGTTGGGGTTGGTATTGTCCCTTGCCTAAGAAATGTTCATCAATCTCAATATCATCTCCATCATCTTCAAATAATAAATCCTCTTGAACTGCTCCATCGACCATCTGCTAATCAAATTACTGTGTTAGACAACTCTTCACCAACTGCAACATCAATTATGTCTTAGTTAGTGCTTGTTTCAGGGATCTCATATTTCATTACCCTGCCAGCCATGTCTTCACTAACTTTCACTTATTGCTGAATTTCTGAATGTTGGTCCACCAAGATTGATTCATTTCTAGTGACAAAAATCACTGATGGCATATAAAGTAAACTTTCTTGCATTCTCACTCTTTGAAAATCTCCATCCAATGCAAATCTGATGTCACTTCCACATATTGGTTGGGCAAAACTTTCAGGCAAATATACGTAAATTTGATTGACTTTGAATTGCTAGTCTTTGACCATTCTAGGAAGTCATCCCAAAGATCTATCATCGAAATTTTGTCCCTTCAAAAACTTTTGTAAATTGTATCCCTTCCACGTAGTTTTGACCATTTTGTGATTTTATGGGCTTCCAATAATCATCATAGACAAATGTCACCACAAACAAATCTTCCATCAGATTAACTGAACAAAAATAATGACATATCAATAATATTTAGATCAATAAATATTCAGATCAATCAACAAAAAATGCACATTAAACACATACTTGGGTATAAATGCACATTGCCTTTCTAATTTATATTCATGAAAATCCTCCAAATCCACAAAATGCACATCCAACCCTATAATGTACATCTAACCCTAATATACCCCAAATCCACATAATGCACATCTAACCCTAAAATGCACTCCTAACCATAAAATCTCCCAAATACACATACAAATTCAAGTAAAATCCATCCAACCCTTAAATACCGAAATCAAAACCCAGGCAAAAAAACATTCAAATTGTGAGAGTGTGAGAGACACACAGTGAGAGATCGGGTTTTGTGTTTCGCGCTTCCAAGAGTCATGGATTGTGATTCACGTGAGAGAGACTGCTCAAACTATTGATAAGTTCGTGTATCATGATGGAGAAGTGCGAGTGATCAAAGTAGAAGAAAGTGTTTTATGAGAAAGTTAGAACTTTCATTGTGTGTGCATATGACTGAAAGAGAACCAGGGGTATTTTAGTAATGTTTCATGTCTCGTTAATGTTAACCATACATTGGGTTAGTTGACGTCATTTTTTCGGCATTTTATTGATAACACATGGACCTATGGCGATTTTTTACTTTCACATGGACTTTTTATGATTTTACAAAGATTTCAGGGACTATAAACGATTTTTCCCTACTTATTTGCAAAACCTTTCTGCATCGTTTATATGAGGGAATAAGAGGTGGAATAGGTGGCAATAGAGGAGAATAAGCAAAAAAAGATGTCTGGGTAGAGAGAATAAATAGATATAGCTATACATGATTATGTGAGATAATCTGGTATTTGTATTCCACGTTTTCCTTGGAATTGTATTATTCCTTTACTGGTATAATAGGACTTACTTGTCAAATTTCATGTCATCATATCAAATCACGTGTCATTACCTCTTATACATCAATGAGACCCACATATCAAATCAACTATTTACACCTTATTCACATTTTATTCTTCATCAACTAAACAACTCAATCTTTATTATTATGTTTTTCAATGTAAATAACAAAAAATACAATAAAACAGAAAATCACACGTTTCATTGATAAAGTTATTTATTTTTAGAATATGTATAGATCCAGAATAACTTATTTCCTTATCTAACCAAACACTTCATACTGGCATCAACCGTTGGAGTCCACCCATCAAATGGTCGCATCAGTCTCCTCCCTCTCACCCTCCCCGCCTGCTCCAACCTTATCAGTTCATTCATCGGCTCATTCTCTTCAAAAACCACCCCATTTTCGCGGTTTTTATTCCAAAAAAAATAAATAAGGGAACCGATTTTCGACCATGATTTCGACGATCTCCGCATCCGTGCTCGCCCTCTCTTCGCTCCCCAAAATCGCCGTCCCCTCTTCGAGGAGCCACGCTTTCTTCTTCCGGAGGAGACGTGCCTTCCCAATTCGGGTGGCGGCTGTTCCCAGAAACTCGGTGGCTGAGGAGTTGAAGCTCGGGAGAGCGAGTTGGAGGAGGGGGAGAGACATCCGGTTCGTCTGCTTCTACGACTCCGACGAGAAGCCTAGAATTTCATCTACAGAAAACAAGGTTAGTTGTTCTCTCCTGAGAATGTGGAAACCATTTGACCAATCTATGTTGTGTGCCATTGGAATTTTTGGTGGATTCTGACAATTGGGTTTCCTTAAAAATCACTTTTTTTTTTTTTTTGTTCATATACCCTTTCATTTTCTTTTGGGGTCACTGAATTTTTTGTCTTTGAATATATAATTTCAAGCAAGCTCTCTCCGGGCTTGTGAATTTACTCAATTATTGCAGAACTGGTAGGAATTCTATTGCCAAAGAACTAATAACATTTTGGGGTACACACCCAAAGAAAAGGAAAATAAAAAACACAAAAATAGTCAAGAAAACAGTAGATGAGAAGTTTATTAACATCTCAAACACAGTTTTTATTTATTTTATTTTATTTATTTTACTGAAGCTGTGAGATTCCCAAATGCAACATGAATCTATGCCAATATGATATTTGTTGAATCTGCTGACATGCGATGTTTTTTTGCACTATATGGCAGGCTATAAATTATTTCAAAAAGTGAGTGTGAATCCAACAGAATTACAATATATTTTTGATGAAAGGCTAGATGTCCACCAATATGATTGATAAGCAAAAAGGAAATAAGTCATCTCCTCAATTGAAGAAACTACATAATACAAAACCCCTCATATTGATCCATCTCACTGACTAAATACAAAATTCCCACCTCTATTAATAATAATTTTTGAATCGTGTGTCATGCATGCACTTTATTTGATTGATGATACATTTCATGTTCCTAAAGGGTATAACTAGGATTTCTGTTTGGTGGAGGTAGACCATTGAACTTTATAATGGGTTTTTAGAAAAAATGAGTTTTAAAAAACTGAAACAAAATGAGTTCAAATATAAAATACAAATAATATAAATATATTTGATTTTCACAATATATGACTTTTAATATTTTAAATAAGAACTTACTACGTAGTACAACTCCTCTATGGGTCTTATATTATGAACTCATTGGATAATTTTTTTCGTTATCGGTATTGTCAAAAACATTTTTTTTCTATGTATGTGACTAGGGTGCGTTTGGTTGCGTGATTGCGCAGCGTTTGCGATTGCAGGAAGCTGCGTTTGCAATCGTGCAACCAAACAGTTTTACTGTAGCAGCTTCCTGCACACAGATTTCAGTCAAATAGTGCCCAAAAGCTGCGATTTCAAAAAACTGAGAAAGTGAGCTTCCTGCAGAATCAGTTTTAAAACCCAGATTCCTGCAGAATCAGTTTTGCAATCGCGCAACCAAACGCACCACAATCATTCAACCATTCATCTTCCATCTGATTATGTAATATATTCTTCATATATGCATAGTAGAAAAATGTTATCTTGACTGTGGCAGTAGGAATTGGAAGGAATTGGAAAGGTTAACACCCATATTTTGAACAAGCACACTAGTGAATATGAAATATTCTTTTTTGTCTCAACGATCTACTTAGCAAGGCCGTTTGATCCCGTTCACTTTAGGAGCTCAGGAAATCAAGAAGAGCAATGAACTCAAGAAGGTAAGAACCTCATCTAAATCTTTAAAAGAGAAAAAAAATAGAGAATACCTGCTCATGTAATATGTTGTTGTGTTGCCAGGACAATGACAATGAGAGACATTTTCTTTGATTTGGATGGATGAAATATGTTAAGAAATAAAACTTGGGTCTTCCTTTATCCCTATCTCTTTGCAAATATAGATTATAGAGAGGAGAGAAAAAAAAAACATTAATTCTTGGGTGGGGATTGGATTCTTTAATGGGGGCTTGGGGACAATCTGGAAAAGAGTTTTGATTTACATATATGGCATGGCCGCAAATGTTTGGGATTGGTGGCAGATGGGTTTGGGTTGTTGATGTTGAGCAGGGAACACTTGATAAGCTCTTTTTTTGAGTGGGAATGGGCCGGGAAACACTTATTAATTTTTCTTGTTTGTGGGGGCAGCTGCCCCTACTGGGCCTTATTTTACTCCCTCCTGGGTATGACTGGTTGATGTTTTTGATAGCACATAATCAACAGTGGTGCAGATTTTACTTTTTTGTTTGTTATCCATATGTTAATTTACATTATTCCCAAAATATCCAGTATTAGATTGCATGATTTTATGAATTTTGTCAATTTGTTTTATTTCAATTTTTTGCCACTCTAAGTATCAGAACCTTTTTCAGAATTTATACACACACGTGTGCAGAGATAAATCTCTTTGAGATAACTGTGGTGGATTTATGTAAGTTCTAGTCATATTCTGAGTACTTCCCCAATAATTGTAGGATTCAGGACCAGGCTGGCCCATCTTTGAACGCTGGAACGTGCCCTGGGAATGGCAAACTGTTATCCTCACTATGATTGCATGTGGATTGAGGTCCATCTCTTAAATTCCTGAATTGTCTGCCTGATATTCCTGCAGACCTGATATGTTCTCTCTGTTCCCTTTTATGATACCTTTTTTGTTATATTAGATGACATGGTGCTCTTTTAGTTGAATTTTAAAATCAAGAAGTCTTTTTTGTCATGGCATATCGTCTCTTTCTATTCACACTAAATGTCTTCACAAACTATAGTATGGTGGATATAATCATTTTTTATAGGTAAGCAATGAGATTTGAACCCTTTGCAAATTTTGTTATCAACCATTGAGCTATAGGTCCAACCTTGGATATAGGAATGTTCATTTGTAAATAGCCAAACTCCAAAGCTTGATGTAATATTATTGAACATCCATTCAATTATTATTATTTCAAATCCATTTTTGCTGTTATATTTGATGTGACACTGAGGTACTTCAGGCAGTTTTGTTTTGACAGGATTGGCCGAATCAACTGTCGTGCCTTATCTAGGGCTGCAAGGGGGAGACCTGAGCTTAGATGAGAAGGCAGAGATTCTATTTGCAGGCCAATTGTATGAAATCATCATCTTATGTTCTTCTAAATCCTAGCTTTATCCAGCTTCTTCTGCCAATAGTTCTCCTGTTTCATTTGTGAAATGGGAACAACTTCTTTCTGTCAATTCAAAAAATTGTAAATAAGGTAATTTCTTTTTTGCAATCTGAATGTACTTTATTTATTTGTTTTTCAGCTTTGTGACTGCAGCTGTCCTTGGAGTTGTCTATGGTATCACCAACTCTTTCCGGCCATTTCCGGATGACATTTTCCATTATGGTATATGCATGTAAACTTTCAATAAATCAAGGTTCAAGTTAGATATCATGTTGATTTTAGGTCAGTGAGTTGTAGTTTAATCTGCTGGAATTTTTTTTATCTGCATCAATGACCATGTCTTATTTTGATTGTTTTATCTGAGAGACTCTTTTTATCATGTAAATACAACATATAAAAACATACATGTGGAAAAATGTTCCTTAATATGCCCCTTTTTCAAAGAGTACATCTTACTTTGTCAATTACTAAAGAGGATCTTCATTTCCCATTTAAAATTAAGATAAAGTAAACATCAGGCTCTATATTCTTATTCTAAGAGTTTTCTAGAAAGTTAAATTCTGTACATGTTTGAACTATTATAGAATGGAAGGAACCATTTGATCTTAGGAGAGGATGGCTTTTGTGGGCGGGAATTGGTCTCTCTGGGGCTGTTCTTGCCATAGCATTAGCAGGAGTTGCCCTTGCCATTTTCAATGGTGAGAAGCCAGAAAGAGAGGTTAGAACTTTGAAGCAATTTATAATTTTTTTTAAAAAAACTACCAGTCTTATACATGAAGTCATTAGTCATGGATGATCTAATTATTTTTGCTGATCAATTCTTTTCAGGCTGATGCATTAAGTCGCTTGCTACCACTGATTGGTAATTCAAATATCAGGTACTATCATGGAAAGAGAATTTTCTTTTACATTTTTCATATCTGTGAAGGCGCCATCTGATTCTGTGTCTAAAAGTACTCTTGCCAAGCTTCAAAATTAGGGCATCTGGACTAATGTTACTTTTTTTTTCCCATGTAGTACTGCATGTCTAGTGGGAATTACTGGCGTTTTGGCACCTATTCTTGAGGAAACTGTGTTCCGAGGATTTCTGATGGTGTCTCTGACCAAATGGTAATTGGCTGCTCATAAAACAACGGTTTACCTAATTTTTTTTAAACTCATAATTATCTCTGGACTCCTTGCTGCTTATGTGTTTCTGTGGTAAATCACTTAAAGTACTTACCCAATAGAAAGCATATTAGTTTCAGGCAGTTCAGAGATGGTGAATTTGGTAGCTATATGTGGGGATGGGAGAGATACCTCATGTCAATTCTGAGATTCTAATAGCTCAAGTCATTTTAGTAGTTTTTGTCTGTATAAGCACATCTTCATTCCTTTGCTTTCTATCAGTCATATTCTAAATAGCTTATTTTATCTTGAATACAGCCATGTATTATTAGATTTTCATGTCTGTGAAGGATTTCATGTCTGCGAGGAAGGCCAGTAGTAGAGGTTTCTCTTCTACTTTGCAAATTATAAGAAGGATGACTAATTAAAAACAATTCCATAAAAAAAAGAAAGATGAATGACTAATAAGCATGCATGTGATTTTAGAATTATAATCTTAACCAGGCAAACCAGAATTGACAGGTCATATCAACATCATATTACTGCATGACCTTTGGCAATATTATTGTTAGCTGGAAAATTATTCTTGATGGCAATATTTTAGTTTCTTTAAAAACAGTGAATCAAAATGCACTTTTAACCAGGGTGGTTAAAATACCAAAGAAGCTATAGGTTTTGGGTCATGCAATTGTTGTTTTATGTGTCTTCTATACTCAGATAAGGTCCTCACTGAGTTGACTCGTTCCAAATGGGCCAATGATGGAAATCTCAATTGAGATGTGGGGATATTGAAGAAATGGGGTCACTTGTTCTTCGGTTGTTCCATTAGCTCCCAAATTTGGCTCAAAGTGGGGTAGATACTCGGTTCTCCTTGATCATTCATCAATGTTCAAGGCATGTGGTGGTTTGACATGAGAAGGAAAAGAGGAGACCATAGCATCAAGGCTAGTGCTTAAGGATTGATTCCTCACACGACGTAGTGAGTGATTTGGCTCTCCTGAAATGAAAACACCATATGTGGAGAACATTTAGGTGGCAATCACAGCATCTATTCTGGCTTGGATCTCTGTGATTCCAGGATATAAAAATAGCTCCTCCTTCATGGGTCATTTTGAAAGGGGAAAGAGGATTACATCTCTTTGGGTTTCCATATTTAATATGCTCTTTGATTGTTTATTTAATTTATTTTGTAACCGGAGATCCCTCATCTTCTTTGTTCGGGGGCCACATTTTTTTAATGAAAATGCTCCTATCTTCCATAAAAAAAGGCTCTCGGTTTTGGGCAATATGGTCTTTGATGGCTAGGTTTAGTTGCTTAGCAGATTTTACACATATCACATCATGGAATTTGTAAGGCTTGACCAAGCTTTTATGTGGAAACTGAGACTGAAAAGCTCCATGAGGTGACAATCCACTGAGATACCTGTGCAACCGCGCTCTGGCTGGTGACACCTATACATCCTTCATCTAGGCACTCTAGGCAATCACATGTTCCTGGACAACCACCTTGAATGATACTGTTTCATATCCTAACTACTAGATGAACCTTCGTGGAGGATAATATAAATTTTTTAGAAAGACCATTTTACCTATTCCAGGTCTTTAGTTTTGTTCTTGCGAAACAGAAAACCTGTAGCGATAGTTAGCTGTATTTAACAAATACGAATGCATTAATCCTTGCTACTAAATCAATAAAAACCTGAACTAATTTGACTGAAACCAAAATGCATTCATCCCATCTTCAAGAAAAAAACAGAGCTATTGGCACTAATGTAGCTAGGTTCTATAAGGCATAGGACTGGCAAATCAAAAGGAAAAAAAGAAATGGGACAAAAAAAAGAAGGAAAAATGCTGTCATTCCATGGTTATATTACGGTTATGCGGGTATAAAACTGTTCGAGAACACAAGAAAATGATTGACAAGTATTTAATTATGCTGTGCTAAATTTTTTTTTTGTTTCCAAATATGTTTTTAAAAGTTTTTCTTATGCTTATATATTAGTCCTTGTACAGTTATAAACCTCACTGGTCACTTTTCATCCTTGAAGCATCCTGGCATATGACATGTCAGGCTTCCATCTACTACCTGTTTCTATCTTAATTTGTACATTGGCTTGTTTCTCAGAGGGTTTTCCTGTATACTTACGTTGAACACATTGGTAATGAGTAAATGGAAAGCCAACATGATATCTACAAATTTATTGATGGATGCCCTGGAATGTACATGTATGGCATGTCTTTCTTCTCTAATGGGAGTTTGTGCATTGCTTAATTTTTCTTTATACCTAATTATATTACAATCGACTTTTTATCAGGGAAATTTTGCTCATGCTAATGAAGGTATCATTTCTTATTATTGTCCCGTGCTGAAGTCGTCTTCTTTTGTTCTATAGGTTCAGTACTCCAGTTTCTGTGGTTTTCAGTGCAGCGGTATTTGCGCTTGCCCACCTTACACCTGGAGAATTTCCCCAGCTTTTTGTGTTAGGTGATCCTTTATTTTTCACTTCTTTTTTATTTCTTTTTTGAAAGAGTAATAATTTTAAATTCTTAAGTAAGAAGATTTTTTTTTAATTACCTGGAATAATTTTTTGGTAGGTAAATGCTGGGACTCGAACCCCCTGACCTCTTGTTTGCCAATTCTCTTGTCATCCACTGAGCTATGGGTTCAAGCCAGTTGAGGTTGTTAAGTTGCCAAACTCATTGGCTTCAAGCATATAAAGTGAAAAGGGGGTGAAAGAAATGTTGTCAATAAAGTTCTGAGGTTCCTTAGTCAAAACTAATATGAAACTTGTGCTGAAACTTAATTTAATTTTGAACTAACTACATAACCATCTAGAAAATTAAGGGACCAAATAGTCAGGCATTTTAAAGAAATGAAGTTGTCATCAATGTACATATATCTTAGATGCATTTTTTGGATACAATTATCTTCAGACATTTTTATAGATATCAATATACATCTTGATTAGTAGTAAATAAGAGTTAAATAAAAGTAAACTTGGGTCTCCACAAACTTGCCAGATGCATGCACTGTGCATACTTTCATCGCCACGGTTTTCTGCTAGAACAGCTATCCAGGGAAGCCAAGCAAATGTAGGCACATTTATGCCAGAATAGGGTTAATTAAGCGGCTGTACAAATTGAATGGAACGATATCCCAACTTTATTTGATGGTCTTGACAACAGTGCAAGACCTAAGACTGCTTTTCATCTGACAAAATTTTTATCTTTTGTTTGATGAATTATTTGCGAGGCAGAAACATAATCTTCTAGACTTGAAAATGTTTGTTTATGAAGAAAGAAATATATACCATCTTCTGTCTGTCTACTTAAGTTTGATTTATGATCTTGCTTTACACTTCTTTGATTGCACCAACACAGGGGCAGCATTGGGATTTTCCTATGCTCAAACTCATAATCTCCTCACACCTATCACCATACATGCATTCTGGAACTCTGGAGTGATCTTGCTTCTCACATTTCTTCAGGTACAATGCAATGTTCATATCTTGATCTAGACTCTATATATATCCGTATACTATCTATTGATGCACAAGGCTTCAATATCTTTTATTCATAGTGAATGTAGATCTTTGCTTAACTAAATCATTAGCGTCCCGAATGCATCAACGAGAATATGTAGAATCTGATACAATCTTCATTATTTTCTGAGCCACATACACACTTAAAAGGTCTTCCACTTCTGATTAGTTTCTTGTAAACAGCTTCAGGGATATGATATAAAGGAACTAGTGCAGGGAAATTGAAAGACTGCCTCCATCTTTTCTGGAAGACTGTTTAGGATATATGCGGTTTATGGCACATCTCTTCTTTTTCTTCGGCCGACTTCATAGTTAAAGGTAAACAAAGTAAGAAAGGCAAACCATTGGAGCTGTTTCAACTTCATCAGGCATTTAACCCATTTTTTAGCTCCATTGCATACCATGGTGCAGGATCAACTACAATTGTAGAACTGACATAAGATGGTATCCAGTTTACAACCACAAAGGGCAGGAGGTACCGAGGCACTCTTATGGCTCACTACAACAATTGATTTGAGTAAAATTTGTCCACTGAATGTTTTGAAAGGTATGTTTTGGTCTAAGTCATATGGTCTTCACTTCAAGGTACAGAAGAAACAGGTGATGATATTTAATAGCCTCAGGGATTTAATGGTACTGAAGATGTGTTGGGAAATTTTTTAGAATTTGTAATTTGTTAGAATTTTGCACAGATGTTTTGATCTGTCACTCTTTCTTCATGTAGTCTTTTTTTATTGCATATCATATATTGGAAAGTTAATTGATCAGCTTTGTTATACAAATATATATCTTACATTGCCTTGTTTGCAATCCAACTAATAATGCTAGTAGATGAAAATCATTGCAGGGTCTTTAGACTAGGGAATTACTCAGTTCAATTCAATGCAATTTGATCACATTTCCCATGCAACTCACACATTTTTTATTTTTTAAAAATAGTAAACATCATATAATAATGTATATAGTATGTACTTACGAAAATATGAAATGTGTATATCTTCATGATGAATTGAATAAAATGTGAAAATTTCTAATAAATTATATGCCTTTGTTGAATAGCTATTGTGGCATGACTGTCCTGGTGGACTGTCTATCAAATCTCTATTTAATAGGTTTAAGTTAAATAAAAATGCTTATAATGGATGGTATGTTTGAAATTAGTTGAGAAATCTGACACAGCAGAATGCATTACATATCATAGCCATTTGGTATTACAAAGTTCAATTTTTATTTATTTATTTATTAAAGGAGTGTTTCAAAACAAGATCAGATGGCCTCAGTGCCTATCTTGTCAGGTGTATCAACTGCTCGAAGTTAATGAAACTGTGATTTGAGCTTGATTGTCAACAACAAAAAATAAAAAAGGCAACAGATGTGCCAAACAAAGCTGATATTCAATTTTTATCCATTGACCATGGGCTGGTCTGTTTAGAAACGAGTTTGTGTAGCTTTTAGGCTTGTATGAAGCTGTTTTTTTAAACTCGTTTCCGAATAGAAAAAATGGGGTTAAGTTGCTGACAGATTTCTGTGAAAAAGTGTAAAAGAACTGAGTTTTGTAGAAGCTGTAGAGAGGCAGTTTCTTGTAAAATTAATTTTAAATTTAATTTTTACTTAAAATCAATTTTGCAATGTATATCAAATGCAACCTATGAAAACTGCATATCGTCTTATGTTATTTTTCCTCTTTTTCCTTTTTTCTATTGTTGTACTTGTTGATACTGGCATCTTGGGGGAGATTTGTGCTCTATGGTTTACATGTTTCAGATATCAAACACAAGCAACAAATATAACAGGGTGTTAATACACATTATTTATATATATATTCTCATTTGTTGCTAACAAGGAATACGCATCGCTAGACAAAAAAACATGCAACTTTTTTTGGATTATTATTATTTTTCTTCTATAAGAGTAATTCAATTTGTTATACAATATATTTAATATTATGGAAATAACATGATTCATCAGATGAAGTACACGCTTTCATGAAAAAAAATGCGCTCATATGAATTGGTGCCAGTTTCTCAAACATTATCTAATATAATAATATTTATAATAGAATGTTTTATTTTTTAGTCGAATGTAGACATATCTAATTCAAGAAACAAATGACGATATTTGAACTTGGGGTTACAGGGAGAAGATGAAAATGAGCAATAAAAACAAAGGAAAAAAAGGATGTTGTTCTGGATAGTCTTCACATATGCAACATTGCATGCAATCTTCTTTGACTAATGAGTAATATATGACGTGAAATATGTAATTAATTTTTTCAATACACAGTTTAATTTATTGAAATATATAATTTTTTATACATACAGTCAAAGAATTTAAAGTGCTTATCCAAATTGATACAATAGGTAACTTATGAGACCCCCTATCATGATTCAATACGATAATATTTACATTTTTACCTGCTTTGTTTATCTCTTGTTTTGCTTTATCTATATACTTGTTTTATCATTTTTTAAAATTTGTACTATGACACTTTCGTTAATGAAACCGCGATAGAACTACCTTTAATTCAAAAAAGAAAAAAAAATGAAGTACCAAAAAAAGAAAAGAAAAAGATTTACAGTTTCACCTTAATTATAAATGTTCTGTAGGGTGATTTTAAAACTTATCCCCGTCATCTACGTTTGAACAGTGAATTGTTGAAAACAGAGATTAAATTAATAAACCTTAATAATTATCTAAAAAAGAAGGTGGCTTTCACTTAATGCATTGCAATTTCTTCTACTCCATGTATATATTTTAAGTTGTGGATTGTCTTGTTCCTTTCATGCACTGGGAATCCAATAACTTCTTAATCAAACTTAGCTTCTTTAGCGATTGATCAAATCATTATTAGGTTCCTTTCACACATTCAGATCATTAGCCTCCCCACCAATATAGTAATTATTTAATTGGATAACCCTAGATAGATTACTAACTTATCAATGAAGCAACTGAGAAGAGACTCTGATTATGATAGCTAAGTTTATTAATGACCGAATGTACTTGTCAAGGTGATAGCTTCCCTTTCAATGTCTTTAAAAAAAATTGAACCATAATGTTATTTGAGTGAAAAGAAAGCATCATGCATTAAGTATTGGCCTATTGGGGGCATAAAATAATTGGCATTTTATATGGTGAGTGATAGAGCTAAAAATCTAAAAGTGGCTTCCTACAGTGGAAACATGTGTTGTTTTCAACTTCATGTAAAGGTTCCAAACATAGTAAGGTTCAAAACATAATAAGGTTCAAACATGAAAGCAAAAGTATTTCTCTCTGTTTTATTATGTTGCTCCTTTTCATTTACTTTTTTAATGTGTAATTGTCCATTATGTCACTATCAACCATTTCAATTATGCATTGTTTGCAACTTGAATCCATGCAAAGTTTTTTTCTTTTCTTTGGGGCATTGAAAAATATTGTTCTTCATTTATTTCTCAAAAAGAAATATTAGACCGAAGAAAAGAAGGCAAAAAAAGTGTCTCCCTTTTGTTTTATTGCATAGATACACATGTGACAAAGATGTTTTTGTATGAGAAAAAAAGTTGATGTGGTCAAAGCTTTCTCAACTTAGGATGTGTTTGTGCACTTTAAAGATTGGAGAGAAAACATGAAGGATTAATAAAAATATCCATTAATCATGTATAAGAATCTCTACATTCTAGTAATGGGACATGTCTCCTTCAAATCGCTTTACAAAAGATGGAAAGATCGTTAGACAAACACTTAAATTGAGGTACCAGTGTGATTCCGGTTCAAAGATGAACTAATGCTCAAATTAGAAAACATACCTATAAGAGACCAAGAACTCTTACTTAAAAAATGAAAAGCTGAAAATTTTAGTTAATTAGAGAATGATTTACATTTTTTAAAATCGTGAGTCATTCATAGAGCGTAAGAATTAATGAAATGTCGTGATGTGACATGATTAGAGTCTGACATGTGGCATAGGTGAAGTCATGCACTTGACACGACTTCCCTATTTAGTCACGTGCTCTTAAATCAATTTGATCATCTTCGTGTGAGCCATTGATCATTGATCAAGTCAACATAAAGTCCACAGTAGGTCAATTCACTAGCTATAGAGCTCGTCCTACATGGATACCAAGTTGTTAGTAGCTAAAGAGCTTTTGAGATATATGGTCTTATACTTTGTTGTAACAGCTTGTAGATCATCCATTAGTATTCCCTCTCAATATACGAAGATAGACTAGTAATATTTTTCTATAATATGTCACAAGCACAAATGAACATAAACGCTTTAAATGAAAAGTTATTTCTTTTCCAACGCATTTTCTTTAATTTAAATTTTCATAATTTTTTCATTATTTTACATTCAAAATCGTGTGCAAACACACCATTAATGCCCTCCAATGTATAATCAATCTTCAGTTTGCCATATTTTAAGGCCTCCATTATGGTTTACAACCACTTCATTATTATACATGTTCCACAAAATCTAGGGTCTAAAATTGCATCTAGGCAGTACCCAATACCCATTGATTGCAAAATAAGCCTTTCCCAGAGTTTAAGAATGGTACACAAAATCATGTGGCCTCTTAGGGGTTTGAACATAAAAGAAACAATTAGAAGATACTAAATAATAATCTATTACATGAGTTTGATTTTACTACATTGTGAATGAGTGTTAATGCTTGGGTTTGAAGGGTTTGACCCATTTTTTAACTTTGGTTGCACGCATGGATTGCAAAACCCTAGGTCAAGGAAGAACAGACAAGGAGGGTTCAAAACGAGGGCTTTGGATTTGGGGAATTTAACACTAATTTGGAGTCCCAAAGTTGGGGGGATTTTGACTCATGGGCACTTCCCATTTATTAGAGCGCGCTTCACTTGTTCTCATTTTGGCAGACATGGTTGGCAAAATTTTAGTCATGGAATTTGTTCTTTTTTTTATATTTATTTAATAGAACTTTTGTTTGTCTTATAATATATGAAATTGTGTGGAGTTATTGGTGGGGTGGAACGAGAAGTCTGATTTTTTATCTTGGGTTATTTGATTTTATCTAAGCAGGATATGGACACCTTGTAAGAATATTAATATTGATTGTTAATTTTTTTTCTTTTCCAATGTTCAGTGGATTGTAGGGGTGGGTGGATTTTTTTTTTGTTATTTGGAAAAACAAGTTATTTTAGGGCAATTTACATCGGTAGCCCCCTAAAATGAATATTAGCGAAATAGTCTAGTCCCTCAAATATTAGCATAAAAAAATAGCCTCATGAGCCGATTAGAGCTGCTACGTCAATGTCACTTTGAATGTAAGTTGTTAAGTAGGTCAAGTGAATTCCTAAAACATGTACTCTATTCATATTTACAAACTCAAAAGTTTTTAGTATCTAAATAATTTTTAAAATATATATAATAAAAAAAGAATTTCAGAGGCGTTGAACATACGTGAGCAAGGTGAGTTTTACCCCGTGGGACGGTTATTTAAACCCCCGCTTAATGGAAAGCCACCCCTATGGGAAAGCCACCCGATCAATTTTTTGAAACCTATAAAACCACCCCTTAATAAATGCTATTGTGTAAAACCACCCCAACCCATTTAACACATCTCCACCCGTGCGCCATTTCAATGTCGACGACGACGCTCGCTGGTCACCGTTTCCTGCTCCACCTGCCTTTCCTCTCTTTCATTCGCTGCTCCGACATTGTTCCACCCGCCGGTCATCGTCCTTTGTTTGATATTAAAGTGTAAGATAAATATACTTTCTCCATCTTCTTCTTGTTGACTTTATTTGTGTTATATTTTATCATTTGAAACCCTAATTGATCAATGATTTAAATTTATTTCTTAATTATGAGTTTGATATATATTTTTTTTGTTTATATTTAAACTGGGCTACCAATATAAACTAACAAGGACTCATTTTATTCAAATATGTGATTGATGTTAGTTTGAAAAACATTACTTTTTTTTTTGTATATGATTCTACTGAATATATAACTCTTAATTTCTTGTATATGATTGAGTATTTATTTAATTTTTTACAATGTAGTATGACTCCCAAGGAACGTATTCGATCTACAGCTTTCAATTGAAAAAATTATTCCAATAACATGGCATTGAGTTCTCGAGATGATGCAGTTCAAGCAGATCTATAAGAAGTAGCTTGCGATTATCTGTTCGTATCGACACTATCATTGTCCGTAATTGACACTTTTCTTGACATCACATGTATCGGCTGATACTTATCTTTTTATTTTTCAATAATCTATTAGTATCGACACTTCGCTTGGTGACATATTTAATACATATCAACAATACATGTGTCGATATTATAACAGAAAAAATATTTGTATAACCCTTTCGTTCGACACTAGAAGCGTCGACATATGTAGCACCACTCCCCCATACCCCCCCCCCCCCCCATTCAATAGAGGACCTTAAATCTTTAAAAAAATATTTTATTTCTTATTTTATTAGAATTTTATTTTATTTTATTTTTAGTTATTTTATTTTAATTTTTAAAAATTTCTTTCTTTCTTTATTTCTTTATATATCTTCTTTTAACATTATTTGTTATTTATTTATTTTATTCTTATTTATTGGGAAATTAATTTCAGTTATTTTTTTCTACCTCTTCTGTCTTTATGTTCCTGCGCTTTTTCAGTATATCAATATATCCTTTGGTTAATGTTTACATTTTTTTTCTAGGTCCTTTTGTCTTTTTTTCCGTTATCTATCCCATTAAAAACCCTTTGTACATTGTAACGGAGTACTCTATCTACATTGTTAACTGAGTATAATGTTATCAATCACTTATATATTTTTATGCATCTTATATACACCGTTAAATATGGTACACTGTAAACTATTCCATATACATTAATGTTAACTAACCTGCACATATAGATAATATTGGGCAAAAAGACCTGAGAAAAAAACAATCACTAATGTGACAATAATTTTGATATGCTATAAAATTGAGGGGCATAAAAAAGTAATGAATAAAAAAAATACTTCAAAAATGAATTTTATTTGATATTTTGTTTATTATTGTTTTACAAAGAAAATTATTTTTGAGTTATGTGCACTTTTTCTATTTTGTCATATTTTAATTTTTTCTTTCTATTCTTTAAAGCATGTTTTGTTTACAACTAGATCCATTTCCAACCCCAATTCCAGCCCCTATATGCATCGATAGAAAATTAACGGAGCATATACTTATGTTTACAAGGCATATACTTCGAAAGAATTTTTTTTATATTTTCTATAAATGCATCTATGCAATTCATTGGAGTATATGCTTCATTTTATATAAAAGCATGTACCTTATTAGATGATGTATACTATTTTTAAAAAAAGTCAAAACATATGTACACTGGAATTGAGACTGTAAATGGGGCTGTATGTAACATTATCATTTGTTTTATCTTTTCTTAATTTTATTTGTTATTTACGTTTCTATGTTCCTATATCATTTGGATATATTTTTGATAAATTCTGTTGTATAAAGAAATTTGTGGATTAATTTAATAATTGCTTAGAAAATTTATGTTGGTATTTACAAAAATTAAATGGGAAAAATTAATGTAACCCTATCAAACACTGCTAATATCCACATTGACCGCTTTTTTTTAAAATAAATCTATATAACCCCCACATTTTATTTTTTATCCTTGTAAGCATATAAGCTCTGAGTTAAATTATCGTCTATTTTTTAAAAATATTCATGGAATATTTTGTGACGTAACGGTGGCCTGAAAATAAATATTCATATAACCTCTTAACATTTAAAAAAATTCAAAGATATCCTCGCAAATGATCAAAATACCTCTGTACACAAATGACAAAATCACCGACTAAGAGTCTTTTTCCTCCCAACAGTCCTATTTTTGACCATTGGGGCCATGGAGGATTGCGGAGGAGGGGATTCAACTTCTTTTGATGAATAAAAGAGTCTGATTTGGGTGAAAGAGATGGGTGGTCTGGGGTGAAACAGACGAGGGTAAAACGGTAATTTAATTATATGGTTAACTGAACTACACCCTAATTTTAGACTGTTAACAACAGGAGGTAGATCAATTAAAGCCATAAAATCAGCGGACTATATGGATTTTTAGAAAAATGATGAGTCCGATATAGATATTCGTAATATTTGAGAGGCCTATATGCATTTTTCCCAAGTTAAATATAAGGCATATTTTAAGAGTTCATCTAGGGTCTGTTTGCAGTAGCATTTGAAAACGAGTTTAGAAAATATATTTTCATTCAAAACAACTTTTAATAATAGCTTTCAAGGAAACATATTCTTGTTGGATTCCCAAAAAGCTGTATATTATAATTAAAAGTTTTTGTTGTTTTTTTTTTTGTTTTTGCTTTCTTCAAATGTTAGGACTACAATTTAAAATAATTTTAAATATATCATAATTCTTGTAAAAGTAGAATTTTCAAAAGCTACTGAAACTCGTTTCTAAACACAACTTGTGATAATTTCGGAATCTGGCCCTTGTAAGGGAACTTAGGTGGTAACCCATCCTGCCTAGCATCAAGGCTGATCCTGGAAAATTATGACACCAGGACACCAAATACATGGATTATATCCATCTTAAATTGATTAGTTTGGTTTTGCTACCAAAATATGAAACCAAAAGGTTAAGCCATGGTAGCATTAGCATTAATTGGGTTATATTTTGAGATGATTTTTCAACAAAAATTGATGTCATAGTAAAAGAAGTAGAACATAGTTCAACAAGCTAGACTGTGATGAATCCAACTATATATATATATAGTATATTTATACCAAGTCGCAAACCAATGACATCTCAATAGTAAAGGATTTTTTATTTTTAAGTCCTTATAAACTATAGAATTTAGTGATCGATCCCTCACTTTTTCATATTTGGTTTTAGCCCTCAGATTTAAGGGATATGTTCCTTTTTAGTTCATTCCTGAGACTAAAAAGAAAATAAAATAATTTAGGATAGGTATCTCCCAAGGATTAAAAAGAACATATCCTTGAAATATGAGAATTAAAACAAAAATATGAAGAAGTGAGTAATCGATCACTAAATCTTATGGTTTATGAGGATTTAAAAATAAAAAACCCCAATAAAAGTTGTTATATGAGACAGCCCATCTATCATTAATTAACTAACATAAATCTAATTAATACAACTTAAACCTTACTCCATTACTATTGCAATAACTTGTTTTTGGACGTTTTAATGGGTCGGCAAAAATATTTGCAGTTTGATAACCTGATATGATTCAATGAACTGAAACAAATTTAAATCAGTGACATTGTTGTGATTAGACATTAAATCTCAAAAGGATTAATTTTTTTTACATTGTTCATGTATTATAAGTTTTTATAGATATTAACATGAGTAATATGGATTTTTTAAATTAATCACTTAAAAAATTTAATTTGCAATGAATTTTTTTAATCTATTTTATTTCTATGGGAAATACTCATTTAAGTAAAGTGCCAGCTTGGCCTTATTTTTTTTAAAAATCTAGTAAAAAATTGCACTCCCCAGTTAACTACATTTCAGGGGGCATGATAATGAATAAGCGGATGCTACACTCGGTTTTTTTATAGTCTAAAATACAGTTCTATATACCTCGTTAAAAATCCATCGAAGTATACATCTCGTTAGACGATGTATATGTCTCATTAATTATTTTCTTACACTTATTTTTTTTTCTTCTAAAGATCAATATTAATTTTTATTTATTTATTTATTTATTTTTGAGTAAATCTTAATCTATCAACAAGAATAAAACTTGAATATAAGGTCACATTTGTAATCATATCGAATTTTTTTTCAACTAATGCGATTTTCATCAAACTTTAATAAGGATTTTTGATTTGGGAGAGATCATGTGATGATGGTGTTGTATATATCATTTTATGTCATGCTAGTGCAAATTAGGACTACAATTTAGGCAGGCTGGGATCAATTTGGCTCAATATTGTATTCAAATAATACTAAAAATTTATTTTCACAACTCGTTGTACTCCATTTTTTTAATAGAGTTTTTTTTTGTATATATAGCTCCAAAAAAATATTATGTTGTCAAAATATTTTTTTTGAAATTCTATTAGTACAAATATCCCTAAAAAAGGGTTAATTTTGCAGTACCCTTCTAAGGGAGTATAAATATTTTTGCAAGAATACCTCTTAGAATACCCTTCTAAGGGAGTATAATATCATTTTCCTTAGGAAAATTTTAGTTGGTCATTTTTATAGTTTAAAACTCAGACTACACGTGTTTTTATTTTTGTTCATGGTCTAATAAGAAAAAAATGTTTAAAATTAGGGACTTAAATATGAAGAAGAGATGGACTGATCACTAAATAACATAATTTACAGGGACTTAAAAATAAAATTATATTTCACAAATTAACGACAGACTTTTGACGGCGGGACTAAAAACTAATTAATAGGCGATTGAATATGGGGACTTAAAAAGAAAAATGAAGAAGGGAGGGATCGATCCCTAAATAGGCATGTTTACAGGGACTAAAAACTAAAAATCCCTTTAAAATATTTTAAGGAGTATCGCTGAAAATAGTAATTCATCAAGAGTATTTTGATAAAATGTGATATTTTCATGGCTATACATGTAAAAAACCCTTTTATATGATATCATCTAATGCTCCTTACAATGTTTTTATAGTTCTAGATAACGTTCGGATGTGCCATTGAAACATTAAGATTCTTAGAATCTTGCATTTCAAACTTATTTTTTTAAAAAATATTATTTTATTAACCTTTTTAATCGCAATATTTTTTAACCTAAAAAGTAAAAACGGTGGTTTGAAAAGCTAAAAATGTATTTGGACCCGTGACTGAAATTTTTAACTTTTCAAAAGTAAAATCTTTTCGAACATAGATTCAAACAATCACATGGCCGGTTTTTAAATTAACTACTGGTTTTTAAATTAACTAGTTGTTCTCTGGCCGGTCCAGTTTTTTTATACCTTGGCATATACTGTGTAAAATCATGTATATGCGCATATAAATCAGGTTGCATTTACATAACTCCTGAAACATACAAGGGCAGAAGTGTCATTTTCAAATTTTAGAGGGAGGTTATAGAGGGAACAATGCCCCACTTAATTTAATCTTCTTTTTAATCTTTTTTCACATAAGATCCAAAATATTCACTGACAGGGTAAATCTTATTATATATCCTCTCATAAGGAATAAGAAGGTATTAGAAGAATAAGAAGGTATTAGAAGGGCCGCAGTAGATTTTTATTTGATGAGTGGAGGATTTTTGGATCAAGGGAAACCCCACAAAGTAAAAAAGAGTTCTCCGGAGGAATTATCAGAGAATCTTCTGTTTTTGAATATACAATTTGAACTCTCTCTTATTGTTGGGAGAGCTGTTCAGTTTTTAATTGACTTCAAAACAGAAAAAGAAAAACCTGAATAGGAGATAGAATAAAATACTCAACACATTGAAGCTACATGCCTACACCCTTGTCTTGGTATGCTGAAAAGGAATAAATAATACTAGGTTTGGATAATGTAAGTGTGAAATGAAAATGATTGATAGTCCCCATAGACGACTGCTGATCAGATCAGTTTGTTCAGATTCTTCACATTGGATTTAAACAAAGATCACAAAACTGTTTTCAGTGAAATTTGAGACTCCTGAAATGCAATCCCAACTGTCTGACTTTGAACACCTTCATTGTTTGCTTTAAGTAGCTGTTGATTTTTTCAAAAGCTGTATTACCTTTATAAACTCCACACACACACACACACACACACAATATCTAAGTCTTGTAAAAACAACACAAACACAGTTTAATTTTTCACACCCAGAAAGATCGGCCGAAGCTCCGGAAGCAGAACCCTTCACAGGAGGCATATAATGGCATTGAAGTGAGGGTTTCAAGTGTGGGTGGTGAACTGGGTCTTCTCCTTCTAACTTTGTAGAGTTTGCTTGACAGCTTAAGCTGTTAAACAAATTAAAGTCTTGTTTTTTTGTTGGGTTGAGAGAAGATTTGATGTTCTGTGTTTCTAATCATGTCTTCAATCATGGTTTTCCTCTACTTGACTTCTTAAGTCCGACCCTTAGTTTCTCAAAGCTCCCCCCCCCCCCCCCCCTCCATATTTAGATTTGTTTTAAGTGTCACTAAGTGAATTGAAGCTAAAACATATGGATGAGAAGAGTGAGATGGACAAGGTTGATGAAGTGATCCTCCCCGGATTCCGATTTCATCCGACCGACGAAGAGTTGGTCGGATTTTATCTGAGGAGGAAAATCCAACAAAAGCCTCTCTCTATTGAGCTCATCAAACAACTTGACATCTACAAGTATGATCCATGGGACCTTCCAAGTAAGGAAAACCAAAAACATGTTTCTTCTTTGTAAATTTTGATTTGCATTTCTTTGTAACGACTATGTATGTTCGATAGAGCTGTCGCCGACGGGGGAGAAGGAGTGGTACTTCTACTGCCCGAGGGACCGGAAATACAGGAATAGTGCGCGCCCGAATAGAGTCACCGGTGCCGGATTTTGGAAAGCCACGGGGACTGACCGGCCTATATACGCCTCTGAGGGAACCAAGTGCATTGGCCTCAAGAAGTCACTTGTCTTCTACAAAGGTAGAGCTGCGAAAGGCGTTAAGACCGATTGGATGATGCACGAGTTCAGGCTGCCCTCCCTCACCGATCACTCGCTTCCCAAGCGCCCCATCGACAAAACCATTCCAGCCAATGTAAGCTCCCAAAAAATACTCTTTTTTGCGATTCTGGTTTATTTCTATCACTGTTCTAGTTATTTCTTATAAAATGATCGTTACTGAGATTTGCTTCATTGTTCTTGCTGTTGAGATTCAAGGTTATTTCTATCATTATTCCAGCTACGTATCACTTGAAAATGTCATCATTGAGACCATTGATCTTGTTGCTATTATCATATTACTAATCTATTACTATTTGAGATTATGGATTATCACACGAAATGTACAGTTAGATGAATAGATTGTGTAGTTCGATTCATAGAGTGTGCAGTTCCATATTGATCAAACCCTAACTGGGTCACCTGCATCTGGTGAACACAATGTGATCCTTTCTTGTTTTTTGATCTTCTAGGATGCGTGGGCGATATGCAGGATCTTCAAGAAAACCAATTCCATGGCGCAGAGGGCCCTATCTCAATCATGGGTGTCTCAGCTACCCGAAACCACCACAGACCCCGACGCGTTCTCGTACAATCCGAACCGGACCCAATTCACATCCGAAAACAATATTTCATGCATCCAGTTCAGTCATCCAACCTCTGTCATGAACTTCCCTCCCATACAGATCCCACCCTACAAACCCATGAACCTCTCAGTCAATAAGCTTCCTCAGCTCCCCATTCACACAGAAATCCCTGGTCCGGCATATATGTTTTCATCGGCTTTCGAAGCTCCGATGCTTATGAATCTGTCTCCAGCCATAAATGGGGATGCAAACAGACCCACAACTAGTACTGACTTTGGGCTTCAGCAGCAGTTCGGATTGCCACGGCAGGAGATGAACACGGAGTTGGGCGGTGGAGATGGAGGAGATCATCAGATGGGGAACTCTCGGCCGTTAGATTTCCCCTTTGGTTTGTCTGCAAACCTGCTGTGGGAGTCTCCACATTGTGTACAAAGTGAGATGTCGACGACGAGCTTATCGACAAACAAATGCTACACTGATTAGTAGTACTGGTTAGTTATAGGAGGAGTTAGATTCGTGTCTGTTAGGTGTGGATTAAAGCATTTGGAATTCATTGAGAGACCAGTTGTTGATTAGTAAGTAGTACTGTACATCAAAAAGCTTTGTGAACATGAATGCTAACTTAAGTGGATTTACATGTTCGATAGGTTCAATGAGGATGGCATTCTCTTTTGTGTTTTTGTCTTTGTTTTCTTGTTATAACAATGTTCTTCATAGAGAAGTTGGTTATCATTATGTTTTCCTGTCAGTTTTGTTACTATAATGGTTCATTTTGTGTTTATGATGCCAATGCGATTCAAAAAGAAATTAAACAAGCATGATTCAAACTCCGGGGTTTATTACAATAAGGGCATGTTGGTTAAACTATATAGCATGCACCAATTGAGCGAACAACAGAAATCTCATTTTAAGCCTCTAGACATGTTACATTAAAGTTAACGTCAACTGTGAAACGTAAAAGAGAAATAAAAAGCGCTTTCTGAAAAATAACCTCCAAAAAAATAAAATTAACGCCTTGGCCCTCACAAAATTTGAGTGATTTTTTTTTTCTCGGTTGTTTGAAAATCTAATTTGATCTGGCCAGTTGAACTGGACAAATTTTCATTCTCTTTAAATTCTAGTTGGGTTTATTCTTAAAGTAGTGAAAAACGGATAAAAAAATTCAAGAAACATTGAGATCTTTTAACAAATCATAATTCTCAAAAAGAAAATAAAACTCGAAAATATATTAATCAAAAGCTGCTAACCCTAAATTATAAATATCTCTTTTATACTAAAAATTACCATAAATAGTAAAAACAAAAATTTGTTATAACTAAATCTAGAGGATCCTAAATTTTTTTTGGAATTGATAGAAATCAAATACAAACTGTTACGAAAGAGATATTCAGAATATAAAAAATTACTAAAAATAACAAAAATGCCATTTTGAGGGCATAAAAATAGGAAAAATGAAAAAATAACTAGGCGTTGTGGCATAGCGACAACTTTTTAAGATCTCCTCGATATCTAGCTTCAGTAAAAATTTCAGGCGATTTCGAGTTCAGGGCGCCTTTAATTTCTACTAGCCAGTTTTTCTGTAAATACTTGAAAATATCATAGTGGACCCTTTTGGATTCATTGTACGTTCTCAGAACGCGTCGGCATCAATTCTTAAATATGATAATACAAAAAACAATAAAACCAATCAGCTCATTGTTTAATTAATTAGAGGTCTCTGGGACACCTTTGTAATAACAAAAGGTCCCTTGACTTTTTCTTGTTTTCTTTATGTCCTTAAGTTAGTGGTGATATTTTGTTTCGGTCTTACATCAAATTTCCATCCATTATATTTTTTCTCTCCCTCTTTTACCCCCAAGTGAACATGATTTCTCTCTATCTCCCCAACCTCTCTCTTTCTCCCCCAAACAATTCAACAAGCTGTGAGACCACATCCACCAGCCTCCCATTGTGCCAATCTCGACCCCAACGCTGATCGCGCCCCCCCAACCTCTCCCGACCATCTCCCGCATTTTGTGAGCCTAACCCCCTTCTCGAGATCTCGTCCGTGAGCCTAACCCCCTCTCGCAACCCCGTCCGTGAGCCTAACCTCTTCTTTTACCCCCAAGTGAACATGATTTGATTCTCTACCTCCCCCAACCTCTCTTTTTCTCCTCCAAATAACTTAACAAGATGTGAGACCACCTCCATCAGCCCCTCATTGCGCTGATGTCGACCCCAACGCCGATCGCACCCCTCGACCTCTCTCGACCATCTCCCGCGTCTCGTCTGTAAGCTCAACCTCCTTCTCATGACCCCGTCTGGGAGCCCAACCCCCTTTCGTGACCCTGTTCGCAAGGTCAACCCCCTCTCACAACCCCAACCTCCCTCGAGCCTTGATCTCACCCCGGACCTGGATTAATTGGCATGATTAATGTTTCTAAGTACATTGTTATATCGTTACAGTTTCATATTTAGTTCTGTGTTACACTGTGTACACTGTTATTCTTAATATGTACATTGTTATACATGTTACAGGTTGTGTGTGTTACACTGCATACACTGTTACACACAGTGTATATTCTATACCTCTTATAGGTTCATATCAAGTTCTGTATTATAATATGTACACTGTTATTCCCAATGTTTACACTATTATACCTGTTACAGGTTTTGTGTGTTACACTGTGTATACTGTTATGCACATTTTGTATACTCTTATACCTATAACAGGTTAGGTTTATGGACCGGGTCGCGAAAGGGGATTGAGCTCGCAAACGGTGTTGCGAGAGGGGGTTAGGCTCGTCGACGGGGTCAGGCTCGCCGACGGAGTCACGAGGGGGGGTTGGGTTTACGAACGGGGTCGCAAGAAGGGGGTTGGGCTCGCGGATGGGACGCGGGAGACGGTTGGGAGAGATCGGGGGTGCGATCGGCGTTGGGGTTGAGATAGATGCAATGGGGAGCTGGTGGAGGCGTTCTCACAACTTGTTGAATTGTTTGGGAGAGAAAGAGAGAGATTGGGGGAGATAGAGAGGCAAATCATGTTCACTTAGGGATAAAAGAGGGAAAAAAAAAAGAATAGATCCAAGTTGGATGGAAGTACTTAAACAAAATGTCAACACTAATTTAGGGACCTAAAGAAAACAAGAAAAAATCAAGGGACTTATTGTTATTACAGAAGTGTCTCCAAGGACCACTATTTAATTTCCCTTATAAAAATTGAATAGCATAAATAATGAATGTATACATATCCATGTAAATTATAAAACTTTCTCGGGGCTAAAATTAAAATTAAAATATGACTAGTTAATTGGCATATAAAATTCCTTGTTTTCCATAAGGAATATTTTTTGTTAGATTTTTGTAAAGCTGTTTTTTTATAATTAAAAGGTTTCTTTTAAGTTTTCTTCAAAACTTAAAATGCTGGGGCGTTTGGATCTTATAAACCCATTTCCTTAAGTGAGTCTCTATGGTTGCCTTCCAAGAAAGAGTCATGTTCCCTTCTCACTTGTTTATTGACGTCTGCTGTTCTAAACTTGGGTATATAAACCGACCCCATGGAGGAAAAAAAAAAAAAAATTAATTAGAGGTTTGTGGGGACATCTCTGTAATAACAATAGGTCCTTCGATTTTTTCTTATTTTCTTTAGGTCTCTTAGTTAATGGTGGTATTTTGTTTAGGGCATTTCATCCAACTTCTATTCATTCTATTTTTTTCTTTCTCTTTTACCTCCAAGTAAATATGATTTGTCTCTCTATCTCCCCCAACCTAGCCTCTCTCTTTATCTCCCAAACAAATGAATAAGATGTGAGACCACCTCCACCAGCTTTCCATTGCGCCGATCTTGACCCAACGCCGATCGCGCCCCCACCTCTCCCGACTGTCCCGCGTTCCGTCCGTGAGCTGTCTCTCGGTTCTGTGTTATGTATACTGTGTATATTGTTATTCCTAAAATGTACACTGTTATACCTGTTACAGGTTGTGTATGTTATATTGTGTACATTGTTACACACATTGTGTACATTGTTATACCTCTTACAGATATCAGGTTTTGTGTTACACTATGTACACTGTTATTCCCAATGTGTACACTGTTATACCTGTTACAGGTTTTGTATGTTATACTGAGTACACTGTTACGCTCATTTTGTACATTGTTATACCTATAACAGGTTAAGCTCATGGACAGGGTCGCGAGAAGGGGTTGAGCTTGCAGACAGGGTCGCAAGAGGGGGTAAGGCTGGTGCATGGGTTGCGAGAGAGGGTTAGGCTCGCGAACAGGGGTCGCGAGAGGGGGTTTGGCTCGCGGATGGGGGTCGCAAGAGGGGGGGTTGGGCTCACGAACGGGGTCATAAGAAGGGGTTGGGCTTGCGGATGGGACGCGGGAGACGGTCGGGAAAGATCGGAGGGCGCGATCGGCGTTGGGTCGAGATCGGCATAATGGGGGACTGGTGGAAGTGGTCTCACAACTTGTTGAATTGTTTGGGGGAGAAAGAGAGAGGTTGGGGTAGATAGAGAGATAAATGATGTTTACTTAGGGGTAAAAGAGGGAGAAAAAATTAGAATAGATGAAAATTTGATGAAAGTTAGATGGAAGGACCTAAACAAAATACTACCACTAACTTAGGGACCTAAAAAAAATAAAAAAAAGGTCAAGGGACCTATTGTTATTACAGAAGTGTCCTTAAGGACTTCTAATTAATTTTTTTTAATAAAACAATAAAGTATTTATGGGAAGGCATTTGTAAGCCAGGAATTTCACATTTCATGTAAAGTGATTAATTTGGAATTCAAGGTGTGGTCCTGTAGCGCTACATTTTACTTCGAAAGAACATGAAATCATGAAATCCAAACAGCCAACATGGCTGAAGTTGGTGCTGCATTGATAATCTTAGTAAAGGCGCAAATTGGTCCCATTGGAGTTATAACCGAAGCCAACACAAGATTAAATAAATTTAAACCGCACACGAACAGGCCCAGTCCGATTCTCATGAGGCCAGCCCCTTACCCCAACCTGCTTGAGTTTGGGTTGGGCAGGATCAGAGTCTCCTTCCCTATGGTTTGTGATACTCTACTAATTAGTATATAAAACCACCTTGGGCGTTGATTTAATTACTTCAGTCCTTCCTGTAGCCTTAACATATTAAATCTTTGTGGTGCCACATTGTCGAGGCTAGATACCGTGCAGTGGGTGATCAGGCGCCTCATTTCCCTCGAGTGTCGCCGAGGATCTCAAGGATTTGGCATGCCATCCTATCCGCAACAGATCATTTTTCTGCTGCCATCAGATGGAAGGTGGGATATGGTCGATCGGTTTTGTTTTGGAATGACCATTGGGTCGGAGATAGCCCGCTCAACATCCGATATCAGCGTATCTTCGACCTCTCGTTTGCCCCTTTGAGGTGTGTATGTCATTTATGGGCACACCATGGATCGACTGGACTTTGGATGATTAGCTTGGCCCGAGAATTCTCTCTGGAGGAAGAGGTATTGTTTTCAGCCTTGTTGTTGGAGCTCGGATCTCCACATTTGACATCTAGGAACACACCCTGGATGTTGCAATTTGGAGATGCAAAAATCGATGTACCGGGTTCGGGTAGTCGGATCCATATGCTCTCTCTCCTCTGACGGGTTCTGCTAGGTTGCCGGGGATCCTCCTCCTTAAGCGTCGTGAAAACGGGATGGGGTGACTTTCTGGAGACTCGAGTACGGCCTGCGGTGGACCGATTGACGAGATTTTAGGTCTGGACTGAACCTGATGTAACCTCTCAGGCTGCCTACATACCTTTGTGAAGGGATCAAGTCACACGTAGTTCCTCTTTTTGGTGTTGAGATCTCACACCAAAGGTGGTGATGTCCCCGGCGTCCTCCAATGGTCCAGTTAGCCGATGTTGTACCAAGAAATTTCATGGAAAAATGTTTTCCCCCCACACCTAGGGAGAATTGATTATCTATTTATAGTACTTTGGTAGGTGTCCTAGAATCAATGGTGGATCTCTTTCCCATCAGACGGATGGGGAGAGATTATTGATTTAGATGACCAAGCATATGTATATTTAGGGATTTGCATCATCAGTCATTGATTATCCCTGATAAATATACATATTTTGTTTTGGATTTTATGGGATCAGTTAATTATGTTTCCAAATCTAACATATATTGTTGGGATTTGGGAATCAATTATTGATAACTCTAAATCTAATATATATGTTGTTAAAATTTTTAGGAATCCTCAATGATGATCCATAATTGAAAATATATTGTTGGGATTTGAAAATCAGTCAAGGATAGTTCCAAATCCAAATATATAATATGAGATTTGTATGAGATTCTGAGATATCTGCATTGATAATCACAAAAAATCATTTTTTCTGTTGGGATTTGATCCTAAATTTGACTTCATCTTTTCTCGTCGTTGGATGTGAATGAGTTGACGGGCCGGATTCACGGACAGTGGGTGATTTGGGTTGTGGACCTTTGTTAATCGGGTCTTGGATCGTGGGCACGTGGAGCATAGTTAGCGGGCCCAGAAAAATGGCGCCTACAAATGCCCTTTGTTTTTCATCCGACTGGGATCGGAGATCCTCCTGTTGGGTGGGAAAAACATATTTGTGGTGACACGTGTCAGACTGTGCAAGCCCCGTCGTGATTGATCATCATTCCCTGCATACCATAAATAAAACTTTGGCGGCTGGTGGGGTTTTGTGGAAATTTGGCGTTCGCCATTTGACAAGACGATGCTTCGGCCTTGTTTGGACATATGTTTTAGCCGTCGGTATGGCATTAACCCGTAGAGGTACGTTTTACAGCAGGCTTGAGTCGTTTGTGAGACGTAGCCTTGTTAATCATGGGGATATGGGTTGGTTGCGGGCGGCGTATCCTTAGATGACGCGTCATTGTTTTGGCTTTAACCACTGTATGGCGTCACTCACCAGATGACGCATTACCCCCGGGCTTGAACTGTTAAGACGAAGTCACCTTGTGGAGGTTGATATTTTTCCTTGACTTGAACCATCAAAACGGTGTGCTGATGTGGCGTTCAGGGTGTGGTGTCTGTGTCATTTGGAGCGCTCTGTTGGAAGATTTGGGTACATAATTTTTTTTCCTAAGTTATGTATTCCTGATTTGGTATTTTGATTTGATTTTGTTAAAATCCAAGATGAAGAGGTTTAATTATGATTTTATTATGAGATGTCCAGTTTTGAGTTAGCTTTCGCACAGAAGTGGAATTAGATCAACTGGATTCTTGTAGTAAAAGTTATGGGTATTTTTCCAAGTATACCCCGGGGATGGAAATTCTGGTAGCAGCCCTGTTCCATGTTTAGCTCTAATTTCTGATTAGGTGGACAGATTATCTGATCTTTCCATGAACATGAAAGTTGTAGATAATCTTCTTAGCTTTCCATCGGTCTTGGAATCAAGCAATTCGGAGCTGTATCGGGGAAGTTATGGCTGTTCCAGTGAAGCTTGCGCAGAATTTCTAGTCGAAGGGCAACCTAGTCATTTCTCCTTAGATATTTGTGATAAATATCTCCTCTCTCTCTCTCCCCTCCCAAATCCCCTCGTCGAATACCTTTTTTTTGGCTCTCTCTTTCACCTTTTCAAGCCCCACCAAGTGTTTGTTGAATTGCCTAAATGAGAAGAAGAGAAGGTGGAGGTGCTAGAGGTGGTGGATCTTGGTGCTTGTGTGTTGTTGTGGTTGTTTCTCCTCTATCTAAAGCTCCCTTTCCATGGATCTCCCCCCCTGTTTTGCTGCCATGGAGGGCTGAGGAGGCCGAGGAGTGGTGGTGGTGGTGGTTGAGGTGGTCGCGGGTGCGTCGAGGGCCCCCGAACCTCCCCCTTTTGTTCCCCCTCCAAGGTGAGCTCCTCCCCTTCTTCTCTTGGTTTTCTTGGCTTAAAAGGGTGTTGGGAAGGTCATGCATGTTAGGGAGTGTGTGAGGGGTTGGGGATGGTTAAAAAGAGGTTAGAATGGCTTGGGCGCGAGCTGGGCGTCGTCTGCGCGCGCAGGCGCGCGCGCAGTCGGGTGCAGGCGGGCGCTAGCGGGCGTGCAGACGCACGCGGGTGCGTGCGCGCGGGAGTGCGCGCGAGTGCGCGCGGGTGCAGGCGCGAGCGGGGGTGCTAGCGGGGGTGCGCGCGGGCGCATGCGTGCGCGCGCGAGCGTGCACGCGGGTGGGCAGGGCACCTGGGCACTGCGCCTGGGTGCGGGGCAGGGCGCCTGGGCATGCGCCTGGGCGCGGAGCTGGGGACCCGTGCGTGCGCGTGCTGGGGCGTTCGCGCAGTGCGCGTGGGGGTGCGCTGGGCTGGACGCGCGGTGTGCGCAGGCGCGCGCGCGTGCGTGCGACAGTGCGTCGGGGCGCGCGGGCAGGCGCGCGGCAGTGCGCCGATGGTGCCGGGGTGCGTGCGTGCGTGCGCATTCGTGCGTGCGCGTGCGGGTGGCCGTGCGTATGGCTGCCCGGGGGTTCGGGAATGAGTTGGGGTGCTCGGGCTCGCGTGCGTACGGGCCGTATGTACGTTTGCCCGAGTATTGTGTATTTTTAGTGTATTTTTGGGGTATTTGTGTATTTTACTCACCGAGTTGATTACCCTGTCTTGCAGATCTTGACGGACGGTCGCGCGACGACCCGGTTACCGGTGAGTGGGACAATCCAACCCAGTAGGGAGGCGCTATATGCACTTGGGCGTATACCGACCTCCCCTGGGGCACCATAGGGATATATTGACTTGTAAATTTGTGCAAGCATGATTAGTATGTAGTATGCATGCCACCCTAGACCTTGTATGTTAGGGACTTGCACCCTTAGGTTGTGTAAGAGCCATGCATCTTGTCACCTTGCTATCATGCTAGGAAAGCCTCGGCCTATGTATGCGTCCTATTAGTTTAATTTGTTAAATTAAATGCAACTTGTAATATTAAAGCATGCCTTAGGGAATATTAAGGGGCCTTGCGAGGTCAACATTGAGACCCGGGCTAGGGTACTCCGTGTTCCTTGTTTGGTTGTCGGGATGTCCTATATCGGGACCTCATGGTGCCCTCCCAAGGTTTCTTTTCCCGATTATATTAAGATATGTTCCCCGCATCTTGGTTATGCGCGCTGGTGGAATTCTGAAGAATTCAAGACATGAGAGTTGTTGAGATGTGTGTCAGCGGATCCGAGTGGATCATATGCGATGGATAGGCTGTTCTGTTCCCTTCGTTGGATCCGTGTAGGGACTCCTCAGCGTTAGACAGGCCGTCCTGACAGAGGGCTCCCATCAGTAGGCACCTCCTGATTTTGGTTTCGGACTGTGCTGAATGTGGGAGTAGTGTCACGCCCCAGGGCGGCCGTCCCCGGGACGCGGCAAGTGTATATATGATATCAGTACAGGAAACCAACAATAAACCACAAACAATCTCTAAAGTGACAACACAGGTAAAAGCAGGGCTGACATAATATATACACCAAATGCGGAAGCTAAAAGACTGAGTCTGTAGTCAAAACATACTACAGACTCGATACATAATCATAAGTCCTGTGAGAGCCAACATGTCTAAATATATACACAAATAGAATCCATACATAATCCAACTAAGTGCCCAAGCACAGAGTATATATACATACAACAAAAGAAGGGTGCTGATGGCCTCAAAACTCGTGGGACGCGGCGCTACCCTCTACTGGTGTCGTCGCCCGAGAAGCTCCTCCCTCAGAGATCACTGAAAAAGACAATATGCGAGGGGTGAGCCACACGCTCAGTGAATAGCACAACCCATGCATACAGTTCATATTAACCACATTTAAGCAATTCATAAGCCACAAGTGGCATAATATCACAATCCGGGGGCTCGTTACATCGCCGAACCCCATACCCTCACCCTCACCCTCACCCTCAACAGGTGACCTAGGATGTTGGGACTTAGCGGGTTGATAATCATTCATACATACTCCTGTGGGTCGTCGCATCGCCGGCCCACCATACCCTCACCCTCACCCTTAGCAGGTGACATAGGCTCTTGGGACTGACTAGGCTGTTGGTCACCCTTGGTCCACCGATAGTCTCTCCTCACTCCGTAGGTCGTTTGGCCACTCCCATGTTCAGCACAGTCCTTATCCAAAACAGGAGGCGCCTACTAATGGGAGCCCCTGCACGGGACAACCTGTCTAACGCTGAGGTAGTCTCTAACAGGATCCGACGAAGGGAACAGAACAGCCTATCCATCGCATATGATCCACTCGGATCCGCTGACAGCACATCTCTACAACTCTAATGTCTTGAATTCCTCAGAATTCCACCAGCGCGCATAACCAGGATGCGGGGAAATAAATATGACATAAAAGGGGAAATAGAGACCTTGGGAGGGTAACCTGAGGTCCCGATGTAGGACATCCGACAACCAAACGAGGAACACGGAGTACCCTAACCCGGGTCTCAATGTTAACCTCGCAAGGCCCCCTTATATTCCCTAAGCATGCTATCAATTAATACAGTTTGCATTTAATTAAATAAATCAAACTAATAGGACGCATGCACAGGTCGGGCTTTCCTAGCATGATAGCGAGGTGGCAGGATGCACGGCTCATGCACAATCCTAAGGGTGCAAGTCCCTAACACACAATCTAGGGTGGCATGCAATTCTACACACACATCATGCTTACATGGATTATAATTGCAACAGTTAATATAAGCCATACGCCCCAGGGGAGATCGGTACACGCCCAAAGCATGTAACGCCTCCCAAACTGGGTTGGGTTGTCCCACTCACCGGAAATCGGGTCGACGCGCGACCGTCCGTCGAGATCTGCAAGACAGGGTATTAACTGGTTAGAATAAATCCACAATTACCCAAAAATACACAACATACACAATTAAACACCCAAGATCCCAAATCAACACCCAACATCCCCCCGGCAACCACCCGCACGGCCGGCAACCACCCGCCGCTTGGACACGCCGCCGCACCAACCCCGGGGCTCCGCGCATCCACTGCGCCCCGCCGCGGTAGCCCGAGCGCCCCGAACACCTCGCGCCGCCCCGCGAGTACCCCGCACGGCCCCCGCGCGCAGCACCTTCCCGCGCGCACCCCGCGCGCACCTCCGCCGCCTCGCCGCGCCTCGCGCGCACCACTGCCGTCTCGCCGCGCTCTCCGCGCGCACCCGCGCGCACTGCCTAGCACCTCGGCCACCACCCCGCGCACGCCTAGCACCTCGGCCACCACCTCGCGCACGCATAGCACCTCGGCCACCACCTCGCGCACGCCTAGCACCTCGGCCACCACCTCGCGCACGCCTAGCACCTCGGCCACCACCTCGCGCACGCATAGCACCTCGGCCACCACCTCGCGCACGCCTGGCTGGTCTCCAGCTCCTCGCACACGGCACCCGCACGACCAGCTCCCCCGAGCGCACACCCGCGCGCACGCTCGCGCCCACGCACGCGCGCACGCCCAGCCAGCCCCCTGCGCTCGCCGCCGGTGCTGCCTGAGGCCCCCAGCCCGAGCACGCCAGCATTGACAGCCCGTCCCGCGCGCCCAGCACGACCAGTACCTCGCACCAGACCCGCGCACACCCGCGCGCACGCCGCGCGCACGCACACCCGCGCACGCACGCGCGCATGCCCGCGCGCGCCCAGCATGTGCGCTGCCTGAGCCGCTGCCGCTGCTGCCTGCGCCCGAGGACATCTCCCACCAGCCCGAGCACCACCACCACCACCCGAAAGCCTCCAACGGCCTCCGACCGCCTCCCACTGCCCCCGACGGCCACCCACCGCCTCCGACCACCACCCAACCCTAGATCCCCTCCCTAGCATACATCTATGCGAGAAAAAGAGGGAAAGAAGGCTTACCGAGGGGAGGAAGAGGCGTCCGGTGGCTCTCCTCGCGCCGGAACCTTTCACAACGGCCTTCTCACGCCCCGATCTAGCTTGGCCTTCGAAATGGGCCAAATCAGAGGACGAAAAGGGGAGGTCGGGGAGGCTAGGATCGTCGGAACTCGGATTTGAAGACACCGGAGCGTAGATCGGGACCCGATCTACACTTCCCGTGCTTTGGGTTTTTGGTTTTGATGGGTTTAAGGGCCTCAAATGGGAGCTTTTGAGAGAGGGGGAGAGAGAAAAGTAAGGTCGTAGGGATGATGAATAGTGTAGGGGGTGATTTAGATTCCATTTATATAGTGTGCGACTTAAAAACCCGGATACGCCCCGGAACTGCGAAATTTTTGGAAACGATGCCGGAATTCGATGAAATTTTCATGAGTGGCTTAAAATGGCACCAGGACACATAATATGCAGTTAGATTTTCAATCGGAGTCCTCTAACTCGGACGATAGCTAGCAGTCCAAAATTATGCGGTTCCGATCGAAAACACTAAAAATTTTAAAACTGCTAAAAAGGCTCCAATGGTTGCCAACATGCCAAAAAGTGACACATATATAACAAGTAGACCAGGCGAGCTACGGTGTGGAGGAGAGGCTATCGGTGGACCAAGGGTGATTAACAGCCTAGTCAGTCCCAAAATCCTATGTCACCTATTGAGGGGTGAGGGTGAGGGTGTGGTGGGTCGGCGATGTAGCGACCCACCGGTTTATCAGTCCCAATATCCTATGTCACCTATTGAGGGGTGAGGGTGAGGGTGTAGTGGGTCGGCGATGAGGCAACCCACTGATTTGAGTATGGATGATTATCGGCTTAGTAAGTCCCAATATCCTATGTCACCTATTGAGGGGTGAGGGTGAGGGTGTGGTGGTTCGGCGATGTAACGACCCACCGGATTTGTGTTGTTCCAGCCACTTTGAGGCTTTTGCTGATTAATGGTGGTTAATATGAACTGTGATGCATGGGTTGTGCTATTCACTGAGCGTGTGGCTCACCCCTCGCATAATTATTTTTCTCCAGTTATCACTGAGGCGGACTTGAAGGAGGAGCTCCCCGAGAGAGACTGCACCAGTAGCGGAGTAGCGCCACGTCCCGCGAGTTTTAGAGGCTATCAGCACCCCTTTTTGGATTGTATGTATTATATTCCGTGCTTGGGCACGCGGTTGTATTTTATTTGGATGTCTTTGTATATATTGGCTCTCACAGGACAGTTGATTATGTATCGAGTCTGTAATATGTTTTGAATTACAGACTCAGTCTTTTAGCTTCCGCTATTTGTGTATATATCCTGTCAGCTTCATTGTTGTCTGTGTTGTGATATTGATGTTGTTTATGGTATGTTATTGACCTCCTGTTTAGACTGCTGATATCATATATACACTTGCCGTGTCCCGGGGACGCCCGGGGCGTGACACAGGGTGTGTCTCATTGGTTTGAACCATCTGTGCGATGTAACCTTAGGGACTAGTTTTGAGCCACCCCATGTTTGAACCGGTTGTGCTGCACTACCCTATGGAGTAGGTTCATGGAATATGGGTCAATGGTGAGCCGTGTATCCTTGAGTGACATGTTGTCCTTTAAGTATAAATGACAAGGTGGTGTCCTGTAGGATAAGATGTTTCCCCCTGGCTCGGGCCGCAAGGGCGACATTGCCATGTGGGAGTTGACATAAATCTCTCTAGCGTGAACTATTAGATGGCGTGGCTCTCGGAGATTGGTTTTTGGGATGCCTTAGGCTTTAGTCATCTGTACGACGTGGCCGAACGAGGCGACGCGAGTGAGTCGTCTTGGGCTTGAGCCGTTTGTATGACGTAGCCGAACGGGGCGATGCGAGCGAGTCGCTTTGGGCTTGAGTCGTTTGTACGACGTAGCCGAACGGGGCGATGCGAGCGAGTCGCCTTGGGCTTGAGTCGTTGTACGATGTGGCCGAACGGGGCGATGCGAGGGAGTCGCCTTGGGCCTGAGTCGTTTGTACGACGTGGCCGAACGGGGCGATGCGAGTGAGTCGCCTTGGGCCTGAGTCATTTATACGACGTGGCCGAACAGGGACTATCCCAGAACACCTATTTGTGACCTATCCCATTGCTCAACGCCTCTGGTCTCTCCTTTCAAGTGCAGTGGACTTCAATCTGATGTGTGAATCCTTGCAGGGGCTATGGAAGCCGATCGGAAGATGAAATTTGTTATGCCCCGGAGTAGCCGTCCCCGGATCGTAGCAATATATAAAAATATAAGGTGATCAATACAAGAGGTCAATAGTGACTCCAAGGGATACATCGATGATCAAACATATGACATATCTGGTTTAACAAAGCAATAATAATAGATAGCTTATCAGAAAGTGCGGAAGCGTAAAATGACATAAATCTGTAATCCAAAGTAATATTTCAGATCCAATTAACACAATTATTGTCCAGTGAGAGCCAAGTCTATAGTCAAAATCAACTAAAAATAACGACATGTGCCTCAAGCACGAATACCATAACATACAGGTAAGAGGATGCTGACGGCCTCACGCTCGTAGAACCAAAAGACCGGACACTGCAACAACTACTGGAATCCCACCTCACGGAGCTCTTCCTTCAAGATCAACTCAGCCGCTGGTGGAGAAACAATACACGAGGGGTGAGCTACAAGCTCAGTGAATGGTAAGAAGCCACACACCGCATTTATATTACATCAATAGCACAATAATAGTTACAACCAAGACATGGAATAACCTATAATAACAGAATATCATGCAATGACGTGCCCTCACTCTTGCCCTCACTACGCCTTCACTCTTGCCATAGGGATGTCAAGAGACTTTTGGGAGAAATCAATACGCTAACGCCCTACATCATCTGGTAGCCCTCTTCCTGGCAGCCTTCTAACATTATGGCGACACCACGCAGGAAAGCTTCAACGTTGAACAGCTTCAACGCACGATGATGTGTAAAAGAAACACTCTACACTCACAATATAACCCTTATGAATCCTCCACCATTGGTTAGTCATTACCGATACGCTATCGAATTCTCATGAATTCCCATAAATTTGCATCTCTCAGATGCGGGAAGATTAACTATATTCACAACTGAATAATGTCCTAGCATGACCCCAAAGGCGGGTCCTACACACACCTATAATTGATAGGCAAAGTTTAGTATTCAAGTATTTAGTTTTAACATTCCATAATATATCAAAGCTAAGTATGGAACCATACAAAGTTAATGATAAATAGCATACCACATATTTAACTAATCATGGAGCAAATTCAATATACGAATCTCCTATGGCATACCATATTCAATGATATTAAATACATAAGATACAATATCATGCTAGCATTAGATGTATAAAAATATGGTTATTTATGCATGTATTATGGTGGACAAACAAGTAATGGGTACGGATATAAATTGTCTACGTAAAATACAAATTATAAATATATATGGTATGCGTTATCTAACATGGTAAGTTATAATCCTAATAATACGTCCATTATACGAATACTACATAACTACGGCGCTCTTAGAATACACGGAGCATGGCTACGTGTATTACGCGCTTCCTAAGTTGGTGGATCAAATCACTCACTGTTACTTGGATCGTCGCGAGTTCTGTCAACGAAAGCTGCAAAACACAATCAATGATGCTCAATTAAAATATGAAGTCTCCTGACACACATAGAAGCAAACTTCAAGAAGACACTAACTCTTGATGGTTCTCACATCATGTATAATAGCTCTTTGACACACAATCAAGTAAAACTGGTACATCTACTACAACCAGCATTAAACTTTAATCTCCACAGCACCAAATACATATGCAATAATTCTGAAATAAATCATACACATTTTTTGACATGTTAGGATCATAATCCGTGAAGAAATCATAATCTGATTTGGCCTCTACATGGACGAAATAAAATATGTCCAGAAACTTGTCATTTCCTACGCGAATCTGAACAGTCCATGCAAATCAGATTCTAACTTACAACACATATGATATTATGATACCAAATTTTATATATAGAATTTAGACATATGGATTATCATATCATATGAAACACAATCCTAAAAATATATCTCTAAGTACTAGTTTCACGAGGATTGTTTCAGGACAGAATTCTGTCATATTATAGCACAAAACTCCCAACAACAAGAAAAGGGGAAAAACACATACAACAGCACCTATGCATCCTTGCTGACCATCCAAAGCACTAGATAACAACACTCATACTTCATTGAAGCATAAACACAAGCATAAGCACAAATACTTACATGACACAGAGGAGAAACACAAACATACCATGAGAAGAAGAGGGGAAAATGATGCACACAAGGGATTCCACCACCACCACACCACAAGCAATCAAGTCATCACACATGCATAACCATAACCACCACTAGATCAACACCCTCATATAAGCCAAAACAACAATGAGGTCAAAAGAGTGCCATGGAGAAGAAGAGGGAGGTGATGGGAAATACAAGGTTCACACACATACTCACCATCCTTTTCACTCTTCCTTCATTTTCTTCTCTTCATCTTCACTTGCACCACAAAATATAACACACAAAAGTGGTTGCCCTAGAGAGAATGAAAGGGGGAGAGAGACAGAGAGATTAAACTCAATTTAGGGTTTTGAGTGTGAGATGGAGGCAAAAGAGGTACAAATGTGCTTAGTGTGATGAGGTAAGGAGGGAGATTATACTTAGCCTTATACTCACCTCTAATAGAGACATTAGGAACTAAGGGTTGGAGAATGGGGTGATACTTGCCTAGAGTCACCACCCACCCAATCAAACAACCAACCAAAACCCATTAATAGCTGAACACGGATACCATTTGGAACTGTATAATTTTTAAAGTGATGTAAGAACGCGATGAAAATTTACAGGTAAGTCAAAGCAGATACTAGGATCACCGATATGTGGTTATATTTTTAAATTAAGCGCCTGAACTCTAAAAAGAAATAAAAACATGATATTTAATCACTCAAAAGTGACACAAACATAACAAAATTGAAGGGAGATAGAATCAATCGGGCTAAGGTATCGCAATCCTTGGTCCCAACAATTGTGTGTGAGCTTTATGGCTTGCTGGTAATAGTCGGGTAGAAATACTAGTCTATCCTTAAAATGTTTGGGAGTCGGCAGTGTACTTCATCAAAGCTTGGGTTGGACCTGTGTGAGGATTGGTTTCATGAGGGGCAAACCGAAGATCGATGGCTAGTCTCAGCTGCTATTGTCGAGCTTGGTAGAAACCTCGTCTGCTTTGTATTTGCTTTTAATTATTTTTGTTTTGGCTCTCTAGTCGGGTTGCCCTATAGCTAGTTGGTTTTTCTCATTACAATTGAGCCTTTTCTTTTAATGAAAAGGCACTAGCATACCTTTCATAAAAAAATAACATATTAAATATTTGTAAAGGACATACATTAGTATATATTTTATGTAAAAAATTATATTCAATACATTGAGTATGTAGTCCATTTCATATCAATGTATATACTTTATGAGACAATTATATACTTATAAAAATTTAAAATGTTTGATATGTAAAAGTGACTGCATGAAATATATGAATGACTAAGTGTAACATTTTTTAAGCCACTTTGATGGGTGCTGGATGGAGACAACACATGAATCCAACCCAACCCAACCCAACCTGGTCCATTTAGGTCCGGGTTGGCCTCATTAGGTTAAGGGTTGTCTTGAAGTGTTTTGGGTTCAAGTTGGACCTTCTCCAACATTAGATTGGGCTGGGGGACTTTAACGTCGGAAATTTCAAAACTTGAGATAATTTCCACAACAACAAATCATTAATTGTAGCTTCAAAGCATGCCACAAACCTTAATAGATAGAACGATTACATTGAGCTTCATAATTTTCATAATGTTTTCCATCATACTAGTAGAATATATAGCTAAGATTTTATTCCTACTATTGGGGCAACTATTAAATTTGAATTAGAATAACCTGTTATATATGTGTCACTTTTTGGCCTGTTGGTAACCATTGGAGCATTTTGGCAGTTTTTGAGTTTTTTTCGTTTTTCGATCGGAACTGCAAAATTTTGGACTGTTAGCTATCGTCCTGAGCTAGAGGACTCCGATTGAAAATCTAACTGCATATTATGTGTCCTGGTGCCATTTTAAGCCACTCATGAAAATTTCATCGAATTCCGGCAACGTTTTCAAAATTTCACAGTTCCGGGGCGTATCCGGGTTTTTAAGTCGCTCACTATATAAGGGGTGATCTAAAATTTGGGATGCACTATTCATCATCCCTACCAAAGCTTCCTCTCTCTCCTCCCTCTCCTTTTTCTCCCTTTTGAGGCCCTTAGAGCCCTCAAACCCAAAAACCTAAAGCATAAGAAGTGTAGATCGGGCGTGCGCTCGCGGGCGTGCGCGCAGGCGTGCGCTCGGAGGGAGCTGGTGGCCAGCAGGGCGCGTGTGCTAGGCGTGCTGTGCGCGGGGCTGGTGCGCAAGGTGCTGGTCGAGCGGCTGGTGCGAGGAGCTGGTCGAGCGGCTGGTGCGAGGTGCTGGTCGAGCGGCTGGTGCGAGGAGCTGGTCGAGCGGCTGGTGCGAGGAACTGGTCGAGCGACTGGTGCGGAGAGCTGTGCGAACGGATGATGCGCGCGGAGTGCGTGCAGGGCGTCATGCAGGGTGCGCGCGGAGCGCTGCGCAGGGGCGCAGGCACGCTGTGCGCGCGCGGGAGTCGGTGGAGTGCTGGGCGAGTGCAGCGGAGGTGCGCGCGGGGCGCGGCGAGGCAGGGATGGGGAGCGCGGGGGTGAGGCGCTGCGCGCGGGGCGTGCGGGGTGCTCGCGGGCCAGCGCAAGGCGTGCAGAGGTGCGCGCGGGCTGCTGCGCTGGGGCGCAGGGGGCGCCGCAGGGGGCGCGCGGTGCACCCGGGAGGCTGGGCGGCGTGTCCAGGCGGCGGGCAGGGGCCCGGCGGTGCGCGGGCTGAGGGCGGCGGTGCACCCGGGCGGTCGGGTGGCCGTGCGGGTGGTTGCCGGGGTGCTCGGGCTAGCGTGCATGCGGGTCGTATGCACGTTTGCCCGAGTGTTGGGTGTTTGTTTGTGGGTTTTGTGTATTTTGAGTCTTTTGTAGTGTTTGTGGGTTTTACTCACCAAGTTGTTATCCTGTCTTGCAGATCTCGACGGACGGTCGCGCGTCGACCCGACTTCCGGTGAGTGGGACAACCCAACCCAGTTTGGGAGGCGCTACATGCACTTGGGCGTGTACCGTCCTCCCCTGGGGCACATAGTTAGTATTAACTGTTTTATTATAATCCATGTAAGCATGATGTGTGTGTAGAATGCATGCCACCCTAGACTTGTATGTTAGGGACTTGCACCCTTAGGATTTGTGCATGAGCCGTGCATCCTGTCACCCCGCTATCATGCTAGGAAAGCCCTGACCTATGCATGCGTCCTATTAGTTTGATTTATTTATTTAAATACAAACTGTGATATTTATTAGCATGCTTTGGGGAATATAAGGGGGCCTTGCGAGGTTAACATTGAGACCCGGGTTAGGGTACTCCGTGTTCCTTGTTTGGTTGGTGGGGTGTCCTACATCGGGACCTCAGGTTGCCCTCCCAAGGTCTCTTTTCCCCATTTATGTCTTATTTATTTCCCCGCATCTTGGTTATGCGCGCTGGTGGAATTCTGAATGAATTCAAGACATTAGAGTTGTAGAGATGTGCTGTCAGCGGATCCGAGTGGATCATATGCGATGGATAGGCTGTTCTGTTCCCTTCGTTGGATCCATGTAGAGACTACCCCGGCGTTGGAAAGGTCGTCCCGTGCAGGGCTTCCATCAGTAGGCGCCTCCTGATTTGGTAGAAGGACTGCGCTGAATGTGGGAGTGGCCAAACGACCTACGGAGTGGGGAGAGACTATCGGTGGACCAAGGGTGACCAACAGCCTAGTCAGTCCCAAGAGCCTATGTCACCTATTGAGGGGTGAGGGTGAGGGTATGGTGGGCCGGCGATGCGGCGACCCACTGGATTGTGTAAGGATGATTATCAACCTATTAAGTCCCAACATCCTTTGTCACCTATTGAGGGTGAGGGTGAGGGTATGGCGGTTCGGCGATGTGACGAACCCCCGGATTTGTGATATTTATGCCACTTTGAGGCTAGTGATTTGATTAAATGTGGTTAATATGAACTGTATGCATGGGTTGTGCTATTCACTGAGCGTGTGGCTCACCCCTCGCATAAAATCTTTTTCAGTGATCACTGAGGAGGACTTGAAGGAGGAGCTTCCCGAGTGACTACACCAGTAACGGAGTAGCGCCACGTCCCTCGAGTTTTGAGGCCATCAGCATCCTTCTCTTTGTTGTATGTATATATCTCTGTGCTTGGGCACCTAGTTTGGATTATGTATGGATTGTATTTGTGTGTATATGGACATGTTGGCTCTCACAGGACATATGATTATGTATCGAGTCTGTAGTATGTTTTGATTACAGATTCAGTCTTTTAGCTTTCGCATTTGGTGTATATATTATGTCAGCCCTGCTTTTATCTGTGTGGTCATTTTAGCTGTTGTGTGAGTAATTATTGAACTCCTGTTTACTGATATCATATATACACTTGCCGCGTCCCGGGGACGGCCGCCCTGGGGCGTGACATAACCAATCAATTTCATGTAATCCGTGTTAGAAATCTTCACATTAGGTGTCCCACAATCATATATATTTATATGCTTGGACATGTATGTAGAGAATTGACTTCATGGAATATTAATTTTAGGTTACTCAAATGAGCTTATATGCTTGGACATGTATGTAGAGAATTGACTTCATGGAGTATTAATTTTAGGTTACTCAAATGGGTAATATAAAGCCATGAGTTTCTATTGGGAAGCTTAAAGTGGCTTGGTGCTTACTCAAAAAAGAAAGAGTTATGAGCTTCCAATTGAGAAGCTTAAAAGTCTTGTAACCTAAAAGATGTGGTAACATCTAAATTAAGGAGAGTAACCAAAAGAGAAAGGTTACGTATGAATATTCATAGAGCTAGAGTTACCATTTAGAATTCAAAGAATACGGGTAACTAATGGGGTTTAAAGTAGGGATGGCAACGGGGCGGGTTGGGATGGGTTTTGTGAATCCCAATCCCAGACCCGCTCCCAAAATCTTGTTCCAAACCCGTAACGGGTTTAGTTTTTTTATCCCAAACCCGTCCTAACAAGTATGTAAAAAACCCGAACCCGTCCCATTTAGATCGGATTTATGTAATATTTAATCTAAGTTAAAATTTTAAATAAAAATAAATATTTATTAGAATAAATCCTACAAAATAAGAAATATAAACTTTCAATCTCCATAACAAATGATGAATATAATGCTTTTTTTTCTGGAATACCAAAAGACAACTTGTGTATGTTTATATGATTTCAAATTCCAATTAACGTTTCAATTTATTCATTCTTATTTTTTTATATTTTTTTGAAATACTAAATAATAAATATAAATTATGTAATTATTATAATAAATATTTAATCCTATTATAAATAGCAACCAGGGCGGGTTTGGGGCGGGTTTTGCTAAGTAAACCAATTTCTCATCCCAAACCCGCCGGGTTTTATTTTATCTATCCTAAACCTGTCCCAAACCCGAACCCGACCCGACCCAACAGGCTCGGGTCGGGTCGGGTACCCTATTGGGACAGTGTCATTGCCATCCCTAGTTTAAAGTGTATAGGTTATGAAAACCTAAATGTCATAAGTTATGTCTCATATTAATGAGTAATTAATGACACAAGCTATATGTTACATCTCTTGATGGGTAGAGATGCCTATAAATACCCAAGAACTTGATCCCCCTCTCACTCACAAAATACATACTTGCATCCCATCAACCAAGTTGTCTAAAGAAAAGTTGAGTGGAGAGTGGAAACCAAAGTGCTCTTCTTTTCATCTTCTTTGAACCATCTCCAAGAGGAATATTCAATTTCATCATCCTACTTCAGTAATTGTAATTTCGTTTCAACTACTTTCATCTCATCAAATGGATTCCGGTATGTATGAGATCCTAATTAAGAATGTTAAGAATCTTACAATCCGACCTTCTAAATGTGAGCATATATTAAACTTCCTACGGCCAACACATAATGAATTATTTTCATTTACTTAAATTCCCATTCATAATAAGAATATTACCAGCTGAACATTTCTATATATTGAATTGTATTTTTTTCATTTTAAAAACGTTAGATTCTTAGGAATCACAAATTTTATAAACTTGGTCATATATCACTATTTAGAAGGGGGTTCGGATCCTTTGCTTGACTGATTTTATCTTATGATCTACTTGACTTTTTTTATAAATCTGCCATGTGTCATCTATTACGACGGACGGATGGGATTTAATCTTCCGGTGGGTCCCACCTTTTTTTTTACGTTGACAACTCGGCATACAGTATTCTTTTTGGGGTGGTTGCTTGAACCCCACGTTTTGTCTGACCCAAACTTTTTTATTTATTTTTCTTTCAAACTTCTTTTTTTTTTTTTGCCCTTGAGAGCCGCTCTAATTTTTTTTTTCTTCCAAACATGCACAAGCCTACTAAGTTTTTTTTTTTTTAATACACATATTTTTAGTCTCAATTCTAATTCACATATATTTTCTTTTAAAAGTATAAAAAAGCCAAGTACTATATATTTTTAGTACTTCTTACAATAAAATGTATAAAAAAGATTGGATAAAATTGAAACTGCATCAACAATATATTTCATATTGCAAAAGTTAACATAATCACGATCACCAAAATACAAAAAGATAATACTTGAATAGAAATATAAATCAGGAAGTTTTCAAAACATACAATAAGATAAAAAAAAACTCCTTGTAGAGTATGATTTTTGAATGTCACACATGTTCTTTTTGATTCTTTATCCATGCATCTTCAACAGTCATGCTATTCGAAGCGTGCGAGTCCTGATATGCGAAGTTAACTTGATGAGACACTGAGGTTTGTTGAAGTAATGATTGGAAGCTGCTATGGTGGGGGTTTTCATAAGGCACCCATGGTGCTGAATTACATATGTCACTTCCCTATGATTGAATCAACTAATATATTCAGTAAACAACATGATATCTATAAACATATAAATATAAATGAATTAAACAAACTCACTCACATGTAGGGATGGCAACGGGGCGGGTTGAGACGGGTTTGGTCAATCCCAATCCTAAACCCGCTAATAAAATTTCGTCCCAAAATAAAACCGTCCCAAACCCGTGATGGGTTTTATTATTCCATCCCAAACCCGTGACGGGTTTTATTATGCCATCCCAAACCCGTCCCAACGGGTATTTAAAAAACCCAAATCCGTCTCATCCCATCCTATTTAGAAGGGTACGAATTTAAAAATCCCAATTTTTCAAATAATTTAAATATTTTTTATTATTTCTTATATTAAAAATTAAATAATTATTTTTATTCATCATGTTTTATAATATTACTTAATGCATGCTTAAATATTTTATAAATAATAATAATATATGATATGCTAGTTTAATTTATCTATCATATCATTTAAAATGATATAAATGATTTAAACGGGGTATAAAGGTGGGGCGGGTTTTGCACTTAAATCCCAAACCCGTCCCATATCTTCATCGGGTTAGGACGGGTCGGGTTCGGGTTTGATATTTAGAGGACCAAACCCGTCCCAATAAGGTCGGGTCGGTGTGGGTTTCCCATTTATCCCATCCCACTACCATCCCTACTCACATGATATGTATGGTACATCAATGGTGGACATTGGCTATTGCTACCCATATAAATCATGTGCGATGGCATTTGTGCACCCAGTACAAGTTAAAAATTAATTTAAGTAAATAAAGTAATTGATATCAATTTTAATTCATGCATGTAAATTTATATCTCTTGAGATGGATGTGCTATTGGTAGAGGATAGGAATTACAACCACCCGTGACACTAGTACTCTCTACAATTTCAAGCCAAATAAATTAATATTAGTATAACTAAATACGATGAGAAATATTATTATATAATTTTTTATTTTTTTTATAGTTTCAAGCCAAATAAATGAATATTATTATATAAATGAAGTAATTTCACTGGTATGCCTATTTTTGTTATGGGTATGTCTTTTAATGCTAAATCCCATTCTCCTTCCATATTCATTATAAAATTCGTATGCAGTTTGTTCAGAATCAAACATCATGTCACATGTAGGTTTCCACGAATCACCCATTGATCTGGAAAAAAAAACTACAAAAATCTCATATGACTTTAAAAAATAAATACATAAATACAAGATAAAAACATGATCTATTTTATCTCAAATACAAAATTTCAATAGCATTTGATATTAAAAAAATAGATAAAAAATAAAATATGTTTTAGGATCCTAAGATTAGTAGTAGTAGAAATAAGATTATTAATATCTAAGGTAGAAATGCATACAAAATAAAAACATGACTATTTCATCTTACATACAAATTTGTAATCACATTTGATATTTAAAAAGATGGATTGAAAACAAATAGATCAGAAATTTTTTATTTTGATCTTAAGATTTAATGATTTAAAGATAAGGTTAATAATACCTTTAACAGACGAAAAAGAGACTTATTGGCTGGATGGTAGAAAAAACACAATTTTCTTGAAAGGCATGTGTATGTTTGGAAGAAAAAAAAAAAAAAATTAGAAAAAGTGAGCTCTCAAGGACTAAATAAAAAAAAAAGTTTTAAAGAAAAAAAAATAAAAAAGTTTGGGTTAGAGAAAACGTGGGATCCAAGCAACCACCCCAAAAAGAATGCAGTTTGCCGAGATGTCAGCCTAAAAAAAAAAAGGTGGGACTCACCAGAAGATTAAATCCTATCCATCCGTCGTAATAGATGACACATGACAGATTTATAGAAGAAATCAAACAGATCATATGACAAAACCAGTCAAGCAGAGGATCCAAACTCATTTAGAAGATACTGTTACACAACCACAATTAGAATTCTTGCTTACATGCTATCAAGATATATATTTAATTAAATAAAACATGTGATATTTTTATTATATACAATTCATTAAAATATATATAAGTTCAGTCTTAAAAGTATTTGGATTAGACAGGACATACTATATATGCACTTACAAATGGGCCGGCCCTATATGTACTCCAATCAATTTTTTTGGTGAGCACTAACACAGAAATTTTGATAAATATTTTTCTACTCTAGTGGTCCTAATCAGTTGAGGGCCAAGGTGATCACTCATTTAGGGTTTGGCGATTCTTATATTTGTAATTTATTTTTATAAAAACATATACTATATTACATAAAATATTTACTTCTAAAAAAAAATAAAACACGTGATAACTGTAAAATGAATTGCATACAAGATTTGGTGCATATTAGTTTTACAATAAAACAATAAATTTTTAACTCTAATAAGAGTTTTTGATAAATTTTATAAGAATATTTTGTATAATATTCTTCCATATGCCCAGGGGGCAGTTTGCATATCTTCTTAACCCTATCAATAGCCATGTTAATTGGTGATGTTTGATTATTTATTAGAGCGGCTACTTCAGTAATTAATGGACATACCAAAATATAAAAGGGCCATTTTTTTGTCTTTTGATCAACCCCATATGTAGTCATACTCACAAGCATCTCATGAATATCATTCCATATACATGTGTCATTCACATCTTTCATGCATTTTGGTTCACAGCTCTTTCCTGATAACTTGCATTTATATTTCTAAACTTCATTAATTGACCAACTTTGGTTTTATATTATTTAAACATAAGAATTCATTCCAAATAATCAGTTTGAGAAATTGGAGGATAACCAATTATTAGAGAAACATATTGAACGTTGAAACCAGGTGTAATCACAATAGGAGAAGTAGCCGCTCGCGTTGTCAAGGGTGATGCCAACTTTAATGAGCTTGACACAGTTGATGTTGTCTTTGATGTTTTAGTAAACGATGATGCGTCTGCGTGTGTACCAGATAAAAGCGGTGAACTTCTCACCAAAGAAACATAAGAGAACTCCTTCCACCAGAACACAATTATTCTTCCAGTTGCTGATACTCTTTCGGCTATGTTTCGTTTTACACCTTATGATGCTGTTGAGTTTTTATGATTTTTAGAGTAGGTGAGCTTTTCATAAGAGTTATTACAACCCATCATTTTTTAGGTTGTATCATAAGAAACTAATAGTTCATTTAAGTCCAATATTTGATGTTTACATGGCTCATATGGGTTTCAATATGGGCTGCGCTTTTTGGCCACAGATTTTATTGAGATTTTTTATTTAAGTTAAATCGATTCTTAATAAATTAGTTTAAAAGAAACAAAAAACTTCAATAAATAAGTGAATGGAAAGTAACAACATAATGGTGTTTTTGTTTTGTATTTTATCAAACCACTTGCATAATTTAATGATCAATTTCAGATCCATAAACAATCCTATTTTAATATTTTATCAATTTAAAAAAAAAACATTCAAAATATAGTGTGGTCATGGTTGGTACGTGGCATCAATATGGCATGCGAAACATTCCATATTTCTGCATCTATCTATCTATACACTAATAGGAAGTGTTTAAATTGTTTAAGTTCATTCCTTCCGTTGTAACATTTTTATTTTCAATTTTATCTTTAGTTATGGGCTGTTTGGATAGGACCATAAGGAGGATAGGAAGGAATTACAGAAAGATAGATGGGTATAGTTTTGCTATAATAGATAGGAATAAACTGATATTTGTATTTCAACTCTCACCTGGAATTTTGTTATACCACCAAATCCATTTCATTGGTATAAATGGGTCCTATTATCAAATTAACTATTATCATCTCTTATAGATCATGGAGCCCACAGGTCAAATTATTTTTTCACCTTCCTTGTTAACAATTTATCAAACAACAAAAATTTTATTTTTATATTTTTCAATGAGCTGAGAATTACTAAAAACACAACCAAATAAAAAATCAGTTATTCTATTGGTATAGTTATCTATTTTTAGAAAAATCATAAATACGAGAATTACCTATGTCTCTATCCAAATAACATTGAATATTTTAGATCCACCAACCCTTTAAAAGTTACATAGGCCACCACTTCTAGGCTATAAGATTCCACAATGGTTACACTTTCAAATATAAGACTATACTAGTCCACTGTTAGTACAGACACGCAGTGATACCAACTGTGTCATCCTGGGTCTCGTGAGGCTTGCTTGCGTGGTAGAGGACCCACCGCTTCTTAGGGTAGATTTGATTGTGCGATTACAAAAACAGATTATGCAGGAATCTGAGTTTTAAAACTGATTATGACCACTTTTAGCTTTTGAAAATCGTAATTTTTTAACACTATTTATTTAAAATCTATGTGCAAAAAATTGTTATAGTAAAATTGTTTGATTTCATGATTACTGCAATCACGCAACTAAATGCAGAGAAAAAAGTGGATAAAGCCTTATTGGGCTTGGTTCATGGGCTGTAGCCCAGTATAATTGTAGGCCCCTTAGAGTTATGTGTTTAATGATTAGTGTACGTCCAGAGTTTTTTTAACAAAAAAATAAATAAATAAGTTGTGTCTTCCCGGACTTACATGTAAGTTTTTGTTCAATTTATCACGTAATATGCTGATAAACTTAAAATGCACCTTGGGGCCTATATAAGAGTTGATTTAGATACATGATCATGTTATATTCCGTCCATTTTTCAGTCTTAAATTCAGTTTATAAGTGTTTTAAATTTTTTAAAAATAAATATACTTTATCTAATGTGATACGTGTTTTTATAAAAAGATGAAGCATATACTATAACGAATTACATAAATACATTTATAAAAAATATAAATTTTTTTTATAAAAACATGTTTGGATAGTTTACTTTCAACTCATATATGATTGAAATTGATGGGAGGATAATAACTGTAATGTTGTGGAACTAAAACATTGTACTGGCTTCTCACCGTGCCATGAGGGTTGTTGGGTTGTGTCAAAATCAAACAGTCCGGAAAGTGTACTTGTCTAAAAGAAGAAAAAATAATATAAGGGAAGGTGAGATAAGTGCTATGACATACTATTAGGTCTGTGAAAGGGTCGGGTCCAGACCCGGATCTGATTTGATCCAAACTCGATTATACGTGTAATATATTCGACTTGATTTGGACCTGATCTGGTGGATCCGAACATACAAACGGGTCGGGTCTGGGTCCATCCCGCCCCGACCAGTCGGACCCGAGACCTGACTGTTTTATTAGTATATGCTCATATATTACAAGACTATTAGTATTAGTTGACCCATAATTTTGTTTCTTATTTATCAAGTTATAAGTATAAATTTTAACTCATTTTTGTATCCATAAGTCCATAACCAAGCCCATAAATCATAACCCATAACTAATCAAACCCATCCGTTGACAAGCCTTATTAGTTTATTAGCTTTTGAATTTGTATAATTAATTGGTTTGTTGCATGATTTATGTTCATTGTTTAGGTTAATGTGTTAGTGTTTATTGTTTTGAATGTTGTTTAGATTAATATGTAGTGTCTATTGTTTTGAACGTTTATTTTGTGACACAAATAACCATTAGCTCTCCCTTTTTGTTCATTGTTATATTGTTTAAATTTTTGTTTACCTTGAATGTTATATGTTAGTGTTTATTGTTTTGAATTGTACAAAAATATGTTCAAACATAATGTCAGAACGCCAGTTTAGAAAGCTCAAAACTAATGCTTTATACAAAATTTTCCTAATAGAATGATAAGGCAAACAAATTTATGAGCTCTCCTTTTTTTTTATTAGCCATATTCTGGTCGGGTCAGACTCGGACCCCTTCGGATCCGACGGGTCCGAGTCCGGGTACACATTTTAAAGAACCCGCCGGGTCCTGGATTGGACCCGGACTTGCCAGGTCTTGCTACAGGTTGGATCCGAGTCTGCCCCGATCCAGTCCAGACCCGACCCGTTGACAGGCCTACATACGATATCATTAGAAAAAAGTGCAGTGATGCATTTAATCCTCAATTTTATCTACGGTCTAGAAATGATTTCCCAGCCATAATTTTATCTACTTTAAAAAAATAGTATATACTATAATAATTATTATAGTATATAAAATTAATATTTTTTTAATTACCGGTCCAAAAGAAAAGGTTGAGGCATGGTGAGGTAATTGGTATGACATAATTTAATTTTGTTTAGTGACAAAAAAAAATAAAAAATACATCACATATTTTGACGTGATATTTAAAGTGATATTTAAAACCGTGAACTAAATGAGAGACAAAATGGACCAGATCTTGTGTGCAGGCCTAGCATATTATATTTGTTAGTACACATATACAATAAATTTATTAGATGCATTAACAAAAAAAAAAAAAAGTAATTTAATTCCCACCCTATGTGAAACAAGCATATTATAAAAAAAAACTCCACAAAAAATTGAATTGATTATTAACCCCCTTAAAGTAATTACATCTTATTGAAAAAACCTAACAATTTCTGGTTATTTATTTTCAGCCCCTCCTAAACAGGTGAATTATTAAAAAACCGCTCTAAAATAATATTATTATTTTAAGACTCCTGTACATTGTAGCAGCCTTTACAAAATGTTTAGTTATATCTCCTATTATAAAAACTATTAAAAGATGATTGATACGAAATAACTGCAATAGATTAAACGTATGTGAATCTTATGAAGATAATGAAAATCCGCATTTGATGGTTCTTAAAATAATGATGTGTATTTGGATGGGTTTTTAAATAATTTATTTATTTATAAGGGGTATAAACTAAACATTGAATTTTTTTAATAAGATGCAATAACTTTGTAAGGGGTAAATAATAAACTTATTTTTTACAGGGGACTTTTAATAATTCACTAGTTTTTACCGGAGATGGAAACTAAACAATCCAAGAACAAAAACATCCTACAGTCCAAAGTGTGAATTTGGAATTTTTTTTTTTTTTTTTGGTATACAAAGTCCCAACTAGCAAGGCCTTTGTATTACACATTGAAAAATTGAGTTGGTGAAAAAATGAGTTTTCATTAGCCTATACAGAGATGGAAGATGAGGATAACGTTTGATAACGGGATTATAAATTGATTAACTGCTAGATTTAAAATTGATTCTGTAATAAGTTATCTATCACTAATTTTCTCCAATCACGGTTTCTAGGCATTATTTGTCTAAAATATGTCTGCAGAAAGCTGTGATTACAAAACTATTTGGTTGCATAATTACATAACTAATTTTCTGCAAGCACAAAAGCTTTCCAATCTAGAACCAAACGCTGTCGAGGTTGAAGTAACGCCAAGATATGTGGATCCTGGAGACCAAAAGAAAACATGCGGTTTTGAGCAACATTTAAAAAATCGTACAGTTCAATGAACCAAAAATCATCAGGTCAAGAGTTATTGATTCAACCGTTGGGTTAACAAGAGTTAAACTGTGATATAATTACAATATAATAAATATATTAATTGTCAACCCTAAACAAAAATATGAAATATTTTAGAAAAACTTTGCATAAATTTTTTATTCAATATCATAATATGAATTTAGTATCATTGGGTTGTTTGAGTTTTATCGGTTTTTATATCTTGGGTTTTAAAGGTAAACTGAACTGGAATTCAACCGGGTGAAAGTTTAACCAGTTCAACTGGGCGGGTTGGGTCGGATTTTAAAACACTACTTTTGACTGGCTCATGCAAGCCTGTCGGGCCAAAGCATCAGTCGTTCTTACCAATTGACAAGGGCAGTAGACAACCGATTCAGATCATCTGTTTATTTTTAGGGGGAATTGTTCAAATACCCCTTGACTAAAGGTCAATTTTTTTTTTCCCCTGGATTTTTTTTTATTTTTTATTTACCTCTGAAATCTAGTTCTATTTTTTTTTTGCCCCTGAATTTTCATAAGAACTATCCCTTACAGACAGAATTACAGAAATATTATATGATACATACAAAAATTATACATATAGTTACAAATATTTAATAGTTATCTACAAAAATATTAAAGTACGCAAAGATGTTTATACACAAAATGGTCATGATATACATTCTCAATGTCATTACATTATCATCTGTAAATGCATTCAGTGTACACAAAATTGTTATAGATACAATATTAAAGTTTCGTTAAAATAGATACATCAATTGTTTTGAATTACAACGTTTTCTTCAAATCTTAATGATTAATTGTTATCTCCCTCTTAATCCTCTTCATGTCATCTTGGGTAAAATGAAACAAGATTATTGAACTAGATATTCAATGTACTTCATAACGAAGAACGGGTTTTTCAAACTATATAAAAAATATAATAATCAAACACTTAAATAAATTTTTATTTAACAATATGAACAAAATTAGTAATAGTATGAATCTGAACTGAAAATTTATGAACAATTGTAATATTTTAATAAAATTACTTCTTGATCCATGTACTTAACAATTACTGAAATTAACATTTACATAACAACTACAACAAAAACTACCAATGTGATGCCCAATGAAATAATCTACTATTTACATAATAGAAATGTAATATCTTCTATTATTCTTATAACAATTACAACAGAAATTACAAAAACTATAACTTACACAACAGATATGTAATATCATACATAGAACTAAACTAAGGACATGTAAATTACAGAAATGTAATAATTACTGATTACAGAAATGTAACAATCAATTACAGAAATGTAATACTAATCTACAGATGGGGGTGGTTTAGGTATAAAAAATGAGGTGGCACAGGTCTAGGGGCAAAAAAAAAAAAGATCAGATTTCAGGGGTAAATAAAAAATAAAAAAAAAATCCGGGGGTAGAAAAAAATTAGACTCTTAGTCAAGGGGTATTTGAACAATTTTTCCTTATTTTTATCATATTTGTATCTTATTTGACTCATCATATAATTCTAAATGTATCAAGTGAAATGAAATTTTCTTCTTTTTACATTCATTCACATGTATTTGTAACTGTTTGATTTTCAATGTGATGTACCTTAGAGTGAAAGCTAAACATAATATAAGTATACAAAAATAACAAAGGATCCCAATCTAGTATGCACCCTGCAATATTCAACCCCCTTCAAATTTTTCATGCACTAATCAAATTTAAAAAAAATTCTACACCAAATACTTGCAATATATTTTTGTTCCTTGGAAGTTGGATGTGTTCTAGGTTTTGCACCTCTCGAGAGGTCTATATATCTAGATTCACTTAATAAAGGATCGAATAGAGAAATAGATTATCTCTTAGTCAAAATTTAGCAGATATTTTTTTTTAATATCAGAGAGACTCCCCATGGCTGACCATACGGCCAAGTTTGAAAATTTTACCTTCGCTTGTTTGTCTCTGGTCCCAGAGAAAATTCTTTTGAATTTCGCCTAACAAACAGGAGGTATGACACAGCGCAAAGACTCGAACTCAAGACCTATTTTTAATACAGGTAAACCCTGAACCGTTGTGCTATGGCCACTGGAGACTTGGAATCACCCAAGTTATTAATAATCAAAATTAAAATATATTTCTTTTATTTGAATACTTGTAATAATACTATAACCCTCATGATCATAACTTAGATTACACAGATAATATCAAATCCTCAACATGCACGAGTCATCTCAATTTGTAGTTGATGCCAGAAGCTTCTCCCTCACTTCCACTGCCTTTATGAAAATCCTTGTATTCTACTTAGGGTTTAATCCCTTTATATATACAAGTGTCTAGGAGTTACACGTGTAATACACTACACACATTATGAGATAACACATATAATCTAACAGCCCCCCTCAAACTCACGGTGGATCATACAAAGTGAGTTTGCGAAGGAGAAACTGAAATCGAGGAACTGGATGTGACTTCGTAAAGAAATCAGCAAGCTGCTCAGCAGAGGAGATATGCGGAAGCGATAATGTCTCTGCAAGAAAGTGCTGACGAATGAAGTGACAATCGATCTCAATGTGTTTGGTCCTCTCATGAAAGACCGGATTGGTAGCAATCTGAATAGCAGACCGGTTATCACAATAAAGAGGAGTAGGACCAGTCATAGTAACTCCTAGATCCACCAAGAGACGTCTGAGATGAACAATCTCCTTGGTGGTGATGGCCATGGCTCGATACTCAGTCTCAGTGCTGGAAAGAGAAACAACCTCCTGTTTCTTGCTGCGCCAAGAGATGATGGAATCTCCGAGAAATATGCAGAAACCAGTGGTGGAGCGTCTAGTGGTCGGGTCTCCAGCCCAATCAGCATCAGTGTAAGCCCTGAGAACCAGAGTCGAAGAGGATGACAGATAGATCGATCTAGTGATAGTACCGCGCAAATATCTAAGAATTCGCATAAGAGCACCATAATGCACTGATCGAGGAGCTGAGACAAACTGACTAACAATACTGATGGCATGAGCAATGTCAGGTCTAGTGATGCAGAGATACACAAGCTGACCCACGATCTGTCTGTATCGAGTAGGATCTGAGAGGAGCTCACCATCCGTAGGACAAAGCTTCACATGAAGCTCGAGAGGAGTATCCGCACTGCGGGTATCGGAGAGGGCAACACGCTCTAAAATGTCAGCTGTATACTTCTGTTGAGAAAGCAGAATCCCACGATCACTCTGTGCAATCTTGAGACCAAGGAAGTAGCGAAGAGTACCAAGATCTTTCATCTGAAACTGTTGACTGAGGTGATTCTTGACCCGAGTAATACCAGCGGAGTCATCGCCAGTTATAATCATGTCGTCAACATACAGAAGAAGGATTACCCGCCCCTGCGATGAGGATCGCACAAACATAGAGTGGTCCTGGTGGCTCTCAACAAAACCAGCTGTCAGAATAACACTGTGAAAATGCTCAAACCAGGCACGAGGAGCTTGTTTCAGTCCGTATATAGCCCGTCGAAGACGACAAACATGCTGAGGAGGAGTGCTGAGACCTGAAGGTGGTTGCATATAAACAACCTCAGATAAATCACCATGAAGAAAAGCATTCTTCACGTCCATCTGAAAGAGAGGCCAGCGACGAACAACAGCAACGGCGAGAAGGGTGCGAACAGTAGTCATCTGAGCAACAGGAGCAAAGGTCTCCTCATAGTCAATGCCATACTCCTGAGTGAAACCTCTGGCAACAAGACGAGCCTTATGTCGTTCAATGGAACCATCAGGGCGATGCTTGATCTTGAAAATCCACTTGCAGTTGATAGGGGTAACACCATCTAGAAGGGGAACAACATCTCAGGTCTGTGTCTGCTCAAATGCCTGAAACTCCTCAACCATAGCCTGCTGCCACTCAGGGTACTCGACTACCTCTCAATAAGATCAGGGCTCACGATGGGCATGTATAGTGGTGAGATAGGCCTAGAATTCTGGAGAATATGTACTCACGGATGCAAAGCCAAATCAGTCAGGTGGTCCAGAGTCAAAACTGAAGCGATCAGGTGGATGATGCTCACGCTGAGGGTAGCGAGTCAAGGGACGAGGATCCACATCAGAGGGAGGTGCGTTAGCCGTGAAAGACGGAATAGCAGTGGAGTCACCTGCGAGAGGAGCAAGAGGAGACACAATAGGAGGAGGACAATGGGAGTTGGCTACAGGAGTGTGAAGAGGAGAGTCAACAGTAGGAAAACCAAGATAAGACTAAGAGAGAACAGAACTAGGAGTGGGCTCAAGCACAACAGAAGGCCCGAGAAGAGGTAGAGACTCAATAGGAGAGGCCTGAACAGGAGAAGGCATAGAAGGAGGGGAGGCAGTGGGTGTAGAAGAAAAATAGGGAACGTCCTTGACAAATGACACATGACGAGCAATCCAAAAACGATCTCCAATAGGATCGTAGCAGCGATATCCCTTGTGTTCGAAACTAATCCCCAAGAATACACACTTGACAGACCGAGCGGCCAACTTGGTGTGTTGATGAGGAGGGAGAAGCATGAAACAAGAGCATTCAAAAGAGCGAAGTCTTCTATAATCAGGTTTGGAGGAGTAAAGGCGCTCATGAGTCTACCAGAAAGGACAGAGGAGGGAATGATGTTGATAAGATGAACAGATAAAAGAGCAGCTTCAGCCCATAATGTGTTGCGGACTGAAGAAGAAAGCAAGAGGGAACGAGCGGTCTCAAGAATATGACGATGTTTTCTTTTAGCAACACCATTCTGCTCATGAGTATAAGGGCATGATTGCTAGAAGAGAGTGCCATGAGATATATATTCTCGAGCACAATCAGACCTAAAGAAATATATTCTCGAGCACAATCAGACCTAAAGATTTTGATACGAGTCTTAAACTGGGTGTGAATCATAGTGGTAAAGACATCATATATCTTTGGGATCTCAGATCGATGACTCAATAAATAAATCCAAATAAAGTGAGAATAGTTATCAATAAAACTGATATAATACGAAAAACCACTCTTTGACGTGATATGAGAAGAACCCCATATGTCATAATGAACTAACTCAAATGGATTAGAGGACTAATGATTACTAGATGGAAATGGAGTAGCAACAGGTTTGGCTAATTTACAGCCCTCACAAACAGAAAGAGGAGAAAAAGAAACATGTCCTAAATCACCAGACTAAATAAGGTCTTTAAGACGAGACTCATAAACATGACCTAACCTTTTATGCCACAAATCAGTATAAAAGGTGACAGTGCCACAGAAAACTTAGGGATTAGGTACAGGAAGATGAAGATACTCCACACAATACAGTCCGCCAATCCGACGTCCAACACCAATCCTCTGCCCTGAACGTGGATCCTGCACAGAACACCCAGAAGAGGTAAAGGTAACGGTGAATCCAGAATCACACAATCGACTAATAGACACAAGATTCATGCAAAGGTCAGGAGCATGCAAAACAAAGGGTAATGAAAGGCGGCCAGTGGGATGAGATGTGGTGGTGATCGATCCACACTGCGTGATGACTAAAGGAGAGCCATTAGCAGTATGAATCGAAGGTAGGTGTGAGGGTGCAAGTGAGCATGCAATGAGGACAGAACTATCAGGCGTCATGTGATGTGAGGCACCCGAATCAAATATCCAATAAGCAGGATTACCCGTAGTAGAAGACAAGGCAAAGGGAGAAGAAGAACCAGAGAGAGACTGCTGTAGAATCAGATGGTCGAGGCACTGACTGATCTGGACAAGCTTATCCGAGTGTGACTGAATGGAGGCAATCGAAGTAGCAGTCGTAGCGGCAACAGGAGGAAGATGATGTCCTCAGCCTTTCGGTTGATAACGCTGCTTAGAAGGTCGTCGTCTTTTCATAGCAGGAGCGGCCCCCAAGATGCCCTCATAGATAAATGACGAAGTAGACTGACGAGACACCTTCAAAGTCGGTGTCGGAAGAGTAGGGTTGCCGTTGGTTTCTGGCATTGTGCAGAACCACTCGGATGAGGATTAGAAGCAGACGAGGACGTAGAGCACGAAAAATCGAGCAAAATGGACTCTTAGATCACCTTAATCGGACTTTTGGAGAGGAAGTTATGAGCGATTTAGTGATTCGAAGTCTCAGGGAGGTGCCGGATGCGGTGGAGAGCGGCCGGTGGCGGCAGGGGGCGGCCAGAGGAGCTGGAGGGTGGCCGGAGTTGACCGGAGGTCGGACTCGGGTTGGGTGCCGGGCCGGGTCAGGTTCGCGGATCCGGGTCGAATGCTGGGCCGGGTTCACAGATCCGGATCGCTGGGCAGGGTCCGAATTGGATGCTGGGTGGACTCGGGTCAGGTGCCAGGTCGGGCGCTCGAGACGATCCGGAACGCTTGAGACAGGCTAGCACGAGCTGTCCCAGCAAATCCCGGGAAATCCAGGCAGAATCTTCCGATTAGTGCTCTGGCAGATTTCTCGGGCGCGACAGATCCCAGGTAATTCAGGCAGGTTCAGACATGCGGCAGGGCACGACGCGGCAGGGCGCGCGGCAGGGCAGGGTGCGGCATGGCCCTCGGCAGGGCACGGCGCCCGACAGGGTGCTCAGCAGGGCACGGTGCGGTAGGGCAGGGTGCGGCGGGCGGCAGGGCAGGGCTGCTGGGCGCGGCAGGGCAGGGCAGGGTAGAGCGCATGGCAGGGCAGGGCGTGGCAGGGCGCGCGGCAGGGCTGGGCACGTCAGGGCAGGGCGCTGCAGGGAAGGGCGAGTGGTAGGGCACCTGGCAGGGCGCTCGGTAGGGCACCTGGAAGGGCGGTCAGCAGGGCAGGGCAGGGCGCGGCAGGGCAGGGCAAGGCACGCGGAAGGGCTGGGCGCGGCAGGGCTGCGTGAGCAGCGGTAGGGCGGCGCGCAGCAGCGGTAGGGGCGGCGACGGCGATGGTAGGGGCACGACGGCGACGGCGAAGGATTTCAAAAAAAAATAAAAAAAAATTAGGGTTTTTTAGGTTGTTGCTCTGATACCATGATTGAAATAGAGAATTAAATAATAGGAATCATTGTATTCCATTTAGGGTTTAATCCCTTTATATATATAAGTGTCTAGGAGTTACACGTGTAATACACTACACACATTATGAGATAACACATATAATCTAACAAATACTATAACCCTCATGATCATAACTTAGATTACACATATAATATCAAATCCTCAACATGCACGAGTCATCTCAATTTGTAATTGATGCCAGAAGCTTCTCCCTCACTTCCACTGCCTTTACAAAAATCCTCCCCATCTCTGGCATCGTGTCCTTGGTGACGCCAAGATCAACAAATGTAGCAAGCCATGAATGCACGAGTGGGGTCCTCTCTTCGTCCACCAATTTCACACCAGTGGCTCGTTCAACGACTTTGATCCATCTCAAAGCCGAACCGGCCGCAACCACGTCAAGGTACCCAGGCCTCTCTCCATTGAAGAAGGGTTTCCCGGCTGGGAACTCCTTCACATTCTCCTTTTCCATCATCGTTACATTCTTCACAAACTCCGCGATCGCCTTCTCCTGTATTTCTCCATGAGACATAAATATGGGACTAGTTGGCATCAAAACCTGAAGTCAACGATAATGTTTTGATTAGTTATTCTGATCGGTACATGTAGATATTTGGGTGCTTATACAATTCGATCATTCTTGCGGTCATTTTCACAGTTCTCTTCTTCCCCTTATAACCAAATATAATATATACTAGGATAGGCTCGGAAATACCAGGTTCCAAAAATATAAGCAATTATACATTTTCAATTTATTCAAGCATATATTTCACCCTCTTTGAAAATATGCATTTCATTATAGAATTGAAACATATAATTTAACAGAAAAATTCAAAACATGCATTTCAAAAACCCTAAAAGAGACGGTAACGATCTTTGCAAGCATTTTTTACTATATATATGATTGATCACCTTCTGATCAAAGAAGTTTGCCTAGAAGCGGACCCTGGATCGCTCATAAGGGTCCTCAGGTAGGAGGAGAGGATTGTTTTTTTAGGTCTCTTCGAGGTATTCGAGGATGAAGAGAGATTCGGCGAGGGGCTTCCCTTCATCTACGAGGACGGGGACCTTCTTATATATTGGGTTGTACTGGAGGAGGTTTTGGCTTTAATTTTGAAAGTCTTCTTCCAGATAGTCATAGCTCACTCCCTTGATCTTAAGCGCCATTTCAATCCTATGAGAGAAGGTACTTCCCCACATCCCATGTAGCTTCACATCCTCCATTTTTTAGTGCACTCTTTTATGTTTCCCTCACAATTGGAATTCCTGTACATCACCTTATTTGTTGGACAGTTTATATATAGAGTACTCTCCGAGCAATATACAATGTCACGATGAGAGCCTTGTTAGACAAAAAAGAAGACTTAAAATGATAGTATTATATATATATATATATATATATATATTAGAGGGTTGTTGGATAAGAAACAGTAGATTTGTTGTTAATGTTAAGAAATTGAATTTTTTTTTTTTAAACGGAAGGTAGAAATTGTATTACGATATAAAAACAAAATCGATATAAAGTTCGAAGTGGGAGGGGATAGAAGCGGGGATTATAAAAAGAAAAAGGGGAAACCAAAAAAGAAAAATAACCCCGAGCAAACGAGTCAGTAGACGAGGATCTACCATCCTGTCACACGAGGATAGTGTTAAATGTATTAGGGGTAGTTTAGTCATTTCAGTCTTTTTCCTGTCTGTACTATAAATATTGGTACAAACCCTAATAACATAATGACTCATTCTTTTCAATTCTTAATTCTAACATGGTATCAAAGCCACCAAAAACCCTAGAGCCACAAAAGTTCTTTTTCTCTTTCTCGATTGAGTTTTCGATCGGAGCGGGGGAAGACTTTTGTTCGCGAGATCATCAACGCTCATCCGTCCGCCGCTCCATCCACGTGACCGCCACGCTCTCACGCACAGATCCGGGCCCCGCGCCGTATTGTCGATCCTTGCTCGCGCCTCGTCCACGCCTTCGCTACCGCTGCCCCCACGCAGCCCCGCCGTTGCCCTTGGACAAACCCGCTGATTCGTCGCTGCCCTTGAGCATCCCCGCCGCGCCCGCGCCGCCCTATCCACGCCCCTGCAACACTCCCATGACGCTACCGCACCCATGCGCCGCCCTGCCGCACCCGCGCACAGCCCTGCCTTTCCCCGCACACCGCCCGTCCAGCCCGCTCCCTACACGCGGCAACCCTGCCAGGCTGCTCGTCTACCGCTGCAGCGCCTGTCCACGCTTGCTCGTGCCACTGTTGTGCCCCGTCCACTTTTTCCTGCAGCCCACTACTCGATGATGCTTAGTTGTTCCCATCGAAAGTTAACTATGCGCGCCACCGCTTTGAAAAGGACCCAGTCAACCACGAATTATACATCGCCCTTTTTATCATATTTAAAAAATTGGAAGTTTTGAGAGTAGGCCTTTATAAAATCCATTAATTTACGTCATCAAAAGGTTAGGTTTAAGAAACTATTGTGTTTGGCTTGAAAATAGCATTCTTCGACTATGTTTGGGTTGTGACATAGAGTTATTCACCTTTGATAGCTCTACTAGAATATATAACTAATCATACAGATAAAAAGAAATTTTTTGTTTAGTTGTCTTTTTCTGTTATTCTGATTGATAAATGTAAAAATGGCATTTTATTGTTTGGTTCACTTTAGATTAAGTGATGATAAGTGGTAGATAAGAGATATATGAGTTTATAACTTTTTAAATGACAACTATACTCTCGTATAAATTATTTGTGTTCGAAACTAAGGCTGCGTTTGGTTCGGCTGAATGCTGAATTTAAGAGCTGAATTATTCAGTGCTGATTGTATAAGTGCTGATTGTTTTATGCAATTCAGTTTAAAAAACTGTTTGGTTCAGCGAAAAATATAAGCACTTATTCAGATAAGTGTGTTTGATTTATCAGTTAACAGTAGTGCTTATTAGAAGGGTATTTTAGTCTATTTAATAAATACTGAATGTTATTTTGATGTTTTGTTAAATATTTAAAAAACGTGTTTATATTTTAACTATTTAAAAAATATGGATTTGTTTCCAAAATATATTTCATTTTAGAGAGTTAATATTTCACAAATCTTTTTTTTTTTTTTTTTTTGAGTTGAAGATAGACTGTAGGATCAGAATACATCCTACAACACTTCTTTCTAGTATCAGTGGAAATAACATAAGACTAGTTGAAAAAATAGGTGCCCAGAAACATGTAATTATCACAGTCCATCTCAACTTGATCACTCTCAAATGGTGAATAAAGAAGAAGCTTCAGAACCTCTCAAATACCAGGTTCTTCTCCCCTCTCCCATCTCTTCTTCTTCTTCTTCATCTCTATTAATTACTGACTTTGGCTTTTTGATTCTCTCTTTCATTTCTTCAGACCTGGGTTTTGAAGGTCCCCATCCACTGCGAAGGCTGCAAGAGGAAAGTCAAGAAGGTCCTTCACAGCATCGACGGTACCCCAGCCCACCCAATTCGATTCTCTGTTGTTTTGGTTTCTTGTCTTTTTTTTTTTTGGGGGGGGGTGGGGGTTCATTTGGTTTTTTTGTGGGTTGTGTGTTTTTTTTTTAGGGGTTTATACGACCGCAATCGATTCTCAGCTTCAGAAGGTGACGGGCAGCAGCAACAGAAGCCGAAGGCAGCGGAGGCGGAGGGAAAGTCGCCGGACGCCGCTGCAGAAGGCGGCGGTGACGCCGAGCCCTCCGAGAAACCGGCCGCCGCGGGCGGCGGCGGCGGAAGCAAGAAAAAGGGGAAGGAGGAGGGAGCCGGTGGAGCCGCCCCCGCCGCAGCCCTCGACCCAGGCGGTGGACTGACGAGGAGATCCACCGATTAGGGTATGAGAGGAGTATTTCAAAAAAAAAAGTGTCCGAGGAGAGAGAGAGAGAGGAAGTGAAAATGGGATTATATACAACTTGTAAATAAACCAAAGTATCAGGGGTAGGATAGTCTTTTAAGATCAGGACAAAAAGTCAGAATGCAGAGGCGGAAAAAAAAAGTAACATGAATGAGCTGAAAAATTCCGAATTTATATTGGAAAGGAGGATAAATTTTAAGAGTTAATTGGATCTCAACCAAACAGACTTATAACACATAAATGCTGAAAAATTCCGGTTTCAGTCTAATAAGTGCTGAATTTCAGTGGAACCAAACGCCCCCTAAGTGTAAAAAATGTGCGTGACATGATAAATGTGAGATTTTTTTGGGTGTATGTAGGAGTGTTAGGAGAGATAATTTTTTAAAATAATATAGAATGGTATTTTTAGTTATTAACAAATGTAAGCCTTGATAATTAATTTCAACATACATACCGACCTGTAGAATAGTTATGAGGCCTATATAATCAACATATATACCTTCCCGGGTTTATTCTCCCAAAATATACATATTTTATTTCTTATTTCCTTCTCCCTTATTCCCAAATTATGCCTCACCACAAGCGGGGGTAACAAAATTATGTTTTCTGACAATAATAAATAAAAACACAATAAAACGTAAAATGACTTTTTTATTCATATTGAAATAATTATTTATCTCAATGTAGCTAATTATATATATGTCGTTACTCATTCTGATGCCGAAGGTTGTATTTAATTAGATATAACTATAATTTATAAAAGGGTAAAATGCGTTTAGACCCCCTAAAGTTTTCTAAACCTGCAAAATTACCCCTTATAGTTTAAAAACATGCAATTACACTCCCTCCCTTTAGATTTTTCATTAAATTAGGATAAAAGTACGATTTTACTCTTTTAATTTAGTTTTTATCGTGTTTTCACCTATTTTTTGGTGGGTTGATTTCACCTTCAATTTATTGTTGTGTGACTTAATTCTCACAAAAATGTATCTAAACACATTTGAAGAGTTAATTATTGTATAAAAGTTAATATTCATAAAGCATATCCAAAATTAATTAATTGATTTTTCTGTAGATATTTAGAGAGTTGAGGGTAAAACAGTAAATTTAAATTATTCTTAACAAAAAATATAATAGCAGACGGTGTAAATGCTGGTTTTTAAACTTTAGAAAGTGTTTATGTAGGTTTTAAAAATATTAAGGGTTCAAATGCATTTTACCCTTTATAAAATTGAAACACAGCACCTGTCACCACTAAAACACACTATCTGTCACCTCTCCATGAGGGTAGTTGGGTTGTGTCAAAAGTCTCTGGTCCAAAAAATAAAAGAAAAAAAAAAGGTAAGATGAGGTAGCTGCTATGATATAAAACATCAAAATAATCTATGTTCAAAAAGTCAACTGGTCCTAAAAAAAAAAAGGAAAAAATCCATACAACACTCTTAAATCTTACTAAAATTCATATAACCCCCTGAATTTTCTTAAAATTCATATAACCCCCTGAAAACACCTAGTAAATCTAAATAACTCATTGAATAAAATTTTTGTTGATAGATGATGAATATTTTGTGAATATTTTGTTTAGTTAACCTTGACTGAAAATACAATATATAAAAAAACCATTACAATGTGTTAAAAATGCAAAAACTCCTATGAAAATAACGATTTTACCCTCTTTTGATATATTATAAAACTCTATCCTGAGAGATAAAATCATCATTTATATATGACTTTTCACATTGTTAATACATTGTAGGGTTTTTTTTAGTATCCAATGTTTTCTATTAGGATTAACCAAACAAACATAGTATTCATAAAATATTCATCATATGTGAACGTAAATTTTATTGAGAGGGTTATTTGAATTTACTAGGTATTTTCAAAGGGTTATATGGATGTTAAGAAAAATCAGGGGGTTATATTGATTTTAGTCAGTTTCAAAGGGATTATATGGATTTTTCCCTAAAGAAAAATGGGTAAGTGCTGTGACATAGTTCATTTCTTAATTTATACTATTTTAATTTACATATCATGATGCAATATTTAAAACTATAAACTAATTGAGACACAAAATTAACAATATTTTTTATGTAGGCTTAGCATAATATTGGTTATCAAAACCGGAATATACAAATAAATTTATTAGATACTTTAACAAAAAAAAAAAAAAACATAATATTGTGCAGTCCAAAGTGTGAATTTTGGAAATAAAGTAAGCCACAGATAATAAATTTGTCTTTGCCTTTTTATTTTTATTTAGGGAAATTAATTAGAGGTTCCCGGAGACACCTCTGTAATAACAATAGGTGCTTTGATTTTTTTTTATTTTTTTTAAGTCTCTAAATTAATAGTAGTATTTTGTTTAGGTCTTTCTATTCAATTTCCATCTATTCTATTTTTTGTCTTCCTCTTTTACCCGTAAGCAAACATCAATTGCCTCTTTATCTCCTCCAACCCCTCATTTTCTCCCCCAAACAACTCAAAAAGTTGTGAGACCACCTCCATCAGCCCCTCATTGCGTCGATCTTGACCCCAACGCCGATCGCGTCCACCAATCGTCTCCCGCGTCCCATCCATGAGCCCAACTCCCTTCTCGTGACTTTGTCCGTGAGCCCAACCCCCTCTTGCGACCCCGTCCGCGAGCCTAACCCCCTCTTGCAACCCGTCCATGAGCCTTACCCCCTCTCATGACCCTTCCGTGAGCCCAACCCCCTCTTGTGACCCCGTCTGTGAGCCTAACATGTTACAGGTACAACAGTGTAAATAATGTACAAAATGAGTGTAACAGTGTACGCAGTGTAACACACAGAACATGTAACAGGTATAACGGTGCACACATTGGGTATAACAGTGTACATAGTGTAATATAAAATCTGATATCTGTAAGGGGTATAACAGTGTATACAATGTGTGTAATAATGTACGCAGTGTAACACACACAACCTGTAACAGGTATAACAGTGTACATATTAGGAATAATAATGTACACAGTATAACATAGAACTGAAAGACAGCTTATTGGACACGGTCGGGGGGAGCGATCGGCGTTGGGGTCGAGATCGGCGCAATGAAGGGCTGGTGGAGATGGCCTCACATCTTGTTGAGTTGTTTGGGGAAGAAACAGAGATGTTGGGGGAGACAGAAAGGCAATTCATGTTCACTTGGGGGTAAAAGAGAAAAAAGAAATAGAATGGATGGAAGTTGGATGGAAGGATCTAAATAAAATACCACTGCTAACTTAGGGACCTAAAGAAAACAAGAAAAAGTCAAGGAACCTATTGTTATTACAGATCAGGTGTCCCTATGGACCTCTAATTAATTTTCCCTTTTTATTTTGCTGCGTAAAAAAGAATCTATTATTGTAGTGAGGATATACTATGGAGTAACAACCAACAAAATGTTGGTGGATACTGGAGGAAAGGTTCCTCAGCATGAGAGAGCCAACAAAATAATTAGTTTTACAAGATTAAGAAGAGAGTCCCCTGCTTTACACAAAATAGAGGGAAAGTTTCAGCAGGAGTGACATGCCAAGAGTCAAGAGTGAGCTCTCGGGTGTGGACTTTGCCTTGTATATCAACTTGTAATAGGAGTTGGAAGTGGTAATCCCCATTGTAGCTAGGTTGCATGGCATCGCAGCAAGTCCGCGACCTTGTTTGCTTCTCTGAAAACATGCATGATGTGCCATACTGAAAGACTATCCACCAAGGTGTGAAATAGGCTTATGAACACGTCGTTGGTCGACCCAAACCCGACTAGATAAAAGGCATAAAATTCCTGACCCATTGGACCCGACCCGAAAAACCCGATCATCTAAACAGGGCGAGCCCAGGTCTACCCCTACCCAATCCCATGGACTTGTTGGACCTGATGCTATTTTAGGTCTTGAGCCAAACCTAAGAATCCTAGTAATAACTCTTCCCTTTTGTTTATTTTTATGATCCAACCCAAGTATCTAGGCCCAAGCCTACTAAATCATTAAACCTACCCATGCCCATTAACTCACTAACCCTAACAAACATACACCCTCTTTTATCTCTCCTTGTCATTCTCCAACGGAACCCACGCCGCCAACAAAACACTAAAATCCCCTCTGTCTCTCTCGTTCTTCAGTGTTTTCGACAACGCCCGGTGCCAACACCGAAGCATATGACGTCCCACTAGCATAGGTCCTTTCTTCATGTCTTGCCCTCTCCACACGCGTGGTCCACCAATCATGCCGTGACACGGTACCTCAACCTCGGACTAGTGGCGTGCAGGACGCCCGCGTGTAGGTGGACCAATGTCTTGTTCCATGTTTGTTGGTATTCCTTAGTGAGAACCCTACAATGCAATGGGACGTGATTTAATTATTTATTTTTGTTTAGGTATGCTCAGATCAACCTGGACCCGATTTGACTGGGTCCGCCGGGTCTCACCCAGGGCCCAGGTCCAGCGGACCCAAGCCTGGGTCTGGTCCGGTCCACTTCGATCTGGCTCGGACCCAACCCGTTGACAAGCCTAGTGTGAAGCATACGAAGATCTCTTAAAGTAGTCCACGGGAAATTACCCCTGCCCTTCACCCAGGCCACCATAGTTGTTTAGTTAGTCTCACTCCATACTCATGATACTTAAGCCCATGTTTGGTTGGGGAACTGGGGGTGAGATAAATGCGGATAAGATGGAATAGTTATAAAATGAGTGTTTAGAAGGCTGAAATAAATGAGAAATTGTATTCTATAATTAACTGATATAAAATTATATAATTACTCATGCTACCCTGTATAATTATGTTATTTCAGGTTATTCAACCCATTCGAATATGTGGGTTCCACTATCAAATCAACTATCATCACTTTTTTTGAATTAGGGGGCCTACAGATCAAAATATTTTACACACCTAATTTACATTTTATTCACAATTTATCCATTGTCAACCAAACAACAAAAATTTTATTATTACATTTCCCAACGAGAATAATTAAAAACACAAACAAACAAAAAATCATTTATTCATTATATATACTAAATTGTCATGAACATCATAATAACTTAATTCTCTATCCAAATGGGGGCTAAGAGACTTGCATAGGGTTAGTCTAGCAACCACTCATTTTAGCTCAAGAATATTGATGGATGAAATTGAGGATTTGGCTGCCAGTGCACTTATGCAGTCATCACCATATCCATATCTATCGACACAAAGCCATCAGAGTTGGCCTTGAATAATCCTCGTAAAGGAGGGACCCAAAACAGTTCTGAGTTTGCTGTATTGTCTATATCACCATCATCGATTGCCAATGGTCCCTAAAGAAGGAAGTCATTGAGGATCGAATGACCCTCATCTATTTCTTCTTGTTATTCCAAGGGAAAATACCTAAAAAATTCTTCCAAAGATAAGAAATACCTAAAATAGTTTTTTTTTTAAGAATTCTATCGAAAAAATTCTCATTTAATAATCTCATAATCTATAATGACACAAATAACATTGTCTCTTATTATTTTTTAAATCTCTCTCACCATATTTAAATTTTTTCACATCATCGTCTAATTAAAAATAATATCAATTTTCAGAGTGATTTTAAATGTTTTAAAATTTTCAAGTATGCTATAAAAAAAAATGCTAACATTGTCAAAATTAATATTTTTTAATGTACAATATTTTCTTTAGGGATTTTTGTTGAAATTATAAGTTGGACTCTTTGAACTCCTCTCTCATTTACTTGTCTTGGGAACTCTTTTAGCATTTAGGATACATGAGGTTTTCTATGCAAAGTCCTTGTATTCTTCCCTTACTTATTTTCTTTGAAAAATGTAATAGCTTTTTAGTTTTTTCATGGTATGAATTTACAGAGTATGTAAATTCGGATTGGATATGTATGCTATATATAGCAACCATGTATTCTCTCATTTTGATATAGTATGAATGAAATTTGAAGCCACTAAAAGTCTACTCATACTCTAGCACAATTCTTGTGTGTTTTTCACTCTAGAGAACAATCTTCTTCTCTCGTTTGCATCTTTTATATTTTAAGTGTTGATTTCTTTCCAACAAATTGGTATCAGAGCCTCGTTCATGGATGGCTTCCAACAATATGGTGCAACCACAAGTTTCTTCCTTTGTTGGTAAAAATTATAACAAATGGAGTATTCAAATGAAGGCACTCTTTGGCTCTCAAGATCTATGGGATATTGTTGAGAGCGGCTTCGATGAGCCGGACAATGTGGAGGGCTTCACTCAACGACAACAAACTGAGTTGAAGGAAAACCGGAAGAAGAACAATAAGGCATTGTTCTATATTTATCAAGCTGTTGATGAAGCCATTTTCGAAAGGATATCTTTGGCGGAATCGGCAAAGGAAGCATCGAATGCTCTCTATACAACATATAAAGGAGAAGACAAGGTAAAAATGGTGAGACTCCAAACTCTTAGAAGTGAATTTGATTCTTTAAAGATGAACGAATCTGAAACTATTGAAGCTTTTTTCAATCGAGTCTTCTCCATTGTTAATCAAATGCGAGTAAATGGTGAAAAACTTGAAGATCAAAGAGTTGTTGAAAAAATATTGAGGAGTTTAACTCGTAAGTTTGAACATATTGTTGTTGCTATAGAAGAATCCAAAGACTTATCCACTTTGTCCATTGATAGTTTAATGGGATCACTTCAGTCCCATGAACTTCGTATAAAGCAATTTGATTCTCCTCCAATCGAGCAAGCTTTTCAGACACATCTCTCCATTCGTGGTGGTGCTCGAGGACGAAGAGGAAGAGGAAGAGGATATGGAGGTGGTAGAAATCAAGAGACAAAAGAAGAGGAAGGTGATTCATCTTATTCTATGCGAGGAAGAGGTCGAGGTCGTGGTCGCTCCCTCTCTCAAGTTCAATGCTATCATTGTCAGAAGTATGGTCACACCATAAAGTTCTGCAAAAAGAAATTGGCAGAAGAAAACCAAAAGAAGGTAACTTTCATGCATGAGAAAAATGAAATTCTTAATGATGATATTCTCTTTCTTGCTTGTGATACCTGTTATATATGTGTCACTTTTTGGCCTGCTGGTAACCATTGGAGCATTTTGGCAGTTTTTGAGTTTTTTCATTTTTCGATCGGAACCGCTAAAATTTTGGACTGTTAGCTATCGTCCTGAGCTAGAGGACTCCGATTGAAAATCTAACTGCATATTATGTGTCCTGGTGCCATTTTAAGCCACTCACGAAAATTTCATCGAATTCCGGTAACGTTTCTAAAATTTCGCAGTTCCGGGGCGTATCCGGGTTTTGACCGAGCGAGAAGTCATTGGGAGAGTTGACTCGGTCAAAGTGGGCCCATGACTTGGTCAACCCTTTTTGTCTTTTTGTGTGGTTGGGTTGACCTAAGTCAAATCCCACTTAAAACCCTTAATCCTCACCTAATCTAGCCCTTAAGCCTAATTAATCTTGATTAGCCCTAAGTTAAGTGAGTTGACTATTTAAGAAAGCTAAAAAGTTTACCTGGCACTATTCATCATCTTCCCAAAAGCTTTTTCTCTCTCCCCCTCTCTCTTTTTCAAGCTTTTGAGCCCCTTGGAGTGCCCAAAACTTAAAACCTAAAACATAGAAAGGGTAGATCCGGTCCCGATCTACACCCCGGTGCTTTCAAATTCGAATTCCGGCGTGTCTAGCCCTTTCTTCCGCCCTCTCTTCTCCTCAGATCGGAGCCATTTCGGAGGTGGGAAGAGGTCTTGGTGGTGGAGACCCTTGGAGAGGCGTTTCGGTGCGCGGAGAGCAACCGAACATCCCTTCCTTCCCTTGGTAAGCTCTTCTTCCTCTTCTTTTTGGCTTAGATGCTTGTTAGGAGGGTGGTTTTGAGGTTGGGTGGTGGTCGGCGGCTGTGGGTGGCTGTCGGAGGTGGTTGGGGGCGGTCGGAGGCCGTTGGTGGCCGATGGGTAGTGGTGGAGGTGCTCGGACAGGGTGGGTTGCTGTCTCGGGCAGGCAGCAGCACAGGCAGCACAGGCGCAGCAGCTGGCAGGGCGCGCGCGGGCGTGCGCTCGGGGGGAGCTGGAGGCCAGCAGGGCGCGCGTGCTGGGCGCGAGTGTGCTGGGCATTGGTTGAGTGGGCATGCGCTGGGCGTGCTGGTCGAGTGGGCATGCGTGCAGGGCGTCGTGCGGGGTGCGCGCGGAGCGCTGCGCAGGGGCGCAGGCGCGCTGTGCGCTCGCGGTGAGTTGATGGAGCGCTGGGCGAGCCGGCGGTGCGCGCGGGGTGCGCGCGGAGCGCGGCTAGGCAGCGGAGGTGCGCGTGGGGCGAGGCACTGGGCGTGCGGGGCGTGCGGTGTGCTTGCGGGCCAGCGCGGGGCGTGAGGTGTGCGCGCGGGCTGCTGCGATGGGGCGCAGTGGGCGCGCGGTGCACCCGGGAGGCTCGGCGGCATGTCCAGGCGGCGGGCAGGGGCCCGGCGGTGCGCTGGGTGCGCGGGCTGAGGCGCGGCGGTGCATCCGATCGCGGGTGGCCGTGCGGGTGGTTGCCGGGGGTGCGGGAGTGAGTCGGGGTGCTCGGGCTAGCGTGCGTACGGGTCGTATGCACGTTTGCCCGAGTGTTGGGTGTTTAATTGTGGGTTTTGTGTATTTTTGAGTATTTTGTAGTATTTGTGGATTTTACTCACCAAGTTGATACCCTGTCTTGCAGATCTTGACGGACGGTCGCGCGACGACCCGACTTCCGGTGAGTGGGACAACCCAACCCAGTTGGGAGGCGCTACATGCACTTGGGCGTGTACCGTCCTCCCCTGGGGCACATAGTTAATATTAACTGTTTTATTGTAATCCATGCAAGCATGATTTATGTGTAGAATGCATGCCACCCTAGACTTGTATGTTAGGGACTTGCACCCTTAGGATATGTGCATGAGCCGTGCATCCTGTCACCTCGTTATCATGCTAGGAAAGCCCTGACCTATGCATGCGTCCTATTAGTTTGATTTATTTAATTAAATGCAAGCTTGTGATATTGATTAGCATGCCTTGGGGAATATAAGGGGGCCTTGCGAGGTAAACATTGAGACCCGGGCTAGGGTACTCCGTGTTCCTTGTTTGGTTGACGGATGTCCTATATCGGGACCTCAGGTTGCCCTCCCAAGGTCTCTTTTCCCTCTTTATTATCTTATGTTCTCCCCGCATCTTGGTTATGCGCGCTGGTGGAATTCTGAAGAATTCAAGACATTAGAGTAGTAGAGATGTGCTGTCAGCGGATCCGAGTGGATCATATGCGATGGATAGGCTGTTCTGTTCCCTTCGTTGGATCCGTGTAGAGACTACCTCAGCGTTAGAAAGGTCGTCCCGTGCAGGGGCTCCCATCAGTAGGCACCTCCTGATTTGGTAGAAGGACTGTGCTGAATGTGGGAGTGGCCAAACGACCTACGGAGTGGGGAGAGACTATCGGTGGACCAAGGGTGACCAACAGCCTAGTCAGTCCCAAGAGCCTATGTCACCTATTGAGGGGTGAGGGTGAGGGTATGGTGGGCCGGCGATGTGACGACCCACAGGATTGTGTAAGGATGATTATCAACCTATTAAGTCCCAACATCCTTTGTCACCTATTGAGGGGTGAGGGTGAGGGTGAGGGTATGGTGGTTTGGCGATGTAACGAACCCCCGGATTTGTGTTGTTTATGCCATTTTGAGGCTAGTGACTTGATTAAATGTGGTTAATATAAACTGTGATGCATGGGTTGTGCTATTCACTGAGCGTGTGGCTCACCCCTCGCATAATTATTTTCTCCAGTGATTACCGAGGAGGACTTGAAGGAGGAGCTTCCCGAGCGACTACACCAGTAGCGGAGTAGCGCCACGTCCCTCGAGTTTTGAGGCCATCAGCATCCTTCCTTATCATTGTATGTATATATTTCAGTGCTTGGGCACCTAGTTTGGATTGTACTTGGATGTATTGTGGATATATTGGCTCTCACAGGACATATGATTATGTATCGAGTCTGTAAAGTGTTGTTGATTTACAGATTCAGTCTTTTTAGCTTCCGCATTCTGTGTATACATCATGTCAGCCCTTTTGTTGTCTGTGTTGTCTTTTTAGCTGTTGTTTATGGTATATTATTGATCTCCTGTATTGACTGCTGATATCATGTATACCCTTGCCGCGTCCCGGGGACGGCCGCCCTGGGGCGTGACAAAAGTTGGTATCAGAGCCTGGTCCTGTCAGAGCCAATTGTCTTCTTTTTCGTAGAGATGAGTCCTAGGATTTCTATATGAGTATTCTGATCCTAGTGTCTGGTTTTCTTAGGTTGCTGATATGCCTCCTCGCAGAGGACGGCGCGGACGTGGTCCCTCTCGACCTTTGGAGGTCTCCGGACCTGCCAGAGGCGAGGATGCTATTGGTGAGTCCTCAGCCGTGAGGCCAGGATCAGCGCAGGAGCCTCCTGCCTGGGAGCGCGCGTTTGCGCGGATAGCTGATTTGGTGGAGACGCAGACCAGGGCATTGGAGGCCCAGACCAGAGTATTGGCAGATCAGGCACGGGAGATTCAGGAGCTGCGGGCGGCCCGCGAGGCAGTTCCGCAGGTTCCCTTGGTGGCAGATCCACCTGTGGTACCCGATGTACCCCCAGTCCCCGTGGTGGTCCCGGCGGTCAGAGTTCAGGATCCCCAGGAGAGGGAGATGGGGCTAGAGGCTGCAGCGAGGGTGCAGCAGAGTGGCCTCTCAGCCTTTCTGAAGCTCCACCCTCCCGAGTTCCAGGGGCAGACGGAGGACCCCCTTGCTCCAGAGAGATGGTTGATGGAGGTGGATACCATCTTCTCGACTATGCTTTGCACCGACCGCCAGCGAGTCTCCCTGGCCACATTTATGCTGAAGGGTAGCGCCGCCGACTGGTGGGCTACTAGATCAGTGGACATCCCGGAGGGATTGGAGCAGCTCACATGGGCGGGATTCAGGAGATATTTCTTGGAGGAGTATTTCCCCTTCTCGACGCGACAGATAGTGATGCAGGAGTTTGAGCAGCTGACTCAGGGCACTATGTCTGTCGCTGACTACTCCACGCGCTTCACGAGGCTGTCCAGATTCGCTCCAGCTTTGGTGATGGACGAGGAGACGAGGTGCCGTCGATTCGAGCTCGGTCTCAGCAGTGCCATTCGAGTGCACGTCACCTCCCAGGCTTTCTCGAGGTACTCCGACTTAGTGTCTCGAGCGAAGACCGTTGAGCGAGACCTCGGGATCCAGGTGAGGGCTTCGACCCCGTCGACAGACCAGAGGCCACCCAGGAGCCAGGACAGAGGGCAGCGCAAGAAGAAGAGGCCCCGCTTTGAGCAGTCAGCGGCTGCCTCTCCTCCAGCAGATGCGGTGCCAGTGCGAGGTCCAGCACCCATCGCAGCAGTGCCAGTCCAGGCGAGGCGACCAGAGACGAGGCGCTGTTATCACTGTCAGCGCGTCGGGCATATCCTGTATAATTGCCCCGACGCTGGCCGACCCCGAGTGATGCCTCAGCAGTTGCAGCAGCAGCCGTTTCAGCAGCGCCAGCAGCAGCAGCCTCAGCGCCAGCCGCAGCAGCAGCCTCAGCGTCAGCAACAGCAGCCACAGGGTGGCCGTGCTGATCAGAGGAGGCAGCCAGCGCAGCCGGTGAGGCGTGCCCCTGCTCCTCAGCCTCAGTTCGTCCAGGGCCGAGTGGCAGCGCTTTCGGCAGAGGAGGCCCAGGCATCAGGCAGCGTGGTCAGAGGTACTGTTCAGATCTCCCAGCTTCCTGCTTATGTATTGTTTGATTCCGGAGCCACACACTCGTTCGTGTCTCCCGCTTTTGCGAGACGGACGGGCGTGGCGTCCGCTCCTCTAGATGCTGTCTTAGAGATATCATTGCCCGTGGGAGACCGGATTCTCCTCAGTTCTGTGTACCGAGGGTGTACGGTGACGGTTGCGGAGCATGAGTTTCCGGTGGAGCTGGTGGAGCTCGCGATGACGGATTTTGATGCCATCCTGGGGATGGATTGGCTTGCAGCTAGTCATGCCAGCATCGACTGTTTTGCCAAGTCGGTGTCGTTCCACCTTCCGGGTCGGAGGTCCTTCCAGTTCGTGGGCGATCGAGACGTAGCTCCTTTGGGGTTCGTGTCGTCCATGCAGGCGTGGAGACTCCTTCAGGGTGGATGCGAGGGCTTTCTAGCTTATATTGCTCAGGAGGATGCACCGCTGCGGGCAGATATCAGTCAGACTCCGGTCGTGGCAGAGTATCCCGAGGTTTTCCCCGATGATCTTCCGGGATTACCGCCGGATCGCGCGATCGAGTTTGAGATCAATCTGATTCCGGGGACCGAGCCGATTTCGAGGGCTCCGTACCGGATGGCCCCTGCAGAGCTGAGGGTGCTCAAGGAGCAGTTGGAGGAGTTGCTGGAGAAGGGCTTCGCACGTCCGAGTGTTTCTCCGTGGGGAGCCCCTGTCCTGTTCGTCCGGAAGAAGGACGGTTCGCTGCGGCTGTGTATTGATTACAGGCAGCTGAATAAACGGACAGTGAAGAACAAGTACCCGTTGCCGCGGATCGACGATCTGTTTGACCAGCTCCAGGGAGCGTGTCTTTTCCAAGATCGATCTCCGCTCGGGGTACTACCAGCTGAAGATCCGGGAGTCAGACATTCCGAAGACGGCCTTTCGCACCCGGTATGGGCACTACGAGTTCAGAGTACTGCCATTCGGGTTGACGAACGCGCCGGCGGCCTTCATGGATCTGATGAACCGGGTATTTCGACCCTTCCTCGACTCCTTTGTGGTAGTATTCATCGATGACATATTGGTGTACTCGAGGAGTCTTGAGGAGCACGCTCACCATCTTCGCACTGTCTTGGAGACTTTGGCCAGACATCAGTTGTTCGCCAAGTTCAGCAAGTGCGAGTTCTGGTTGGAGCGTATGGCCTTTCTGGGCCATGTGATTTCCGGTGAGGGTATCTGTGGACCCGGAGAAGACGCTCGCCGTGTCGAATTGGCGTCGACCGTCGAACCCCACAGAGATTCGGAGCTTCTTGGGCTTGGCGGGTTATTACAGGCGGTTTGTCGAGGGTTTCTCGAAGATAGCCGTTCCTCTTACCCGCCTCACTCGGAAAGATGTTCGGTTCGAGTGGTCCCCTGCTTGCGAGGAGAGCTTCCAGGAGCTGAAGCGAAGGCTCACCTCAGCGCCAGTTCTTACCCTTCCATCTGGGAGTGGTGGGTTCGCAGTTTACACAGATGCATCGCAGTTGGGTGTGGGTTGCGTCCTGATGCAGCACGGTAAGGTGTGGCTTACGCGTCTCGTCAGTTGAAGCCCCATGAGCAGAATTACCCCACCCATGACCTTGAGTTGGCTGCGATCATCTTTGCGCTGAAGATGTGGAGGCATTACCTCTATGGAGAGGAGTTCGAGCTCTTTACTGATCATAAGAGCTTGACATATCTGCAGTCTCAGCCGGAGCTCAACATGCGTCAGAGGCGTTGGGTTGAGTTCCTGACAGACTACGATTGTGACATCGCTTACCATCCGGGTAAGGCGAATGTCGTTGCAGATGCGCTCAGTAGGCAGCCCTTGGGCATGGCCGCCCACATGGCTGTCCGTCGTTGGAGGCTTCTGGAGGAGGCCGCTTGCTGGATCAGTGTTCGAGAGACTCCTGCGGGTGGCTTTTTGGCCAGGCTGGTGGTGCAGCCAGTCCTTCTCGACGATATCCGCACGGCTCAGGCTCAGGATCCGCATTTTATAGTCCTCTCTGAAGGCGTCGCCCGGGGCGAGCGTCCGGACTACCAGATTCGCGCGGACGGGATCCTGCGATTCAGAGGCCGAGTGTGCATTCCCGACGACGCAGAGCTGAAGCGGAAGATTCTGGACGAGGCCCATCGCTCGAGGTACACAGTGCACCCTGGTGGCACGAAGATGTACAGGGGCCTTCGTCGCGGCTACTGGTGGCGCGGGATGAAGACGGATATTGCCCGTTTCGTTGCCCGATGCCTAGTATGCCAGCAGGTGAAGTCGGAGCATCAGCGCCCTGCGGGGAAGCTGCAGTCCATTGAGATCCCTCAGTGGAAGTGGGAGCAGATCACCATGGACTTCGTCTCGGGTTTGCCGAGGTCACGTTCGGGTCGCGATGCCATCTGGGTGATCGTCGACCGGCTGACGAAGTCTGCTCATTTCCTCCCCATCCGACTCACCGATTCTCTGGACACCCTGGCGCAGTTATTTGTCTCCGAGATTGTCCGTCTCCATGGCACTCCAGTCAGCATCATTTCTGATCGAGACGCGCGTTTTACTTCGAGGTTCTGGCGTAGCCTCCAGCACGCCCTTGGTACGAACCTCCATTTCAGTACAGCGTTTCATCCGCAGACGGACGGCCAGTCGGAGAGGACGATCCAGACTCTTGAGGACATGCTGCGGGCCTGTGTTCTCGATTTTGGGGGCAGTTGGGAGAGGCACCTTCCGTTGGTGGAGTTTGCCTACAACAACAGCTACCACTCGAGCATCCGGATGGCTCCTTACGAGGCACTTTATGGCCGCAGCTGCAGGTCCCCCCTGTGTTGGGATGAGGTCGGAGAGCGCCAGTTAGAGGGACCAGAGATCGTTCACCAGACCTCCGAGATGGTGAAGACGATTCGCGAGCGTATCCGAGTCGCTCAGAGTCGTCAGAAGTGCTACGCCGACCGTCGTCGCCGTGAGCTCACCTTCGAGGTTGGTGACCATGTGTTCTTGAAGGTGTCCCCGATGAAGGGCATCTTCCGATTCGGTGTGCGGGGCAAGCTGAGTCCGCGTTTCATTGGGCCGTTCCTCATCCTCGAGCGAGTTGGAGAGGTGGCCTATCGCATAGCTCTGCCCCCACAGTTGGCTCAGGCCCATGACGTCTTCCATGTCTCGCAGCTGAGGCGATATGTCCACGATCCTGCTCACATCATCCCGTTCGAGCCGCTCGTCTTCGAGCCGGACTTGTCTTTCGTGGAGCAGCCGATTGAGATCCTGGACCGCCGCGAGAAGAGGCTCCGCACCAAGACCGTCCAGCTGGTCAAGGTGCGATGGCAGCACCGTTCCGGTGCCGAGGCCACTTGGGAGCTCGAGGACGCCATGCGTGACGCGTATCCGCATCTTTTCCCTTCTTAGATGTTCTTGTATTTATTTTGAGGACAAAATTTCCTAAGGGGGGAGAATGTTATATATGTGTCACTTTTTGGCCTGCTGGTAACCATTGGAGCATTTTGGCAGTTTTTGAGTTTTTTTCATTTTTTGATCGGAACCGCTAAAATTTTGGACTGTTAGCTATCGTCCTGAGCTAGAGGACTCCGATTGAAAATCTAACTGCATATTATGTGTCCTGGTGCCATTCTAAGCCACTCACAAAATTTCATCGAATTCCGGTAACGTTTCTGAAATTTCACAGTTCCGGGGCGTATCCGGGTTTTGACCGAGCGAGAAGTCATTGGGAGAGTTGACTCGGTCAAAGTGGGCCCATGACTTGGTCAACCCTTTTTGTCTTTTTGTGTGGTTGGGTTGACCTAAGTCAAATCCCACTTAAAACCCTTAATCCTCACCTAATCTAGCCCTTAAGCCTAATTAATCTTGATTAGCCCTAAGTTAAGTGAGTTGACTATTTAAGAAAGCAAAAAGTTGCCATGCACTATTCATTGTCTTCTCCAAAAGCTTTTTCTCTCTCCCCCTCTCTCTTTTTCAAGCTTTTGAGCCCCTTGGAGTGCCCAAAACTAAAAACCTAAAACATAGAAAGTGTAGATCCGGTCCCGATCTACACCCCGGTGTTTTCAAATCCGGATTCCAGCGTGTCTAGCCCTTTCTTCCGCCCTCTCTTCTCCTCAGACCTGAGCCATTTCGGAGGTGGGAAGAAGTCTTGGTGGTGGAGACCCTTGGAGAGGCGTTTCGGTGCGCGGAGAGCAACCGGACATCCCTTCCTTCCCTTGGTAAGCTCTTTTTCCTCTTCTTTTTGGCTTAGATGCTTGTTAGGAGGGGGGTTTTGAGGTTGGGTGGTGGTCGGCGGCTGTGGGTGGCTGTCGGAGGTGGTTGGGGGCGGTCGGAGGCCGTTGGTGGCCGATGGTTGGTGGTGGAGGTGCTCGGACAGGAGGGGTTGCTGTCTCGGGCAGGGCAGCAGCACAGGCAGCAGCACAGGCGCAGCAGGCGGAGCAGCTGGCAGGGCGCGCGCGGGCGTGCGCTCGGGTGGAGCTGGAGGCCAGCAGGGCGCGCGTGCTGGGCGCTGGGCGCGAGTGTGCTGGGGGTGCTGGTCGAGTGGGCATGCGCTGGGCGTGCTGGGGGTGCTGGTCGAGTGGGCATGCGTGCAGGGCGTCGTGCGGGGTGCGCGCGGAGCGCTGCGCAGGGGCGCAGGCGCACTGTGCGCGCACGGCGGGTTGATGGAGCGCTGGGCGAGCCGGGGGTGCTCGCGGAGCGCAGCGAGGCAGCAGAGGTGCGCGTGGGGCAAGGCACTGGGCGCGCGGGGCGTGCGGTGTGCTCGCGGGCCAGCGCGGGGCGTACGGGTGCGCGCGGGCCAGCGCGGGGCGTGCGGGTGTGCGCGGGCTGCTGCGATGGGGCGCAGTGGGCGCGCGGTGCACCAGGGAGGCTCGGCGGCGTGTCCAAGCGGCGGACAGGGGCCCGGTGGTGCGCTGGGTGCGCGGGCTGAGGCGCGGTGGTGCATCCGATCGCGGGTGGCCGTGCGGGTGGTTGCCGGGGGTGCGGGAGTGAGTCGGGGTGCTCGGGCTAGCGTGCGTACGGGTCGTATGCACGTTTGCCCGAGTGTTGGGTGTTTAATTGTGGGTTTTGTGTATTTTTGAGTATTTTGTAGTATTTGTGGATTTTACTCACCAAGTTGATACCCTGTCTTGCAGATCTCGACGGACGGTCGCGCGACGACCCGACTTCCGGTGAGTGGGACAACCCAACCCAGTTGGGAGGCGCTACATGCACTTGGGCGTGTACCGTCCTCCCCTGGGGCACATAGTTAATATTAACTGTTTTATTGTAATCCATGCAAGCATGATTTATGTGTAGAATGCATGCCACCCTAGACTTGTATGTTAGGGACTTGCACCCTTAGGATATGTGCATGAGCCGTGCATCCTGTCACCTCGTTATCATGCTAGGAAAGCCCTGACCTATGCATGCGTCCTATTAGTTTGATTTATTTAATTAAATGCAAGCTTGTGATATTGATTAGCATGCCTTGGGGAATATAAGGGGGCCTTGCGAGGTAAACATTGAGACCCGGGCTAGGGTACTCCGTGTTCCTTGTTTGGTTGGCGGATGTCCTATATCGGGACCTCAGGTTGCCCTCCCAAGGTCTCTTTTCCCTCTTTATTATCTTATGTACTCCCCGCATCTTGGTTATGCGCGCTGGTGGAATTCTGAAGAATTCAAGACATTAGAGTAGTAGAGATGTGCTGTCAGCGGATCCGAGTGGATCATATGCGATGGATAGGCTGTTCTGTTCCCTTCGTTGGATCCGTGTAGAGACTACCTCAGCGTTAGAAAGGTTGTCCCGTGCAGGGGCTCCCATCAGTAGGCACCTCCTGATTTGGTAGAAGGACTGTGCTGAATGTGGGAGTGGCCAAACGACCTACGGAGTGGGGAGAGACTATCGGTGGACCAAGGGTGACCAACAGCCTAGTCAGTCCCAAGAGCCTATGTCACCTATTGAGGGTGAGGGTGAGGGTATGGTGGGCCGGCGATGTGGCGACCCACTGGATTGTGTAAGGATGATTATCAACCTATTAAGTCCCAACATCCTTTGTCACCTATTGAGGGGTGAGGGTGAGGGTATGGTGGTTCGGCGATGTAACGAACCCCCGGATTTGTGTTGTTTATGCCATTTTGAGGCTAGTGACTTGATTAAATGTGGTTAATATAAACTGTGATGCATGGGTTGTGCTATTCACTGAGCGTGTGGCTCACCCCTCGCATAATTATTTTCTCCAGTGATTACCGAGGAGGACTTGAAGGAGGAGCTTCCCAAGCGACTACACCAGTAGCGGAGTAGCGCCACGTCCCTCGAGTTTTGAGGCCATCAGCATCCTTCTCTTTCATTGTATGTATATATTTCAGTGCTTGGGCACCTAGTTTGGATTGTACTTGGATGTATTGTGGATATATTGGCTCTCACAGGACATATGATTATGTATCGAGTCTGTAAAGTGTTGTTGATTTACAGATTCAGTCTTTTTAGCTTCCGCATTCTGTGTATACAACATGTCAGCCCTTTTGTTGTCTGTATTGTCTTTTTAGCTGTTGTTTATGGCGTATTATTGATCTCATGTATTGACTGTTGATATCATGTATACCCTTGCTGCGTCCCGGGGACGGCCGCCCTGGGGCGTGACAATACCAAAGAAGAAACTCATGATGAAGTATGGTATATTGATAGTGGTTGTAGTAACCACATAACTAGAAACAAAAAATTATTTGTGGACTTAAATGAAATGGTCCAAATTGAAGTTAGAACAGGTGATGATAAAAGGCTTGTTGTCAAGTGACGTGGTGATATTTTTGTTAAAACTAACCATGGCAGCAAGCATGTCACCGATGTTTTCTATGTTCTAGGCCTCAAACACAATCTTTTGAGTGTTGGGCAACTTATTCTCAAAGGATATGATCTTCATTTCAAAGAAGAATTATGTGAAGTGAAGGACAAGAAGAATACTCTCATAGCCAAGGTGAAAATAACTCAAAACAAGATATTTATATTTAAATTTCAAAGTGGTGTTCTTCCTTGCTTCAATACTATTATTAAAGATTCATCATGGTTATGGCATCTTCAATATGGGCATTCGAACTTCAGTTCTTTATCTCTTATGTGCAAAAAACATATGGTCAGAGGCATGCCTAACATTCATCAGCAAGATAAAATTTGTGAAGGTTGTGTTCTTGGGAAACATCACATAGACTCTTTTCCTGTTGGCAAATCTTGGCGAGCATCAAAACCACTTGAGTTGGCTCATTCTGATTTATGCGGCCCTATGCGCACCACATCTATTGGAGGTAATCGTTATTTTTTAACATTCATTGATGACTTTAGCCGGATGACATGGGTCTATTTTCTAAAAGAAAAATTTGAGGTGTTCAAATATTTCAAGCAATTTATGGCATTTGTTGAAAAGCAAAGTGGTCTCTCTATTAAAGCCTTGCGTACTGATCGTGGGGCTGAATATATGTCCAATGAGTTCGAGGAATTCTTGAAAGAGAAGGGCATCCGTCATCAGTTGACTACTCTGTACACACCTCAACAAAATGGTATTGCGGAAAGAAATAATCGCACAATCATGGAGATGGCAAGAAGTATGTTGTGAATCAATGGCATGTGTTATCTATCTTCTTAATCGTGCTTCCACCAAAAGTGTTCAAGATGTAACTCCTCAAGAAGCTTGGAGTGGGCAAAAACCATGTGTTGCTCACTTGAAAGTTTTTGGCAGCATATGTTATTCTCATGTTCCCGATGAACGAAGGAGCAAGCTTGAAGATAAATCTGAAAAATGTATCCTTGTTGGGTATAGTGAAGGCTCAAAGGCTTATAAGCTTTACAATCTAATCACCAAGAAAATTATTATAAGCAGAGATGTAAAATTCAATGAAGAAGAATCTTGGGATTGGGATGGTGTGAATGAAAATGAAAATTCAAGTCTCATCAATGAGGAGGAGAGTCATGAAACAAACGGTGGTGGTGGTGATGGAGATACTCCACTCTCCTCTCCATCTTCGCATTTATCACCGTTTTCCTCGTCTTCAAGAAGTTCTAAATCTCCTCATATGAAGACAAGAAGTCTTCAAGAAATTTATGAAGCAACAAAAGGAAACCTTGATGAAGACTTGGTGAATTTTGCTTTATTTGCGGACGCCGATCCAATTACTTATGAAGAAGCATCTCAAGAAGAGAAGTGGAGAATTGCTATGAATTAAGAAATTGATTCCATTGAAAGAAATCATACTTGGGAGTTGACTGAGCTCCCAAGTGGACACAAATCTATTGGCGTCAAGTGGGTATATAAAACAAAATTCAACTCAAAAGGAGAGGTGGAGAAATGCAAAGCACGGCTGGTGGTAAAAGGTTACAAGCAAAGGTACGGTGTTGATTTTAATGAAGTTTTTGCTCATGTGGCTCGCCTTGAAACAATTCGCATGGTGTTAGCTTTGGCTGCTCAAAGAAAATGGAAGGTCTATCAAATGGATGTTAAATCAGCTTTCTTGAATGGCTTTCTTGAAGAAGAAGTATATATTGATCAACCTCCAGGTTATGTGAAGAAGGATGAAGAAAACAAAGTGTGTTGATTGAAGAAGGCTTTATATGGACTGAAGCAAGCGCCAAGGGCTTGGTATAGTCGCATTGATGGATATTTCTTGAAGAATGGCTTCAAACGGTGTCCTTTCGAGCGTACTCTCTACATCAAAGAAGGCACTCAAGGGGAGTTCTTAGTCATATGCTTATATGTTGATGATTTAATATTTACTGGCACTAGTCCAAGCATGTGTGAAAATTTCAAGAAAAATATGATGCATGAATTCGAGATGACTGACATGGGGCGTCTCCATTTTTTTTGGGCATTGAGGTAAAGCAAGCTGAAGATGGAGTATTTACATCTCAAAAAAGGTATGCTGAAAGTATATTGAAGAAGTTCAGAATGGAGGGTGCTACACCTCTTAATACTCCCATGGAAGTTGGGTTGAAACTTAGCAAAAATGATGGTGGGAGAAAGGTTGATGCAACACTCTATAGAAGCCTTGTTGGTAGTCTTATGTACTTGACTGCTACAAGACCTGATCTTATGTTTGCTGTCAGCATGGTCAGCAGGTTCATGGAATCTCCTTCTAATACTCATTGGGACATAGGCAAAAGAATTTTGAGGTATGTTCATGGCACTATCAATTATGGAATTCATTATAAAAGTGTCGAAGATTCAAGATTGGTTGGCTTTTGTGATAGTGATTGGGGTGGAAACAGAGATGATAGTAAAAGCACTTCAGGCTTTGTTTTTCACATTGGCTCAGGTGCAATCTCGTGGGCATCAAAGAAGCAAGCTGTTGTGGCTCTCTCCACAACCGAAGCTGAATACATCTCACTGGCTCTTTCTAGTTGTCAAGCTCTCTAGCTAAGGTGGATTCTCCTTGAGCTGAAGCATCCTCAATGTGAAAGCACTCCTCTGTTTTTTGACAATAGTTCAGCCATTACACTCACCAAAAATCAAGTTTTTCATGGCAAAAGCAAGCATATTCGAATCAAGTATCATTTCATTAGAGACTTGGTCAAAGATGGAGAAATCAATGTCAAGTTTTGCAAGACCCATGACCAGGTGGATGATATCTTTACAAAAGCATTGAAGATTGAAACTTTCTATAAAATGACAGAGAAATTAAGTGTTGTGGTAGTCTAGCTTAAGAGGAGCTGTTGAAATTATAAGTTGGACTCTTTGAATTCCTCTCTCATTTACTTGTCTTGGGAACTCTTTTAGCATTTAGGATACATGTGGTTTTCTATGCAAAGTCCTCGTATTCTTCCCTTATTTTCTTTGAAAAATGTAATAGCTTTTTAGTTTTTTCATGGTATGAATTTATAGAATATGTAAATTCGGATAGGATATGTATGCTATATATAGCAACCATGTACTCTCTCATTTTGATATAGTATGAATAAAATTTGAAGCCACAAAAAGTCTACTCATACTCTAACACAATTCTTGTGTGTTTTTTACTCTAGAGAACAATCTTCTTCTCTAGCTTGCATCTTATATATTTCAAGTGTTGATTTCTTTCCAACAATTTGTCCTAAAGTTTTTATTTATGTTTTTTCAATTTTTTTTTATAGTTTATATCTTACAAATGTCATGCATAAGAATTTCTTTTTTTGTATAATATTAAATATACGTAATTGTCCTAAATGATTTAATAAAGTTTAGAAATGTCTAATATTTTATAACGAGAATTTTAATTTTTTACATTATAAATCTTATTGGTGTATTTAGATATACAAGATAATAATTAAATGGGAAAATGACCAAAAAAATCTCTTAAAAGTTAAAAATACTCAAATCAGTCACTTGTTAAATTATACCTAAAAAGTCTCGTTTCACAATTTTGAAAACACAAAAGACTAATCTACCCTTATGTAATTAGATCATTAACATCTCTCTAACCCTTATTAGGTTATTCCACACAAAAAAATATTTATTTCCTACAAAATAACAATATCTCTCTATATGACCCAAATCAATCTCCTTGGAGATTTTATTATTATATATCATATTGTGTATTTCTTACATGATATTGTTTATCATTTTTCATTGTGTATAATCATAATATGTAATTTAAATATGTGTTGTGCCCCAATGTAGCAAATGATATTTTAGTATTCGAAATCTTTATTTATATTTTTTATTTGCTTTCCTATATGCACATATTTATGGCATCATTAATACATAGCCATTTTTTTTTAAAGAAACATCAACAAATAATGGAGTTTATTATAAAAAATTCAAATTATATTGGCACATATCTCACAAAATCCACCTAATCACAAAAAGTTCTCCATGAAAATGTGTGAAATGTATTAACAAAATTAAGATGGTCAAATAATTTAACAAAGTTAAGAGCTATAGAATATATTAAGGATCTAATGACATAAGGGTATATTAGTTTTTTATGTTTTCAAAATTTTAAAATGAGACTTTTTTTTGTATAATTTTAAAAAGTAGCTAATTTTTGTATTTTTAACTTTCAGAAGACTTTTTTTTTTATTATCATTTTCCATAATTAAATTCATGCGAAAATAAAAAAAAATAAAATATTATTAATCTTCTTTAATTGGGGTGTTAAATAATTAAATATTTGTGATGATGTTCAAATGATAGATAAAATAATGGTATTTAAATCATTTTACTTTTTAAAATTGTGACAAAAGACTTTTTTAGGTAAATTTTTTTAAAATGGTTGATTTGGGTATTTTCCATACTTGAATGATTTTTTTTTATATTTTTCCATTTTGCAATACAACAATTTTCTCTTCTAATTTCCCTTCATCAATTAAATATATTTCTACGTCAAATACTTGCAATATATTAATCCTTGGAAGTTCGACATATATGTTCTAATTTCTGCACCTCCCGAGAGTTTTATACATCTAGATTCATTGAATTAAATAAATATTATTTAATTTCTGAGTCAAAATTTAGCAGATATTGAAAAGATAACAAGATAGATAAAAGAACTCTGGATTCACCCAAATTTATTAACCAAGGTTACATATATATTTCTTTTATTTGAATACTTGTAATACCAAATATTATCAGAACTGTCATGATCATAATTTAAATTACATAGATAATCTCAGTCCAATCCTCAACATGCACGAATCTTATCAATTTGAAGTTGATGCCAGATGTTTCTCCCTCGCTTCGACTGCCCTTGCAAAAAACCTCTCCATATCTGGCATCGTGTCCTTGGCGATGCCAAGCTCAGCAAACGCAGCCAGCCATGAATGCACGAGTGGGGTCCTCTCTTGGTCCACCAATTTCACACCAACGAGTCGTTCAGTGACCTTGATCAAGCTCGAAGCCGAACCCACCACCACGTCAAGGAACCCCGGCCTCTCGCCACTAAAGAAGGGTTTCCCCGCCGGGAATTCCTTCACAATCTCCTTTTCCATCATCGTTATGTTCTCCCCAAACCCTGCGATTGCTTTCTCCTGTTCTTCTCCACGACATGCATAAATGGGCATCATTGCCATCAAAACCTATAAACAATGATGTTTTGATTAGTTATCATAATAGCTATTTGGGTGCCGATATGACTCGCTCGTTATTACAGCCATTTTTACAGTTTTCATATACTAGGATAGACTAGTATGGTTTTGAAAATACAAACAGTTATACATTCAATTTATTCGATCGTGTGTGTGTGTGTGTGTATATATATATATTTCATCCTCTACGAAGATATGATTTCACTAGATAAGCATATATTTTAAAAGAAAATTTTGTCAAGAACGACTTTACAAGCATTTTTATTTTTATTTTATATATAATTGATTACCTTTTGGTCAAAGAAGTTCGCCCAAAAGCGGACTCTAGATCGCTCATAAGGGTCCTCAGGGAGGAGGAGAGGAGGGTTCTTCCACGTTTCTTCAATGAATTTGAGGATGATGAGCGATTCCGGGAGGGGCTTCCCATCATGTACCAAGACGGGGAGCTTCTCATAAATTGGATTGTATTGGAGGAGTTTTTCGCTCTTGTTTTGGACGTCTTCTTCTACCCATTCATAGCTCACTCCCTTGAAATTAAGCGCCAGTTGAATCCTTTGAGAATAAGGACTTGCCCACAACCCATGTAGTTTCACGTCCGCCATTAGTTCACCCTCTTTAAGTTATATATGTTTCACTCACAACTGGAATTGTTGTTCACCATCACCTTAAATTGTTGGATATTTATACAGGAACCCACTATCACAAAGTTTGTTGAGAAGCTTGTTACTCGTTAGACAAGAAACAGAAATCTAATAAAATGGCTATATTAGAGGCTTGCTGGACAAGAAATTTAAGATTTTGTCGTTAGTGTTAAAAAGTTGGATGGAAGTTTTGTGAGACAGGTCTGAAAGATTCTAATTTGCAAGGTCCATTTAGCCCTTGAGTCCTTATCTGTCCCTGGATTCTTTTTAATACATTAAATACTCCTGTGAGTAGAGAGTTGTACTGTTCAGGTCCTCTCCGCTTTACTCTCTCTACACCGTTTGGATTTTGTTTGTACATTTTTTTTTTTTTTTTTTGGAGGGTGTTTGTGCATTCTTAATTTGTTATGAACTTTGTACATGCTGTTAATTCGTATACTATTATCATCCTCTTTCGCTTTTATGTTAAGTTGTTAATCATGTACATTATTACACATATATATGTATTAGTAAATCTTGTACATTGTTGTGTATTAAATACATTATTACATGACTTGCATATACAGCCGGTACATAGACAAAAGGACTGTGTGAGTATATATGTGTGGGAAAATTCAAATAACCCCTTGTAAACTGTTTGAAATCCATATAACCCCTTAACTTTTCCTAAAGTCCATATAATCCTTTGAAAACACTTATGTTAAATACAAATAACCCCCTAAATTATAACTTCAATTGACATGTAAGGAATATTCTATGGATATTTTGTTTAGTTAACCCTAAGTGAAAATACAGTATATCAAAAAAACCCTACAATTTGTATAAAATACAGAAAATCTTATGTAAATGATGATTTTATCTATTCAGAGAGATTATAAAACCTATCCAGAGGAGTAAAATCATCATTTACAGATGATTATATTTTCCGTATTTTTAACACATTGTGGATGCTTTTTGGCATACAGAGTTAATCAGACAAAATATTCTTATAATAATTCTAATATGTCAACGAAAATTTAATTTAGTTGGCTATTTGGATTTACATAGGCGTTTTTAGAGGGTTACATGGATTTTAAGAAAAGTAAGCATGGTTCGCTAACCCGATATTACAAAGGCCTCCATATTTGACACAAAACTTCGTTTTCCGTTTTACATCGCGCTCCCAATTTTTCAAACATAATAACACTAAATTAATCTTCTGTTACTTGGCCAACAAGCCCCACAAATTGCAATTTAAATCTTCCAACTCTTATCTAACTAACCTCTCATAAACAATTAATTTTAAACTTCAAAATTCAACCCATTGCACCAAATCTTCGATTTCTTGTCTAACAAATTTCTCAAATTAATAAACTAATATTACTCTCAGTCCACAAACGTTACCCTCGGAGGTCTATATATATAAAAACATTATCTCCCATGAAGTATGAAAAAGTCCAAAAGACTCATTATCTTTTCCTATATAATCCCGGATAAAATTTTTGTTGTGTTTGGAAAGCCCGGATAACCCCAGATAAAGTATGTCAGAATAAACTGGTATAAAGTGGTATATGAATTCCAATCAACCCCTAGAATAAAAGTTATCTTAGGTTATTCTACCCAAAGAATATATGGGCCCACTGTCAAATCAACAGTTATCACCTCTTATAAATCACCTGTTAAATCAACTATCGTTATTTTTTCACCTTTTATAAATCCTTATCCATATTTTATTCACATTTTACCCCAACAACAAAACATTTATTCTTACGTATACCAACGAGAATAATTCAAAACACAACCAAACATAAAATCACTTTATCCTTATTTATACTCACTTATGTTCAGATAAATGTATACCCAAAAATAAATCTTATCCCCGTTCTAAACGAGAATATAGGAAAAGATAGAAGAGAGATGAACCCCTTATGATATATATATATATATATATATATATATATATATATATATATATTAAAAAAAGCTTTACCTACATCAAGATTATCAGCTGAAGCAAGATACTCCATTCCTCTCCTTTCTTTACGCAGGGACAGAGGATAAAAGAAAAAGAGGAGATCGCAGCGCTTCAGTGGTAAAAATTGAGAGGGGTACTTTTATCGGTTTCTTTGTTATTCAATGTGACGAAAACTATTCATCTCCCCATGTGTATTGAGCCTCGTATGGGGATTTTTTTTTTGAGGATTTTTAAAGGAGTCTTCTAGACTCTTTTGTTTTTTAATATATGTTGGGGAACAGGGTCTAACAAGGAGTTTTTTTTTTAAGATGCTCTAACAAGTTATTTAACAATTCTAGCCAGGAAAATAAATAATAATAAGAAAATGGTTAACGGATGTGAAACTGTTTGGGACGTGAGCAAGCACCCTCTCACATAGCATTGAAATGGCTCTTGCGATGAAGGAAGTGGCCTATGAATATGTGGAATAAGACCTTCAAATTAAGAGCCCAAACCTCCTCCAATCCAACAAGTTCCCCATCTCCGTCCATGAAGGGAAGCCCCTCCACGAATCTCCCATCTTCCTTGAATATAATATTGTGATTATGTCTCGATTCAGTGTATCACATTGGATGGCCATGATGAAATCATATTGTGGTGGGCACCCAATTGGTTTAAAGTGAATCTTTTAAAATCAAGGAACTTGTTTGTTATGATAAGTTATTTATCTATATAATAAATATCTACTATGGATCGACAAGAGATAACAATGTAGGGATCCATCGGAGAGAGGTTGAGAGGGCTATAAGAGAGAAACTTTATGAGAAAGTTTGTAAGTCTCTTAACCCCCCTTTGGATATGGAATAAGCCACGGAATAATCTAGAATAAAGCAGAATAAGTCATTTTTGGTGTTTGGATGTAATGAATACCCTGAGATAACCTATGCTAGAATAATCTGGTATATGGATTCCAACCAATCCTTGGAATGAAAGTTATTCCAAGTTATTCCACCTAAAGAATATGTGGGCCTACCGTCAAATCATTATTATCACCTTTTATAAAACACCTATCAAATCAACTATCATTATTTGTTCACCTTCTATAAATCTTTATCTATATTGTATTCACATTTTATTTAAACAACAAAAAATTTATTATTACGTTTCTCAATCCCCCCGTATGCCTAGAGACATAAACCCAGAATAAGGAAGAATACAAGAGAATAGTAAAAAAAAAGCTGTTTGTTTTGACAGAATAAACCCCGATAGTTATGTCTGGATAAGTTAGGATAAGGCCTGATAACTATTCTCAGAAAATTGTGGAATTGCTTATCAAGGCTTATTTATACCAATGGATAAAAATACCCTTCTCTGTCATTTTAAAAAATTTATCTCACCTAACAGACTCACACAGATTTCAAAAACTGTCACATCTATCAAATCAATCATATATCTCTCACACTATTCCCAGGGGGTATAATTGTCATTTAAAAAATCATAAACTCTTATTCATCCCTTATCAACCATTTATCATCACTTTATCCAAGGTGAACCAAACAACAAAAAAGTCATTTTTACGTTTCCCAATGAGAATAACAAAAAAAACAACCAAACAAAAAATTACTTATTCAGCCTGGATTGTTATCTATCCCAGTATAGCTATCGGGAGCGAATAACCCAATTTCACACCCCATACGGGGGGAATGAGAATAATTCAAAATACGACCAGATACAATATCACTTATTCTATTGCTATACCCATTTATACTGGTATAATTATATATCCTGAAATAAATCTTATTACGCAACCATGGTTTTTAAAAAAAAAAAAAAACACCAATGACCCGACACCATGACATCCCACGTAGCCATGTAACCATGGTTTGAAGAAAAAAAACAAAATCCCGATGACTCAACCATGTGCATAAATTTATTATTTATTTTTTTGTTAAACACCGTGTGCATGAATGAATGGTAATTTTATGGTCCGTTTTTAAAAAAACAAGCGGGCGTCCTCTTTTTATATATATATATATATATATATATATATATCCTTTATTTTATTTAAATACTTGTATTACGAAATATTACTAGAACTCTCATGATCATAACTTTAGATTACATAGATAATCTCAATCCTCAACTTGCATGAGTTTTCTCAATCTGTGGTTGATGCCAAAAGTTTCTCCCTCGCTTCCACTGCCCTTACAAAAAACCTCTCCATCTCTGGCATAGTGTCCTTGGTGATGTCAAGCTCAGCAAACGCAGTCAGCCATGAATACACGAGTGGGGTCCTCTCTTGGTCCACCAACTTCACACCAACTATTCGTTCAACGACCTTGATCCAGCTCGAAGTTGAACCCACCACCACGTCAAGGTACCCCGGCCTCTCTCCATTGAAGAACGGTTTCCCAACCGGGAACTCCTTCACAATCTCCTTCTCCATCGTCGTTACGTTCTCCACAAACTCCGCCATCGCCTTCTCCCGTACTTCTCCACAACCCACATAAATGGGACTCATTGGCATCACAACCTGAAAACAACAATGTTTTGATTAGTTACTATAATTGGTATATGTAGCTATGTCATTCTTGCTGTCATTTCCGTAGTTTTCATCTTCCCTTAATAACTAAATATATACTAGGATAGGCTAGTATATACCAGGTTTTGAAAATAGAAGCAGTTATACATTCAATTTATTCAAGCATATACTTCATCCTCTATAACGATATAATTTCACTAGATACTAATACAATAAAATTCAAAATATTTTAGGAACTCCAAAAGAGACTACAAGAACGATCTTTGTAAGCAAATAATCGATCACCTTCTGATCGAAGAAGTTTGCCCAAAAGTAGACCCTAGATCGCTCGTAAGGGTCCTCCGGGAGGAGGAGAGGAGGGTTCTTCCAGGTTTCTTCGATGTATTCAAGGATGATGAGCGATTCCGAGAGGGGCTTCCCGTCGTGTACTAAAATGGGGAGCTTCTTATATATTGGATTGTATTGGAGGAGTTTTTCGCTCTTCTTTTCGAAATCTTCTTCTACCCATTCATAGCTCACTCCCTTCATATTAAGTGCCAGTTGGATCCTTTGAGAAAAAAAACTTGCCCACAATCCATGTAGTTTCACATCCGCCATTAGTGCACACTCTTTAATTTTTTGTTTCACTCACAACTGGAATCGTTGTTCATCAATCATCAGCTTATTAGTTGGCTGGTTTATATGAGTACCCACTATCACAAAGTTTGATGAGAGACTTGGTGGACAAGAAATAGAAGACTAAAATGGCAATTTTAGAGGCTTGTTGGATAAGAAAGAATAGATTTGTCTTTAGTGTTACAAAATTTGAAGGCCTTTAATTTCCAAGATCCATTTAAGTCTTCAAAGGTTAGGTTTAAGAAAAAAAAAAAAATAGTGTACATGTGGTTAGAAAATAGCATTCTCAGAGTACCCAAAGTGACATCATCTGACCTGGGACCGCCTCGTTTTGCCATCACTTACCTGATCACCTTCCTTTAACATGGGTCTATTAGACTCGAATATGTATTCTAGATTCCACCACCCGTTTTGGAAAGTTAATTTTTCAGTTTTACTTAATTTAGCACTAACAAACCCTATTACCCAATGCAATTAAAATAGATAAAATTTACAAGGATATCGAAATTGATTGTGTTACAAATTCTGGATCTTCCGATGCAATCAATCAAAGAAATAAATAAACAAATTAAATGAAAGACACAAAAAATTACGTGATTCAGCAAATCTTATTTATGTCCACGAAGCACACTAGAGATCAATTCACTATCACCGAGAAGTTTTTACAATGATCATGCCAAAATAAAAATTTTAGAACCTAATAAAAAATATGAGATGCATTATTATACTGACATCTCATTAAAGATAAAAAAATCAATGCACGAAAGACATCTTATTCATTAAGATAACGTAGTATATATTACGTTAACTTAATATGAGATTCTATTATAATATTTTATTTTATATAATAATATATATTTCAGTAAGATAGTATGATTTAAAAAACAAAAACTCGTGAGAAATGTAAATCAAAATGGGAATTGATATATCATTTTCCAAGAAAAATAGGACTACGGTGGACCTGTAATGGTGACTTGTATAAACTACGTCGGGTGTGGATAAGTCCAATAAAAGGTGCTGGTGGCCGTTTTGACCTCTTGTTTTTCTTTTTCTTTTTTCTTGTTTTTTTGTGATGCAACAACAGGGACCACCCGGACTCCTGTAAAGGACCACTGTAGACTTATTCTTCCGCGCATTTTGAATGAGCAAAGAAAATCAGCTTCAATTATGGCTCGTTGGTGATTTGGTTTGTGTCATTTTGAAATAAATTTTGATTTTATGTGAGGTTATTAAAAAAGTATGTAATATTTTTAGTGTTTGATTAGTGATAATTTTGACGGTAATTGTGGACTCCACTAAAATTAAAATAAATGCATGTGAAAAAATAGGGTAGAATCAAATTCTCACATTTTTTGTGGTAATCTCAAATTTCACCGAGAATCTTAAATTAGATTATTTTTCTACTATTTACAAATTAATTAAATTATGATCTACATCATTTCTAAAGTAAATTGCCGTATCTGTTTTTTTTACATACCGTTTATATTTATTTTGATTTTATAACTAAAAAACTCTGTTAGAATTGGTATATGTGATGTAAAAATCTTGACTGTGTATTGGATATTGATTTATTTTTTTAATTTATTTTTTATTTTTATAGATGGATTTAGATATTATTATAATTAGTATAATAGTTTTTATTTATTTACATTCTTTAAATATTTATAAAAAATTACTCCTTTTTTTATAATTGAGATATAGATAAAAAAATAAATTTTGAAGATATATATATAATAGTAAAGGTATTTTAGACATTTGAACCAAATTTCTTATCATTTTCAATGCGTGAACAAAACACTGGAAAGTGATTCTTTAAAGAAATTCATTACCGAACAAAACAGACTGATAGAATCTAAATTTTTGATAAAATATTTCTTGTTATAGTAATTCCATAAAAAAAAATTGACACGATCCAAACAGGACAAGAAGAAAAAAAAATGTATAGTATGAACTAACGCATCTAGTTGTGGTGGAACTTCAAATTGAAACCATAATGAGCAGGGAAGAGTATGAACTAACGGATGGTGAAATAATGTATCCCACGCCGGAGCCATGTCCAATCTCTCCATAATACAATGTCTAAATTGTATTGTGCAATGAAGATGGAAAATCTATTAATTTTTTTTTTCTTGTTATTCCAATACTACCATCTCCCCTTCAAAGTTTTCCTGCATTCAAATTAAAATATTTCTGCATCAGATATACTTGTAGTATGTTTTTGTTCCTTAGAAATACGATATATATGTTCTAGTTCTGGCACCTCTCCAGAGATTTATACATCTGGAATTATTGAATTAAACAAAGATCATCTCTGAGTCACAATTTAGTAGATATTGAAAACATAACAAGAGAAAGAAACCTTTGGAGTCACCCATGTTTATTAACTAAGGTTATATATATATAATATTTCCTTTATTTGAATACTTGTATTACCAAATATTATTAGAACTCTCATGATCAGAATTTAGATTACATAGATAATCCCATATCCTTAACATGCACGATTCTCCTCAATTTGTATTGGATGCCAGAATTTTCTCCCTCGCTTCCACTACCTTTACGAAAAACCTCTCCATCTCTGGCATCGTGTCCTTGGCGATGCCAAGCTCAGCGAACGCAACCAGCCATAAATGCATGAGTGGGGTCCTCTCTTCGTCCACCAATTTCATACCAACGAGTCGTTCAATGACCTTGATCAAGCTCGAGGCCGAACCCACCACCACGTCAAGGAACCCCGGCCTCTCGCCACTAAAGAAAGATTTCCCGGCCGGGAATTCCTTCACAATCTCCTTTTCCATCATCGTTATGTTCTCCACAAACTCCACGATCGCCTTCTCTTGTTCTTCTCCACGACACGCATAAATGGCTCTGATTTGCATCAAAACCTGAAAGCAATGATGTCTTGATTAGTTATGTTAATAGGTATACATAGCTATTTGGGTGCTCATATAACTTAGTCTTTCTTGCAGTCAATTTTGCAGTTGTCATCTTCCCTATACTGGGATATATACCAAGTTTTGAAATACAAGCGGTTATACATTCAATTTATTTGAGCATATATTTCATCCCCTATAAAGATACAATTTCACTCGATAAGCATATAATTTAAAAGAAAATTTTGAAATATTTTAGAAACCGAACAAATTATTGATCACCTTCTGATCGAAGAAGTTCGCCCAGAAGCGGACCCTTGATCTCTCATAAGGGTCCTCTGGGAGGAGAGGAGGATTCTTCCAGGTTTCCTCGATGTATTCGAGGATGATGAGGGATTCCGGGAGGGGCTTCCCGTCGTGTACCAAGACGGGCAGCTTCTTATATATCGGATTGTATTGGAGGAGTTTTGTGCTCTTCTTTTCAAAACCTTCTTCTATCCATTCATAGCTCACTCCCTTCAAATTAAGCGCCAGTTGGATCCTTTGAGAGAAAGGACTTCCCCACAGCCCATGTAGTTTCACATCCGCCATTAGTGCACTCTCTTTAATTTTTTGTTTCACTCACAACTGGAATCGTTGTTCTTCATCACCTAAATCATTAGTTGGCAAGTTTATATAGATAACCTACTATAACAAAGTTTGATGAGAGGCTTGTTAGACAAGATATAGAAGACTAAAAAATGGCAACATTAGAGACTTGTTGGATAAGAAATATTAGATTTGTCGTCAGTGTTAAAAAATTGGATGGCCTTTAATTTGCAAGATCTATTTAACAAGTCATGCATCAAAAGGTTAGGTTTAAGATTTTTTTTTTTTTTAAATGTTTGGTTAGAAAATATCATTCTCGGAATACTTAAATTTCATCGTCCCAAAGTGACATCCTATTCATCTGACTTGGGAACGCCTCGTCACTTACCTCACCTTCATTTAATATGGGTCTACTAGAATCGAATTTTTGGTGTAAACTCAACCACCCCTTGAATGGTTGCACTTTCAAATATAAGATCACAGTACCAATCCACCGTGTAACGCATTCTTAAAAGCTGATTTAATTAAAAAGTTATTTTCAACTTTTAGTGTAAAAATATAGATTTTTAAAAAAAATGAAAAAAATACGTTTTCCACGAATCAAAGTCTATTTAAGTCACTTTATTCAAAATCTTATTTTTTATACTTGTTTCCAAACGGACCCTTACATGTATGTTATTATTCGATTTGTCGCATTATATGCTAGATCGTGACTTAAAAATGGAAGATTAATAGTTTATGATAGGTGGTTGTTTAGATAAGAAATGGAAGATTCAAATGGCAATTTGAGAGGCTTGTTGGCCAAGTAATAGAAGACTTGGTCTTGTTGGCCAACGGGCCAAGTAATAGAAGACCTTGTGTTAATAATTGGAAGCGTGAGGTAAACAGGAAAACAAATTTTTGAGTCAAATCTGGAGGCCCTAGAATTAAGTTAAAAAATTCTGAAAGTATAATATTAATTAATCTCTTAAGTAGGGTGGTTGATTTGAAGTTAATACACCAAGTATAAATAATATATCAAGAAGATGGGTCACAAAAGTACTCAGGCCAAAAGAAAATGTTTTTTTTTTTTTCTTCTGTAGGAAAAGGCCAAAAGAAAATGTTAGGAACAATAAGTCGTTAGAAGAAATTTATATTATTGTATAATGAAATACATATTATTATAAAAAAAATTATATATACACGATTGAATTGAATTGAATGTATTTTATAGTTTTCTTAATTATATATTTTCCTAAATAAGTATGCATTTAATTAGATGACTCATATACACAGTTAGGACTACATGAATGACTAAATGATTGAGTGCTAGTATTCCACTCAAGCAGTTAAAAATTTTGCAAGGGCCTCCAGATTTGACTCTCAAAACTTTAGTTTTCCCTTTAACATCGCGCTTCCAATTTTTCAAATATATTAACACCTAATATTCTTTTTTTTATATTTTTTTTATGGTGAAAGCTCACGACGGAGCTTATGTCCAGTTGGACAACAAAATGATGTACATAGATACTTTAGCCTACTATACAAATCCGTGCCTGACGGCTACATTCCTTCAAGGAACTAAAAACGGGTTGGAGCGTGCATCGGATATGATCATTCAGTCAGTGAGTTGCTCTGTATAAACAGAGTGTTGTGATATGCGCGCTTCATGCGCAAGCACTTCTAGCGCTTCCTGATTCACGCTCATACCAGAAACAACGAAAACTGATTATGCAGAAAGCTGATTATGTAAGAATTTGGGTATTAAAATTGATTGGATCTGCAAGAAACTCACCCCCCAGCTTTTGAAAATCGCAGCTTTTAGATACTATTTGTCTAAAATTTGTCTGTATGAAGCTACTACAGTAAAATTGTATGGTTACATGATTGTAAAGATAGCTTTCTGTAAATGCAAAAATTGCTCAATCATACAACCAAACACTGTCTGTCCACCAAGCTGTTGGGAAGGTTATTCGCGGAAGCCACCAACAAACACGAGATCGAACACAAGAACGAAACAACACATCACGCGAAGAACACAAGATATACGTGGTTCGGCCTAGGCCTACATCCACGGGGCAAAAAACAGAGAATCCACTTTGATAGTTGAGATACATTAAGAGACTCACAAACTCTCTCATGGAGTTACCCTCTCTTAGAACTCTCTCAACCTTCCCTTAGGATCTCTACATTGTATACATAACCTTGCCTTGCCATGAAACCCTAGAAGATATTTATAGAGATAAATAACTTCCTTCCCAAGTAATCTCTCAATTAACAAACAAATATTGTTCCCATTAATTAGGAGATATTCACTCTCCTAATTAACAAACAAATATTGTTTCCTATTTTAGGAGATTCACTTTAAATATTAATTAAGATCAAATCTTAAATAATATTCAACTCATTAGGTGTCCAACCTAATATGGTTTCATAATGGCCATCCGATGTGATACATCGGATCGAGACATAATCCCAACAAATCTCCACCTTGGCTCGTATCCGATAAGCTCGGACTTCCTCGAACCCCTTAGAAGATTTTCCGTTGATGTCTCCACCTTGCTCCATGTCGTCTTTGAAGCACGACCACGCGAGCAACTATGCACCTCCACTTGCAATCAAGTGGTCTTCGACTTCCTTAAGCCTCACTAGCCTTCAAGTCGCTATCACGAGTCTTTTTGTGCGCTAGACCCGCTCCGCAGAACTCCACCTTGAATGGATTTTAGGAACTTCTTCCTCCAGACGTCTGCACCGCCCAATTTTGTTAGATCCATAAGCCTGCGCTCGCCTTATCATGGATCAACCCCTGAGTTGGACTCAGTAATCGCGCATCCTCAAGTCAATGCTATGACTTGATTTCACATGCATCTATTCCACGCTCCTTGTGGATCTCCGAAGAAGATCTGGATCTTACCTCCACCTTGAACATGCCACACACGCGCTCGCGAGATGACTGGACTCGCTCTTTTAACTGAACCACATGGGGCTGCTCCTCCCATACCCGGTTCAGAACGCTTTAGACCGTGTTGCACTATTCCATCTTCTTCTGTACAAACTCCGCACCCACGCTTCACGTGATTCGCCCACGTGCCTCCGCGTGTCACTGCGAACTTTGCACCCCGAGCGTCTTTGCACGTCTGCTTCTCGGTGGATCTTGGACCCGCAACAAATTGGTATCATCATTGCACACCTGAATAGATATGCCTCTTCCACCACCGAAAGCTCCATGCAACCTTGCATGATTTTTTTTTCTTTCTTCTTCTTCGCATGAAACCATGTACGACACACCGTTGTTGGAGTTTCCAACAATACATTCGTCGATGGTATGCATTCATCGACCCGTGTCGCCATCAATCTTCATTTTTCAAATCTCGTCCTCTTAGGTCGAAACCCTAGAGTTCTGATACCATTGTTGGGAAGGTTATTCGCGGAAGCCACCAACAAACACGAGATCGAACACAAGAACGAAACAACACATCACGCGAAGAACACAAGATATACGTGGTTCGGCCTAGGCCTACATCCACGGGGCAAAAAACAGAGAATCCACTTTGATAGTTGAGATACATTAAGAGACTCACAAACTCTCTCATGGAGTTACCCTCTCTTAGAACCCTCTCAACCTTCCCTTAGGATCTCTACATTGTATACATTGTCTTGCCTTGCCATGAAACCCTAGAAGATATTTATAGAGATAAATAACTTCCTTCCCAAGTAATCTCTCAATTAACAAACAAATATTGTTCCCATTAATTAGAAGATATTCACTCTCCTAATTAACAAACAAATATTGTTTCCTATTTTAGGAGATTCACTTTAAATATTAATTAAGATCAAATCTTAAATAATATTCAACTCATTAGGTGTCCAACCTAATATGGTTTCATAATGGCCATCCGATATGATACATCGGATCGAGACATAATCCCAACACAAGCTCCCCGGGCTGAGCAATTGAGGTGGCATAGACATTTGTGTGCTACCTGCTGAAGGGGAGGCTTCAGCCGAGTGGTTTCCCGCCTGATTTGAAGGAACACCTAATCTTCTATTACTTGGCCAACAATCCCCACGAATTGCCATTTAAATCTTCCAATTTTCATCCAACCGACTTCTTATAAAATATTAATTTAAACTTCACATTTCAACACATTGCAGCAAATCTTGCATATCTTGTCCAGCAAATCTCAAATTGATAAACGACAACAGCAGTCCAAAAACGTTACCCACTAAGCTCAATAAAAACATTATCTCCCGTGAAGAATGTGTTGGGAAACGAATACGTGGAAGTCATCAATAAAAAATGAGATCGAATACAAGAGCGGAACACAATCACACGAAGAAGACAAAAAATACATGGTTCGGCCTAGGCCTACATCCACGGGGCAAAAACAAAGAATCCCCTATCATAGTTGAAATATAAAAAAGCCTTACAAACTGTCATGGAGTTACCCTCCTTTGAACCCTCTCAACCTCTCTCATATGGATTTCCTATGCCATGCCATGCCAAGTTTTACTCTGAAATCCTATAGGATATTTATATATATGAATAAATAACTTTCTCTCTAAGTTATTTATTTCCTAACAAACAAATTTGTTTCCTTGATTAAGGAGATCCACTTTATATCTTAATTAAGAATCAAATCTTAATTAATTACCAATTAAATACCCACCATAATACGGTTTCATCATGGCCATCCGATGTTGATACACCGGATCGAGACATAATCCCAACAATATCCACCTTGGCTCGAATTCGGTAAACTCCAACTTTCATGAACCACTTGAAGATTTCTGTTGATGTCTCCACCTCGCCTTGCGAACTCAACCTGGTTGAAGAACTTCTCTTCCTTCGGAAGTCTGCACCGCTGCATCTTTAAGTCAATATCTTGATTTGGTAATCACGTGAATCCGTCGCATGCTCCATGTTCGTTTATGAAGAAAGATCGTTTGGACTCCAGCTTGAACAAGCTACACCAAAACGCTCACGAGCTCCACATACCTGGATTCATTTTTTTCTTGAATCACCTGGGTCGTCACCCGGGATCAGAACGCCTTCTCTGTGTTGCCTCTCTGAAGAAGGATCTGGATTCCACCTTGAACAAGCTACACCACGCGTTTGCGAGCTCCGAATACCTGGACTCGCTTTTTACCTGAACCACCTGGGACACCACCCGGGTTTAGAACGCCTTCTCGGTGTTGCGTCTTTGAAGAAGGATCTGGACTCCACCTTTAACAAAAACACCACGCGATCGCAAGCTTGAACCTGAACACGCTTTTTACCTGAACCACCTGGGACACCACCCGGATTCAGAACGTTGCTGCATTGTTTCATCTTTTTCTTCTGCACGAACTAAGTATCCACATCACGTGCCTCGCATAGGCCATTTCGCGCTCATCATCGCATGCCGCCTCGCATCTTGCATCTTCACATGTGCCTCCGCACGTGCACCTGCGCTCTCGGCCCGCACCCGTGCCTCCCCTTTGGCACGTCTCTGCATGGAATTTCATGAGTGCTACATGGCTCTTTTTGTACTTTCATGAACTCAATCATATACCTTCATGCGAATCCCATGCAATTAGGATTACACGTCGGTCATCTTTCTGTTGGATCTTGACGGTTGAGAGGAGGGTGTAAAAAAGGGATCTCACGAAAAAAAAAAACAGAGAGATTCTAAAACAGAGACAAAAATGATTATGGTGGATAAGACTTCACTTCCTTAATTCATTCAAAAAATAGATTACATGCATTTAAATAGGGAAATACATAACTACCCATGACTCCATACAAAGCCCACGATAGACACTACTATCACTAAAAACAAACTCTCCTACAAATACTCCATCTCACCCACTACATATAACTAATAACTAACAACAACCCATAATAAAAATAACAAACTCCACTACATCCACCATGACCACCACTCAAATAACCAACTCTCCACGTACTCACTCTCCCATGTAACTCAACCGTCACCCAAGTTAATCTGGTGACACAATAAAGTTTGAATTAATTTCAACACTTTCATCCACGGCCAGAATTTTTTTTTTCTTTCGCCGCCACAGTGACCGTGATAATTTTTTTTTCTTCTTCTTCTTATGGAACCTCGATACGACATTGCTGATCTTCTCGGATCCATGTCGTTTTGTCGTTCTTCAAATCGCATTCTCCTAGGTCGTAACCTAGAACTCGATACCAGTTGTTGGGGAAACAAATACACGGAAGTCATCAATAAAATACGAGATCGAACACAAGAACGAAACACAATCACACGAAGAAAACAAAAAATACATAGTTCGGCCTAAGCCTACATCCACGGGGCGAAAACAGAGATTCCACTATAATTGTCACGCCCCAGGGCGGCCGTCCCCGGGACGCGGCAAGTGTATATAAAATATCAGAATCTACACAGGAGGTCAATAATATATATCATACACAAACAACCAGAATGACACACAGACAACAAGGAGGCTGACATGATATATACACCAAATGCGGAAGCAAAAGACTGAATCTGTAAATAAAACATACTACAGACTCGATACACAATCATCTGTCCTGTGAGAGCCAATATACACAAATACAACTGAATATATACAAACGCGTGCCAAGCACGGAAATAAAATACATACAGTCAAGAAGGGATGCTGATAGCCTCTGGCACTCGCGGAACGTAGCGCTGCTCCGCTACTGAAGGAATCCCTCGGACGGCTCCAACTGCTCCTCCGGCTCCGGCTCAGTGGCAACTGGGGAAAAAATATGCGAGGGGTGAGCCACACGCTCAGTGAACAGCACAACCCATGCATCACAGACAATATTGACCAACAATTCATTTATTTATCCAGCCTCTAAGTGGCATAACAAATAACCCAGTGGGTCGCTAATCGCCGACCCACCACACCCTCACCCTCACCCTCAACAGGTGACGCAGGATATTGGGACTGATAATCATCCAATCACAAAACCAGCGGGTCGCTAATCGCCAACCCACTACACCCTCACCCTCACCCTACCACGGGTGACATAGGATTTTGGGACTGACTAGGCTGTTGGTCACCCTTGGTCCACCGATAGTCTCTCCTCCACTCCGTAGGCCGCTTGGTCTACTCCCACATTCAGCACAGTCCGAAACCAAATCAGGAGGTGCCTACTGATGGGAGCCCTCACCCACAACTTCAGCACAGTCCGAAACCAAATCAGGAGGCGCCTACTGATGGGAACCCTTGGAAGGGACGGCCTTTCTAACGCTGGGGTAGCCTCTACCGGATCCAACGAAGGGGACAGAACAGCCTATCCATACGCACATGATCCACTCGGATCCGCCGACTACACACCTCAACGACTCTAATGTCCTGAATTCCTCAGAATTCCTCCAGGGCGCATAACCAAGATGCGGGGAACATACACAATAATTAGCAAGGGTGGAATATCATTGGGGGAAAGAAACTTGGGAGGGCAGCGTGAGTTCCCGATATAGGACACCCCGACAACCAAACAAGGAACACGGTGTACCCTAGCCCGGGTCTCACCGCTGTCCTCGCGAGGCCCCTCCCCTATAATATTCACTAATTATGCTAATAATCATATAATTTGGTATAACATTTCTTATAATATTACTGGGACAAGAAACCTTGGGAGGGCAGCGTGAGTTCCCGATACAGGACACCCCGACAACCAAACAAGGAACACGGAGTACCCTAACCCGGGTCTCAGTGTTGACCTCGCAAGGCTCCTCCCTATAATATTATCTAAGGCATGCTATTTATCATACACTAGCATTTAATTTAATAAATAAACTAGTAGGACGCATGCATAGGCCAAGGCTTCCTAGCATGAAAAATGGGGGACATGATGCATGGCTCATACACATATCCTAAGGTTGCAAGTCCCTAACATGCAAAGTCTAGGGTAGCATGCATTCTACATTTAAATCATGCTCGCACAAATTTACAAGTCAATATATCCCTATGGTGCCCTAGGGGAGGTCGGTATACGCCCAAGTGCATATAGCGCCTCCCTACTGGGTTGGATTGTCCCACTCACCGGAATCCGGGTCGTCGCGCGACCGTCCGTCAAGATCTGCAAGACAGGCATTTATACGGTGAGTAAAATACATAAATACATCAAAAATACTCTAAAATACCCAACACTCGGACAAACGTACATACGGCCCGTACGCACGCGTATCCGAGCATCCCGACTCACTCCCGAACCCACCGGGCAGCCGCACGCACGGCCACCCGCCTCGGGCGCACAGCCGAGTCCCGGCCCGCGCGCCAAGGCGCCCTGCCGAACTCAGCCCGCACGCCCGGACAGCCTGCCGAGCCACCCGGGTGCACCGCGCGCCCACTGCGCCCCGCCGCAACAGCCCGCGCGCACCCTGCACGCCCCGCGCGCTGACCCGCGAGCACGCCGCACGCCCCCGCGCGCCCGGCGCCTCACCCCCCGCGCACCCCGCGCGCACCACCAGCTCCGTCCCGCGCGCACTCCGCGCGCACCACCAGCCTCTACCCGCGCGCACGCCTGTGCCTCTGCCCAGCGCCCCGCGCGCATGCTCCTCTGCGGTGCCCAGCGCCCAGCGCTCAGCACCCTCGCCCAGCACCCGGTATCCGTGACCCAGCGCCCGATGCTCAGCGCCCAGCACCCGGGACCCTCACCCAGCGCCCGACGCTCAGCGCCCAGCACCCGGGACCCTCACCCAGCGCCCACGCGCACGCCCTGGTAGCACGCGCCCAGCGCGCCTGCCAGCCTGCCCGCGCTGCCTGCCTGCGCGCGTCACCGAGTGGCCCGAGCACCGCTCGCCTGCACGCCTGGGCACTGCCCGCCTGATGCCCGAGCACCCCCTGCCAGCTGCCCGAGCATGGCCTGCCCAGCCGGCCTGCCCTGCTCGCACAGCCCGCAGCCAGCCTACCCGAGCTAGCCCTGCCAGTCTACCCTGCGCGCCCCGCACGCCCAGCACCCAGCACGCCCAGCGCCAACCCGCGCGCACGTCCGCGCGCACGCGCGCGCGCGCCCTGCCGCTGCACTGCCTGTGCTGCCTGCTGCCCGGGACTGCACCCCCATGCCCGAGCACCTCCACCACCCTCCAACGGCCACCAATGGCCTCCGACCACCACCCCACCGCCGCCAACGGCCACCCACAGCCGCCGACCACCACCCAACCCCAAAACCAACCTCCTAACATACATCTATACAAGAAAAGAGAGGAAAAGAGGCTTACCAAGGGGAGGAAGGGAAGTCCGGTTGCTCTCCGCGCACCGAAACCTCTCCCAAAAGGGGCTCAAAATCAGGGAAGAAAAGAGGGGGGATGGAGGGGCCAAACTCGCCGGAATTCGGATTTGAAAGCACCGGGGTGTAGATCGGGACCCGATCTACACTTCCTATGCTTTAGGTTTTTAGTTTCAAGCCCTCCAAGGGGCTCAAAATCAAGAAAAATGGAGAAGGGGAGAGAGAGAGCTCAAGGAGGAAGAAGATGAATAGTGCCAATCTAATTTTCTCACCCCACTTATAAAGTCAACTCACTTAAAAACCCGGATACGCCCCGGAACTGCGAAATTCCGGAAACGTTACCGGAATTCGATGAAATTTTCGTGAGAGGCCTAAAATGGCACCAGGACACCAAATATGCAGTTAGATTTCCAATCGGAGTCCTCTAACTCCGGACGATAGCTAACAGTCCAAAAATTAGCGGTTCCGATCGAAAACCGAAAAAAAATGAAAAACTGCCAGAACGCTCCAACGGTTACCAGCAGGTAAAAAGTGACACATATATAACAATAATAGTTAAAATACAAAAAAACCTTACGAACTCTCATTGAGTTACCCTCCTTTGAACCCTCTCAACCTCTCTCATATGGATTTCATATGCCATGCATGCTAAGTTTTACCTTGAAATCCTAGAGGATATTTATATGAATAAATAACTTCCTCTCTAAGTAATGTCCTAACAAACAAATCTGTAACTAACATATCTGTTTCCTTGATTTTAGGATATTCATTTTATATCTTAATTAAGATCAAATCTTAATTAATTATCAATTAGGTGCCCACCCTAATATGGTTTCATCATGGCCATCCAATGTTGATACACCGGATCGAGACATAATCCCAACAGAATGTAATAGTGACCAATTAACAAGGTGTTCAGTAATCTTAGCTAGTTTGTGAGGGGCAAAAAAAACACAACAAAATGGCGGATGTGGAACTATATGGGATGTCGGCAAGTACCTTCTCTCATAGGATTGAAATAGCACTTAAGATCAAGGGAGTGGCCTATGAATATGTGGAAGAAGACCTTCAAAACAAGAGCCAAAACCTCCTCCAATACAACCCAATATATGAGAAGGTCCCAGTCCTCATCCATGAAGGGAAGCCCCTCCTTGAATCTCTAATCATCCTCAAATACATCGATGAAACATGGAAGGACCCTCCTCTCCTCTCCAATGACCCCTACAACCGATCCAGGGTCCGCTTCTGGGCCAATTTCATCAACCAAACGGTATGCGTGATTTGTATATCATGCCATATTGGAACTACTAATCAATGAATTCAGTCTCTTATGAATTTTTTTTCATAATGTTTCGCAGTTCATGCAATCTAGCAAGTCCATTCTTCTGTGCCATGGAGACAAACAGGAGAAGGCGATCGTAGAATTTGTGGAGAACATCGCAATGCTGGATAAGGAGATCGTGAAGGATTTCCCAGCGGGTAAGCCCTTTTATAATGGTGAGAAGCCAGGGACCTGGTGGTGGGTTCACGTTCAAGGTGGGTAAAGGTCCTTGAGAAGATCACTGGTGTGAAATTGGTGACAACATTTATCTCTTCATGGCTGGAGGCATTTGAGGACCTTGAGGTTGCGAAGGTCACATTGCCTGATGTGGACAAGTATTTCGCAAGAGCAGTGGCTGTCAGGGAGAAGCCTCTGGCATCAACTATAGATTGAAATACTACTCATATTCCATGCTTAATAATCCATGTAATATCAGTTATACATGAATACGGATTCATAGTTATTGATAGATTATGTGTTATGTTATTATATGTATAGTGCATTACACGTGTAACTCCTATGTACTTACATATAAAGGGATCAAACCCTAACTGAAATATAAAGATTCTCATTCTCTCTTATTGTAACAGTTATCTATAATATCGTGAGATTTTTCTCTCTCAACAAAAGTATAGAGCTGACATTCTAGAACGTGTTGCCCTCTCAGATACCCGTAGTGCAGACACCCCTCTCGAGCTTTATGTGAAGTTCCGTTCTACGGATGGTGAGCTCCTCCTAGACCCTACTCGATACAGACAGATAGTGGGTCAGCTTGTGTATCTTTGCATCACCAAACCTGACATTGCTCATGCCATCAATATTGTTAGTCAGTTTGTTTCGGTTGCTCGATCAGTGCATTATGGTGATCTTATACGCATTCTCAGATATTTGCGCGGAACTATCACCAGATCAATCTATCTGTCATCCTCTTCGACTATGGTTCTCAGGGCCTTTGCTAATGCTGATTAGGCTGGAGATCCGACTACTAGACGCTCCACCATTGGGTTTTGCATATTTCTTGGAGATTCCATCATTTCTTGGCGCTGCAAGAAATAGGAGGTTGTTTTTCCTATCCAGCACTGAGGCCGAATATCAAGTCATGGCCATCACCACGAAAGAGATTGTTCATCTTAGACGTCTCTTGGTGGATCTAGGAGTTGCTATGACTGGTCATACTCCTCTTAATTGTAATAACCGGTCTGCTATTCAGATTGCCAATAATCTGGTCTTTCACGAGAGAACCAAACATATTGAGATCGATTGTTACGTCGTTCGTCGTCACTTTCTTGCAGAGACACTATCGCTTTCGCATATTTCCTTTGCCGAGCTTCTTGCTGATTTCTTCACAAAGTCACATCCAATTCCTCGATTCCAATTTCTCGTTCACAAAATCACTTTGTATGATCCACTGTAAGATTGAGGGGGATTGTTAGATTATGTGTTATGTCATTATATGTGTAGTGTATTACACGTGTAACTATTGGAATAAATAGAGCACAAAGGAAAAAAAGGTTTCTACTACAGCAATAAATTTATTAAGTGCTGAGAATAAACTTCTATATTAGATAGATTAATTGAAACCAAGTACAAGACATGCCTGTTATATAGGCTTCACAAAACAGAAAAAAACAGAGCATTAAAAAGAACGTGGGATGTTCTCCACCTTCTTCATAATGTGGTTACCCATTTCACTCCACTAAACAACAACTTCCTAAAAACATGGTAACAGAAAAGAAACATTCAAACACACTTTATTAGATAGATGAATGGCTTGATTTGCATCAGCCTTCAATACTCCCCTTTGATGCAAGATCCATGACACCAAGTGAAGTTCTGAATATCGCAAACTTCGGGTAGGAGAGTGCTTTGGTGAATTCATCAGCTACTTCATCATTTGTGGAGCAAAATTTCAACACAATCATGTCTTCCACGACAGCATCTCTAATGAAGTGGTGACAAAGTTCAATGTGCTTCGTTCTCCCATGGAAGATTGGGTTCTTCGTCATTGAGATTGTAGCCTTGTTGTCGCAATAGATCTCGGTTGCCTCTTCTTGCTTTTGATGCATATCTTCTAGAATCCTTCGCATCCAAATAGCTTGACAAGCGGCTGCTGCAGCGGCGATGTACTCTGCTTCAGCTGATGATAATGCAACAGTGGCTTGCTTCTTAGAACTCCATGAGACCGCTCCCAAACCAAGATTGAAAATGAATCCACTAGTGCTTTTTCTGTCATCTATGAAACCTGCCCAATCACTGTCAGTAAAACCAAGCAATTTAAAATTAGGAATAGGTTTATACCAAATTCCATAACTGCTTTTTGCCCGAATATAGCGAAGAATCCGCTTTGCTGCACCAAGATGATGCATAGAAGGATTATGCATAAATCTTGAGACTAAGGTGACAGGGAACATAATATCTGGACGAGAATGTGTCAAGTACATCAATCCACCAATCATGCCTCTGAAGAACTTTTCATCAGCCTTTTGCAGTTCCATCTGTTAGAGACAATTTCTCACTTGTGTTCATGGGAGTAGAGGAAGTCTTGCAATTCAACATATTTTACTTCTTGAGAAAATCTAATGCATATTTCTCTTGAGAAACAAAATTACCATCACCAGTTTGGCAAACTTGAAAACCATGAAAATAATGCAATAACCCCAAATCAGACATATCAAACTCATGCATCATGCTCTCCTTAAATTCTTTGATAAGAATAACAGAAGATCCGGTGTATTTAATATCATCCACATAAACACAAACAATAAGAATACCATTATGATCTTTCACCCTTACATATAAAGTGGGCTCGCTATCACTTCGGTGAAAACCATTTTGCTGAAAATATGAGTCCAATCTGCTATACCATGCCCTTGGAGCTTGCTTAAGTCCATATAGAGCCTTCTTCAACTTGTAGACTTTCTCCTCTTTGCCTTCAACAATGAACCCCTGTGGCTGTTCAACATACACATCTTCTTCCAAGCACCCATTTAGGAAAGCAGATTTAACATCAAATTGAAACACATGCCATTTCATTTGAGCTGCTAATGCTAAAATAAGTCTAACAGTATCAAATCTAGCAACGGGTGAAAAAGTATCAAAGAAATCTATCTCATACTTTTGAACATACCCTTTGACAACAAGCCTTGCCTTGAATTTTTGCACAGTTCCATCAGGATTGTGTTTCACTTTGTAGACCCATTTAACACCAATTGAAATTTTTCTAGGTGGCAATTCTACCAACTCCCATGTATCATTTTTCTGAATTGATGCAATTTCTTCTTGCATAGAGTTCTCCCATTCTACTTTTCCTTCTGCCTCTTCATAATTCATAGGTTCTGCAATCATAAGAGCAAAGGTGCATGATTCATAAACGTCTTTCAAAGATCGTACCTTCCTTGGAGGAGTATCACTATCAAGAGTAGAATCGATGCTGCTGTCCAGGCTAACATGAGTGCTACTGCTGTTGCTCGGACTGATATGAGTGCTCCTGCTGCTGTCGGGACTGATGTGAGTGCTGCTGCTGCTACTGGGACTGATGTGAGTGCTGCTACTGCTGCCCAGACTGATTTCGACTTCATTCTCCACAAGTGACACATGCTGTTTTTCTCCTTTCCAGTCCCAAAAGCTGTTCTCATCAAAAATAACATCTCGACGGATGATTAATTTCTTAGTACATGGATTATATAAACGATAACCCTTTGTTTCACCACTATAGCCAACAAAGATGCATTTTTCACTTTTCTTATCTAACTTGGTTCGATCACTAGAATCAATCAATGAATAAGCAATGGAACCAAAAACTTTCAAAATACTCACATCGGGCTTTCGTTCCCACCAAGCTTCATATGGAGTCATGTTGCGCACCGCCTTTGTTGGAGATAAGTTTAAGAGAAAGACTGATGTAGCCACTGCCTCTGCCCAGAAATCATTTGAAAGTCGCTTTTCAGTTAACATGCTTCTAGCCATTTCCACAACTGTCCTGTTTTTTCTCTCTGCAACCCCATTCTGCTGTGGAGTTTTCCGTACTGTTAACTGCCTATGAATACCACTTTGCTTGCAAATAGAGCCAAAGTCATCAGATAAAAATTCTCCTCCTCTATCTGTTCGAAGAGTTTTTATAGCACAACCACTTTCTTTTTCTACGAAAGCTTTAAATTCTTAAAAATTTTCAAAAGCTTCAGATTTGTAAGTAAGAAAATAAACCCAACTCATACGAGTAAAATCATCAGTGAATAAAAGAAAATATCTACTCTTATTCAAAGACAAGGTGTTCATTGGGCCACATATATCTGCATGTACTAGTTCTAAAGGCATCTTGGCTCTCCAAGCCTTTCCAATAGGAAATGAAAGGCGATGTTGCTTCCCAAAAATACAACCTTCACAAACATCATCAATACAAACAATAGAAGGCAAACCAACCACCATTTTTCTCTGACTTAACAATTTCAGCCCATTAAAATGCAAGTGTCCATAACGCAAATGCCATAGCCATCAGTCATCTTTAGCATTAGCAACCAATGTACAATTATCAAGACATGCAATCTCAAGAGGAAAAATCTTGTTTTCAGTCATATGGATCTTAACAAAAGGCATATCAGATTTTTTACTTCTAATCTCACATATATCACCATGAAATAAAACTGAATATCCTCTTTGCATCAACTGACCCACACTAAGTAAGTTATGGGCTAAACCTGGAATATAGTAAACATCATGAAGCAATCTTTCAATACCTGACTTTGCCTTAAATGCAATGGTCCCCTTGCCTTCAATCTGTACTTTCTTGTTATCACCAAGCCGAACTTTCAATTTCACATATTCATCCATACTGCGGAAAATAGCTCTTTCTCCCGTCATATGATTACTACAACCACTATCTAGGAACCATATGTCAGTCTTACTTTCTTTGGGGTTAAGATAAGTAAGAAACAGATTACCTTCCTCATGATTCTCTTCTGCAAAATTTGCTTCTTGCTTTGCCTTTTCCCAACATCTTGCTTCCAAGTGTCCATACTTCTTGCAAAAATTACACTGCTTTTCCTTGTAACTCTGCCTTTGGTTGAATTTATCACCATAATCAGATTTGTGGCGACTCATATCTGACCTTCCTCGTCCTCTACGACGACTACGATAGGCACCTCTACCACGGCTTATAATCAGAAGAACTTTCAACATTTTTATCTTTGTTAGATATCTCCACCTTTGACTGAAATGCATGCTCGATATTCTTCTCCGCTGACCTGTTCATTCTTTCTTCATGAGCTAGAAGAGAACCCATCAGTTCATTAAGAGAATAAACGGTCAAATTTTTAGACTCGTCAATGGCAGTAACTACATGATCAAATTTACCAGGAAGACTTCTCAAAACCTTTTATACAACTTTCTGATCTGTGATATTTTCTCCAAAAGTCTCCATTTGATTTATAATAACAGAGACTCTAGAGAAAAAATCTTGCACAGATTCATTTCCCTTCATAAAAAGAGTCTCAAATTCTCTCCGAAGAGTTTGAAGTTTCACAGTGGTTACCTTGTTATCTTAATAAATCTTTAAAAGATGTTTATGAATCATGCACCTTTGCTCTTATGATTGCAGAACCTATGAATTATGAAGAGGCAAAAGAAAAAGTAGAATGGGAGAACTCTATGCAGGAAGAAATTGCATCAATTCAGAAAAATGATACATGGGAGTTGGTAGAATTGCCACCTGGAAAAATTCCAATTGGTGTGAAATGGGTCTACAACGTGAAACACAATCCTGATGGAACTGTGCAAAAGTTCAAGGCAAGGCTTGTTGTCAAAGGGTATGTTCAAAAGTATGAGATAGATTTCTTTGATACTTTTTCACCCGTTGCTAGATTTGAGACTGATAGACTTATTTTAGCACTAGCAGGTCAAATGAAATGGCATGTGTTTTAATTTGATGTTAAATCTGCTTTCCTAAATGGGTGTTTGGAAGAAGATGTGTATGTTGAACAGCCTCAGGGGTTCATTGTTCAAGGCAAAGAGGAGAAAGTCTACAAGTTGAAGAAGGCTCTATATGGACTTAAGCAAGCTCCAAGGGCATGGTACAGCAGATTGGACTCATATTTTCAGCAAAATGGTTTTCACCGAAGTGATAGCGAGCCCACTTTATATGTAAGGGTGAAAGATCATAATGGTATTCTTATTGTTTGTGTTTATGTGGATGATATTATATACACCGGATCTTCTGTTATTCTTATCAAAGAATTTAAGGAGAGCATGATGCATGAGTTTGATATGTCTGATTTGGGGTTATTGCATTATTTTCTTGGTCTTCAAGTTTGCCAAACTAGTGATGGTATTTTTGTTTCTCAAGAGAAATATGCATTAGATTTGCTCAAGAAGTATAATATGTTGAATTGCAAGACTTCCTCTACTCCCATGAACACAAGTGAGAAATTGTCTCTAACAGATGGAACTGCAAAGGCTGATGAAAAGTTCTTCAGAGGCATGATTGGTGGATTGATGTACTTGACACATTCTCGTCCAGATATTATGTTCCCTATCACCTTAGTCTCAAGATTTATGCATAATCCTTCTATGCATCATCTTGGTGCAGCAAAGCGGATTCTTCGCTATATTCGGGCAACAAGCAGTTATGGAATTTGGTATAAACCTATTCCTAATTTTAAATTGCTTGGTTTTACTAACAGTGATTGGGCAGGTTTCATAGATGACAGAAAAAGCACTAGTGGATTCATTTTCAATCTTGGTTCGGGAGCGGTCTCATGGAGTTCTAAGAAGCAAGCCACTGTTGCATTATCATCTTCTGAAGCAGAGTACATCGCCGCTGCAGCAGCCGCTTGTCAAGCTATTTGGATGCGAAGGATTCTAGAAGATATGCATCAAAAGCAAGAAGAGGCGACCGAGATCTATTGCGACAACAAGGCTACAATCTCATTGATGAAGAACCCAATTTTCCATGGGAGAATGAAGCACATTGAACTTCATCACCACTTCATTCAAGATGCTGTTGTGGAAGACATGATTGTGTCGAAATTTTGCTCCACAAATGATCAAGTAGCTGATGGATTCACCAAAGCACTCTCATACCCGAAGTTTGCGATATTCAGAACTTCACTTGGTGTCACAGATCTTGCATCAAAGGGGAGTATTGAAGGCTGATGCAAATCCAGCCATTCATCTATCTAATAAAGTGTGTTTGAATGTTTCTTTTCTGTTACCATGTTTTTAGGAAGTTGTTGTTTAGTGGAGTGAAATGGGTAACCACATTATGAAGAAGGTGGAGAACATCCCACGTTTTTTTTAATGATCTGTTTTTTTCTGTTTTGTGAAGCCTATATAACAGGCATGTTTTGTACTTGGTTTCAATTAATCTATCTTATATAGAAGTTTATTCTCAGCACTTAATAAATCTATTGCTGTAGCAGAAACCTTTTTTTCCTTTGTGCTTTATTTATTCCAACACCCCGTCCCCAGCCTATGTAAAAGAACTACTTCTCGGGCGCTGGGGTCGACAAGCGGTGGATAGGGTCCGTGTGGTTGGGGGCGACACTTTTATCATTCACCTCCCAGGAGGCGACATGTGGGACCGGCTGATAAACGGTGGGGACCTTGAGTCTGCAAAGGGGAGGCTATGTTTCAGTTATTGGCTCCCATCTTTGGGCACCCTATCTGGTTATCAGCAATGGCAAATCAAGGTGATGGGTCTCCCATTGCACTGGTTAGCGGCGGGTTGTGTTGGGGATTTGCAGGCATCCTTCGGCGAGGTGATGAAGTTCCTGTCCCCGAGCTTGGACGGGGACGGTAGATCGGTCAAGGAGGTCATCCTCAGGTCTCCAAACGGCGTGGCCTTTCCTCCTAAGCTCTCGGTCTCCCATGGAACACAACATTTCCGGGTGGATATTCTTGCGTCAATGCTGGGGTTGGATGGCATGACCCCACATGGTGGGGATCGGTCTCAGTCGAGAACGGGAATGCATCCACCCAGAGAACAGTGAGTAAAGAAGGTGGGGATGATGATCCAGGGTGAGTGCGACATGACGGGATCGCCCCTGAGTGGTGAAAGGGGGTTGGTGAACTCAGTGGTAGGTGCCTGTACCGCGGGAGATCAAAGTCAAACTGTGTAGAGGGAGGGTGGCACGCTACCTCGGCGAGGGGCGTGCAAATCGAGGTGGAAAAGCCTGTGGCATCTGAGGCTGACCGGGATATCACATTAGTGAACGCTGAGGGCTCCACTCCTATGTTCCAAGACATTCCTAAGGATGGCGTGTTGCAGGCGTCACTCTCGCCTCCCGAGAGGCCCGTTTTTCGGTTTGGACCAGGTTTTCGGATGGGGGTACAGTCCATGCCCCTTCTAGAAGCCAAGGATCCGGATTGTCCTTTCGGCCCAGGTTTGTTGGGCTTGGACTGGGCCTAGTCCTGGTGGGGCAAGGACCCATGCAAGGGCTCGGATCTGTTTTGTCCAGTTCGGCTGGGTAGTTCCTCAAACTGATCAAGGGTCTTTTACAACCTTAACCACTCGGAAGGGGCGGTTTCAAGCCCTTCATCTTCCGGTCCCACTCGCGTGGGCGAGAGTGATTCGGCTTCACCTTTGGCATGTAGTTTCACATCCGCCATGTATATATTGTGTTATTGTAGTATACGAATTCTATAAAATTGTATGATGCAAAAAAATTTAAAAGAATTAAAAAAAATTAATTATCTCAATATGTATATTATTTTATATAATGTTGAATGATAATATGCGGTCCGTGCGATCTGTGCGAACCACGTATATACACCCCTTAAAAGTTTATATGCGTCGTTCAATGAAGCATACAGCCCAATGATGTATATGTTTCGATGAAATAATATGCTTTCTCTATTGATACATATACCTTAATAAAAGATATATATGCATAGTTTACATGGACCGCATCGTATCATTATTCTTTATATAACAACGTATATATTTTCGGTGTGGACGGTAAATGAGTTCGCATATATCATTTTCCATGAAACATTGGATTACGGTGGACCAGTACTGGTGACGTGTATAAAATATGTCTGGGTTGGATAAGGCCAATAAGAGTTGGTGGTAGGCCCCCAACCTTTTTGACATTTTGTCTTTTTTATGATCAAGAGGACCCACCTGGACTCCTCTAAAGGACCACCTTCTTCTTCCTCCCCTCCTTTGAATGAGCAAAGAAAATCAGTCTCCAAGAAGACAGAAAATCTGTTTCTTCTTGTTATTCCAATAAAAACAATCTCATCCCCTTCAAAGTTTTTCTGTATTCAAGTTAAAATATTTCTGCATCAAATAATTACAATATATTTTTGTTCCTTAAAAATTCAATATATATATATATATATATATATATATTCTAGTTTCTGCACCTCTCTGGAGGTTTATACATCTGGATTTATTGAATTAAATAAAGATTATCCATGAGTTACGATTTAACAGATATTGAAAAGATAACAAGACAAAGAAACTTTGTAATCACCCGACCCAAGTTTATTAACCAAGCTTACATATGTATATATATTTCCTTTATTTGTATACTTGTATTACCAAATATTATCAGAACTCTCATGATCATAACTTAGATTATATAGATAATCTCAGATCCTTAATTAACATGCACGAGTATTCTCAATTTTTAGTAGTTGATGCCAGAATTTTCTCTCTCATTTCGACTGCCTTTACGAAAAACGTCTCCATATCTGGCATCGTGTCCTTGGCGATGCCAAGCTCAGCAAACGCAGCCAACCATGAATGCACGAGTGGGGTCCTCTCTTGGTCCACCAATTTCACACCAACGAGTCGTTCAAGGACCTTGATTACGCTCGAAGTCGAACCCACCACCACATCGAGGAACCCCGGCTTCTCCCCACTAAAGAAAGGTTTCCCGGCCGGGAAGTCCTTCACAATCTCCTTTTCCATCATTGTTACGTTCTCCACAAACTCTGCGATCGCCTTCTCCTGTTCTTCTCCTTGACTCGAAAAAATGGCCCCGATTAGCGTCAAAACCTGAAAACAACGATGTTTTGATTAGTTATTATAATTGGTATACATAGCTAATTGGGTGACCACGTAACTCAATCTTTTTTGGCAGTTCCCATTTTCTCTATACTAGGATATATACCTGGTTTTAAAATACAAGCGGTTATACATTCAATTTATTCGAGCATATATTTCATTATTTATGAAGATATAATTTCATTAGATAAACATATACTTTAACAGAAAAATTAGAAATATTTTAAAAAACCGCAAAAGAATGATCTTTGTTGCAAGCAAATAATTGATCACCTTCTGGTCGAAGAAATTTGCCCAGAAGCGAACCCTTGATCGCTCATAAGGGTCCTCTGGGAGGAGGAGAGGAGGATTCTTCCAGGTTTCCTCGATGTATTCGAGGATGATGAGCGATTCCGGGAGGGGCTTCCCGTCGTGTACCAAGACGGGCAGCTTCTTATAAATCGGATTGTATTGCAGGATTTTTTCGCTCTTGTTGTGGGCGTCTTCTTCTATCCATTCGTAGCTCACTCCCTTCAGATTAAGCGCCAGTTGGATCCTTTGAGAATAAAGACTTGCCCACAGCCCATATAGTTTCACATCCGCCATTAGAGCACACTCTTTAATTAATTATATTTTATGTTTCACTCGCAACTGGAATTGTTGTTCATCACCTTATTAATTAGTTGGTCAGTTTATATAGAGTACCCACTATCACAGAGTTTGATGAGAGGCTTGGCAAACAAGAAATAGAAGACTGAAACGGCAATATAAAAGGCGTGTTGGATACGAAATTGTAGATTTGTCGTTAGTGCTGAAAAATTGGATGGCCTTCAATTTGCAAGACCGATCCATTTAAGTCATGCATCGAAAGGTTAGGTTTAAGAAATTTTTAAAAGAATGAAAATAACATTTTCAAAATAATTAAACTTGGCCTGGTCGTCCCAAAGTGACATCATCTGACCTGGGAACTTCTCTTTATGTCAGCAATTACGTCACCTTCTTTTAACATGGGTCCATTAGAATGGAATAAAGTATTCTATTCAACCACCCCTTCAAAATTAAGTTACATTTACTATGTAATTTATTGTTACGGTTTTAAAACGTTACTTTAAGGTCATATGGTAACAATTTTATGTCAAACTGTTACCATAAATATTTCACACCGCGCCAAATTCTCCCGCTAAGGACTTCTCACATTGACTTCCCATATTTGATAACAGTTTAAAATTAAATGTTACTATAAGTTATGTATAGTAACAGTTTTTTAAAACCATTACAATAAAATTGTCACCATAGAGCTGTTTTCTTGTAGTGATAGGCCACCGCTCCAAGGCTACATGATCCCACGATGTGACAATGGTTGCACTTTCAAATATAAGATTGTCCCAATCCACCGTTTAACAGACATGCAATCATCCGTGGGCGCCGATATTTCCATCCACGTAGTTTTTCAATCCATTCCTTTTTAAAAAATAAAAATATGATTTTTTTAAGAGGTGAACCTATCCGATTTATTAGATTTTGTAAAATCATCCATTATGTCACAGGTCGACATCATATAGTCGAATTGGTCACAAAAACCTAAGCCCTCTCTGCGACTCATTCGACTTTGTATAATCGTCAGTTATATACTCCGTTTGACATCGCAGAATCGAACAGGTCACAGAAACCTAAGGCTCTCATATGACCCATTCGACTTTGTGAAATGGTCAATTATATATGCAGTGTTTTAAAATCCAACCCAACTTGCTTGGTTTAACTAGTTAAACATTCACTCGCGTTGAATTCCGGTTCGGTTTAACCATATAACCTGATGATATAAAAAATCAGTAAAACTCAATCAACCCACTGATTGAACCAACGGTTTTTGTGAACAGGCTGTGGGTTGATTATATCGAATGGTTCTTTATTCATAAAAATTGTGATTAATCACTTATTAAAATATGAAATCTAATAAAAATTTTAGATTTTATATACTAAAATCATGTTATGATGTTAAGTAAAACATTTATGTAAAGATTTTCTAAAATATTTTATATTTTTATTTAGTAATAATAATTAAAAAAATTATTATATTATAATTATGTCATGGTTCAAATCTGGTTGACCCAACAGTTGAACCAATGACCCTTGACTCATTCATTTTTTTTGTTCATTGAACGGTTTGATTTTTAAAACATTGTCATTATATCACATATTGACATCACATGGTTGAACTGATCCAGAGACCTAAGGCCCTCTCTATGGTTCATTCGACTTATGACATGATGGATGATATCACAAAGAGATATCCAAACACTGCATCATGTGATTTATCCTTCATGATACTGAACAATGCACCATCGTTTGAAGATATCATTTCATTGAGAACGCTATAGCACGCGAACACATTGTTTAAAACACAAAGTCGAATAGGTCGTAGAGAGGGACTTAGGTCTCTTTAACTAGTTCGACTATGTAATGTCGACCTATGAAATAATGAACGACTTCGCAAAGTCAAATGGATTACAAAGAGGGCCTTAGATCTCTGTGACCAGTTCGACTCTGTGATGTCAACCTGTAACATAATGGACGACTTCATAAAATCGAATGGATCGGGGTGGAGTCACTCTTTAAAAAAACTGCATTTTGATTTTTTGAGAGGGATGGGGTGAATAGCCATATGGGTGGGAATATCGGTGCCCATGATATATATCATGGCCAGCTGTATCTTGAGACCGGATCCAGATCCCTCCGATTTTTTTTCTTTCACAATGACGTTTTTTTTATATTTATGTAATCGTGTATATCCTCATGTTATTCTACAGTGAATTGATCTTGGTAAAACACTAAGGTGTAGATCAAAAATTTTCTTTAGAGTTTTTTTTAGTCACAATTTTTTTTTTCCGTTGAGTCTGGTGTTTGATATGATCCAATTTTGTTTTATTGGCATGTCCCTCCTTTTTAGATGATATAAAATAAATCATGTACATTCATTTAAGCAGCTTATGTTTTTTTTTCTTGAAATTCATATTCATACTGCAAATATATCTAAATACTATATGCATTATATTTTATTTTTTTTATGATTTTAAATAGTTTTTGTTTTTTTTTCTTGACATTCAATTACATTTCAAATGTATCTGAATTTTATATGTTTTATACTTTTTGTTTTTAATGTGATTTTAAACAATATTTTTTTTAAGTTAGTTACATTCGTTTTAAATCATGTACATTTATGTAAACAATTATATTTTCTGTGATGAGTTTCATTTTTCAACTCATTTACATTCATGCGAACATAATTTTTTATTTTGAATCTAGATACATGTAAAGTTTATCTGAATAATACATGCATATTGTGTTTGTTTTTTTATCTATGTAACTGTTTACGATGTTTTCGATATTTGTACATAATTATGTATATTGAAACTATGAGCATATTTAATTTTTTATATTCATTTTTCAACTCATTTACATTCGTGAAAGCAAATTTTTTTTATTTTGAATGTGAATATATGTAAGGTGTATCTGAATAATACATGCATATTTAGGTGAATAAGGACTGTGAATAATACATGCATATCTGAATAATACATGCATATTTGTGTGAATAAGGACTGTATCTAAATCTACATATGTATCTGTATTTGTTTTTGTATATGAAAAAACTAGTATAGGACTGTATCTAAATTTGTATCTGTATTTTTTTTTTTTTTTTGTATATGAAAAAACTAGTATATGACTGTATCTAAATCTGTATCTGTATTTGTATCTGAAAAAACTAATATACTTATATGTATTTGTATGTGAAAAAAACTAATATACTCATCTATAGCTGTATCTGAAATTCTAATATATTCATCTGTATTTGTAGCTGTATCTGAAAAAAGGTGTAAGTAGAGGTCGAAGGAGGTGGAGGTTAGAGGAGGGCTCGAAAGGTAGCTAATCCACCTATGATAGAAGGCGATAATAAGAATCCAACGGTGGTGACATCGGTCGTTGGAGATGAGGAGGCCAACCGGAATGGATTTTTGAAGTGGTGGACGACATAGGAGGGTAAAAAATGAATTTTTCAAAAGATTGAGTGTTGTATTGGGAGGTGGTTATGCATTACCGATCTATGAGGGATTGCTTCTTTAGAAATGAAAAATTCAAATTTAAAGAAATGATAGTATTGTTTTTACTGTTTTTAGCTTTTTTAAAAATTGAAACAGAGACCCAATAAGATAATGACACCTATTGAAGCTTCTCAATGAGGCTTAAATTTTGGAGTCCGCGGGACTGAAAAACATTATTTCTCATGAAGAATGTAACAATGACCAACAAAACAAGGTGTTCAGCAATCCTAGCCAGTTTGTGAGGGGAATAAAAACATAACAAAATAGCGGATGTGAAACTATATGCATGGGATGTGGGCAAGTAACTTCTCTAATAGGATTGAAATGGGGCACTTAAGATCAGGGGCACACTCTCATAGGATTGAGATGACCTATGAATATGTGGAAGAAGACCTTCCTATGAATATGTGGAAGAAGACCATCAAAACAAGAGCCCAAACCTCGTCCAATACAACCCAATATATATTATACGAGAAGGTCCCGGTCCCGGTCCCGGTTCATGAAGGGAGCCCCTCTCCGAATCTCTCATCATCAATATAATACATCGACGAGACATGAACATTTTTGTTCCTTGGAAGTTTTTTTATTATTATTATTGGTAATCAAAAGTAGTATTACTGTAAAGGTGAGAATTTGTACAAAATTCACAGTTCTTTTCAAAGAACAAACCAAAATGAGTGAATAAGGACACTAAGGAAGTTTCAAACAAGTCCCTAGTGTTTAACAAAAAAAACCCCTGTTGTTTTCTAAGAGCCAGCAGAACAGGTCTTTACATTATATTATATCATTTCACTCTCTTGAATCCTTCTGGGTGCCTATCCTTCTTAATAGTTTCTGCCAAGTCATGCCATAAATCAGATGGAGGTATGACAGTTTTTCCCCTCGTAGATTGATAGGCTGCGAGTAGATCCGCTGACGAATTTCCCTCTCTAGGAATGTGTGACACCTTCCAGGCATCGTACTGAGCAAGAGACAAATGAGTACTTCTAAGGGATTGAAACGCAATCCATGGGATATTACCTTTTCCAATCAGCCAAGCCCTTGCAGTGGTGGAGTCAGTTTCAATCCATAATTTTTTTAATAAAAAGGAACGACCTAGCAAGATTCCATGTTCAATCGCTTTGAGCTCTAATAGACTTATGGTGGAGATGTCTAGTCTGCCTGCCAGTTCAATAATGTACTCCGACTTGGAGTCTCGAATTAATGCCCCATAACCGCCTCGATCATCTGCTAGAGAGCCGTTGGTATTGAGCTTGAACCATCCTTCTTCGGGACTTAACCACTTCACAATGGATGTGACCTGCTCCTTTGGGATGACCTTTACACCAAAAGCATCTATGATTTTTGCATGATCAGGGGAATAGGTGACACAGAAAACCTTGTTGAGTGTCTGAAGGTGGATGTTCTCCTTAATTCTCCTCAAAAGAGTAAGTTTATGCTATTTCTTATCAGCAAATAGCATGTTGCTTCTTTCTGTCCATATGGACCATATTGTAGTTGTGATTACAATGTTGGTGAATTCTTTCTTGAGAGGGTCAGCAGCAGTAGTGGCAACCAACCAGCTTGGAAGAAGATCAAAATTGTGAGGAACCGGGCTAATAATAGACAGATCACGAAATAACTTGCCCCAAATGTACCTTGAGTAAGAGTAGCCCAGGAATAAATAATCCACATCCTCTGGATCAGCAGTACATAGGGGGCAGGTAAGAGATAGAGAGGGACTCCATTGCTGAATACGAACAAGAGTTGTCACGCCCCAGGGCGGCCAACCTCGGGTCGCGGCAAGTGTATATATAATATCAGAATCCACACAGGAGGTCAACAATATATATCATACACAAACAACCAGAATGACACACAGATAACAAAGGGCTGACATGATATATACACCAAATGCGGAAGCAAAAGACTGAATCTGTAAATAAACATTCTACAGACTCGATACTCAATCATCTGTCCTGTGAGAGCCAATGTACCCAAATACAACTGAACATATACATACATGTGCCAAGCACGGAAATCAAATACATACAGTCAAGAAGGGATGCTGATAACCTCTGGCACTCGCGGAAAGTGGCGCTGCTCCGCTACTGAAGAAATCCCTCGGAAAGCTCCAACTGCTGCTCCGGCTCCGACTCAGTGGCAACTGGGGAAAAATATGCGAGGGGTGAGCCACACGCTCAATGAACAGCACAACCCATGCATCACAGACAATATTGACCATAATTCAATTATTTATCCAGCCTCTACGACATAACAACATATTCCAGTGGTTCGTACTCCGCCGAACCACCACACCCTCACCCTCACCCATCAATGGGTGACATAGGCTATTGGGACTGACAATCATCCATAAACAAATCTAGCAGGTCGCTCATCGCCAACCCACTACACCCTCACCCTCACCCTACCACGGGTGACATAGGATTTTGGGACTGACTAGGCTGTTGGTCACCCTTAGTCCACCGGTAGTCTCTCCTCCACTCCGTAGGCCACTTGGTCTCCACCCACAACTTCAGCACAGTCCGTCACAAATATCGGGAGGCGCCTACTGATGTGGGTCCTCCGAAGGACGGCCTTTCTAACGCTGGGGTAGTCTCTACCGGATCCAACGAGGGGGACAGAACAGCCTATCCATACGCATATGATCCACTCGGATCCGCCGACTACACATCTCTACAACTCAAATGTCATGAACTCTTCAGAGTTCCTCCAGGGCGCATATCCAAGATGCGGGGAAACAAGTACAATCAAAAGCAGTGTTGGAATATCATTGGGGGAAAGAAACTCGGGAGGGCGGCGTGAGTTCCCGATATAGGATACCCCGACAACCAAACAAGGAACACGGAGTACCCTAACCCGGGTCTCACCGCTGTCCTCGCAAGGCCCCTCCCCTATAATATTCACTACTCATGCTAATAATCATACCAAACATACAACATCATTTATAATATTATTGGGACTAGAAACCTTGGGAGAGCAGCATGAGGTCCCGATACAGGACATCCCGACAACCAAACAAGGAACACGGAGTACCCTAACACGGGTCTCACCGCTGTCCTCGCAAGGCTCCTCCCGATAATATTACCTAAGGCATGCGATTTAACATACACTAGCATTTAACTTAATAAACAAACTAGTAGGACGCATACATAGGTCGAGGTTTCCTAACATGAAACAGGAGGCATGGTGCATGGCTCATACACATATCCTAAGGGTGCAAGTCCCTAACATGCAAAGTCTAGGGTAGCATGCACTCTACAATTAAATCATGCAAGCATGGATTACATATTATTGCAGGTTAATATACATCTACGGTGCCCCAGGAGAGGTCGGTATACGCCCAAGTGCGTATAACGCCTCTCTACTGGGTTGGATTGTCCCACTCACTCGTATCTGGGTCGTCGCGCGACCGTCCGTCTAGATCTGCAAGACAGACAATCAATATGGTGAGTTAAAATCCATAATCACCCTAAAATACATAACATACACAAATAAACACCCAAATTAATCATCCAACACCCTCGCAACCACCCGCACGGCCGGCCATGACCCGCACGGCCACCCGACCGCCCGGACGCGCCGCCGCGCCTCAGCTCACGCACACCGCACGCCTCGCGCCGGCCCGCGAGCACCCCGCGCGCCCCCGCGCGCAGCGCCTCGCCTCGCGCGCACCCTGCACTCGGCCACCACCTCGCGCCCACACCACCGCTGCTCAGCCACCACCTCGCACCCGCGCGACCTGCTCCACGCGCACCAGCCCGCCCAGCACCAGCCGCCCAGCACCTCGTGCACCAGCTCCTCGCGCTCGCTGCCTGCTGCCTGAGGCCCCCAGCCCGAGCACGCCAGCACTGCCAGCCCGTCCCGCGCGCCCAGCATGACCAGCACCCCGCACCAGACCCGCGCACACCCGCGCGCACGCCGCGCGCACGCACGCCGCGCACGCATGCGCGCATGCCCGCGCGCGCCCAGCATATCCGCTGCCTGGGCCGCTACCGCTGCTGCCTGCGTCCGAGGGCATCTCCCACCATTCCCGAGCACCCAAACCACCCCCCACCGACCTCCGACCACCTCCACCGCCCTCCGACGGCCACCCACAGCCGCCGACCTCCTCCCATACACAGATCCACACTCCTAGCATACATCTATGCAAGAAAAGTGAAGAAAAAGACCTTACCAAGGGGAGGAAGCGAAGTCCGGACGCTCTCCGCGCGCCGAAACCTTTCTCAAAGGCTCTCTTTCTCCCCGATCTACCACGGCCCTCGAAATGGCCCGAATCAGAGGACAAAGAGAGGGGGACGGAGTGGCTAGAGTCATCGGAATCGGGATTTGAAGACACCGGTGTGTAGATCGGGACCCGATCTACACTTCCCGTGCTTTAAGTTTCTTGGTTTGAGGGGTCTAGGGGGCTCAAACGGAAGAAAAACGGAGAAGGGGAGAGAGAGAGCTTGGGGAGGAAGATGATGAATAGTAACTCGGGAATTTTAGATCCCACTTATATAGTGTGCGACTTAAAAACCCGGATACGCCCCGGAACTGTGAAATTTTTGGGAACGTTACCGGAATTCGATGAAATTTTCGTGAGAGGCATAAAATGGCACCAGGACACCAAATATGCAGTTAGATTTCCAATCGGAGTCCTCTAACTCAGGACGATAGCTAACAGTCCAAAAATAAGCGGTTCCGATCGAAAAACCGATAAAAACCGAAAACTGCCAGAACGCTCTAACGGTTACCAACAGGTTAAAAGTGACACATATATAACATTCTTCCCCCCTTAGGAAATTTTGTCCTCAAAATATGCAAAAACATCTAGGAGGGGAAAAGATGTGGATACGCGTCACACCTGGCATCCTTGAGCTCCTAAGTGTCCTCAACACCGGAACGGTGCTGCCATCGCACCTCGACCAACTGGACGGTCTTGGTGCAGAGCCTCCTCACGCGGCGGTCCATGATCACAATCGACTGCTCCACGAATGACTGTCCGGCTCAGAGACGAGCGGCTCGAACGGGATGACGTGAGCAGGATCGTGGACACACCCTTACCCAACTGCGAACCCACCCCTCCAAGACGGAAGGGTAAGAATTGGCGCTGAGGTGAGCCTCCGAGTAAACTCCAGGAAGCTCTCCTCGCAAGACGGGGACCACTCGAACCGGACATCCTTCCGAGTAAGGCGGTTAAGAGGAACAGCTATCTTCGAGAGACCCTCGTCAAGCTTCCTGCAATAACTTGCCAAACTCCGGAAGCTCCGAATCCTAACAGGGTTCGACGGTCGACGCCAATATGACGCGACGAGCGTCTTGCCCGGGTCCACAGATATGCCTTTACCAGAAATCACCCAGCCCAAAAGGCCTTAACCTCTAACCAAAACTCACACTTGATCTTTCATCTATCTGATGCTTCCATGGTATCCCTTGCCTGGGAAAAGAAACCTCGGGAGGGCACCATGAAATCCCGATATAGGATACCCCGACAACCAAACAAGGAACACGAAGTACCCTAGCCTGGGTTTCAACGCTGACCTCACAAGGCCCCTTAATCCAGAAAGGAACACTAGAAGAAGACATCATTTTAAAGAACACTACTAACTCCTCCGGATCACCTACATCTAGATGATCACCCAACGATGTCTTTCAACATCCTTTGCAAGACCAGACCCAACATCATTGGGAACGGTCCAACAGAAATTTGGGTCACGAGCGACCCGCCTTCGCCTCATCCACACCCTCACTCCCGAAAGGAGACATTTTGGGACTTTGGGAGAGACTTAGACTGCTCTCTACCCCTGGTCCACCGGTAGCCTCTCCCCGCTCCGTAGCTCGCCTGGTCCTCTGACCGGGAGCCTGTCTAACGCCGGGGCTGTACTACGCGGATCCGACGAAGGGGAGAGCGATTCCACGCTCGCGACACCATTCAATAACCTCTTACCGGGTAGCCCCTACCTAGCATACTCCCAAATTCAGTACCCCTCCGACTGCATCGGCGGTACCTACTGATGGGAACTCACTGCCAGGACGGCTATAACCCGGCTTCCTTAACCCAAACAACCGCTCTTGACACTCACTCATCCAGATACCCCACACACTTGCATAATAACCACCAATTACACACACACCTATCCTTATACTAGAGAGCTGGGAACACAAGATGATACCTCGAACCATGACACCCGAAGGCTGCGCCTCCTCGGCCGTAAGCGCTGCAACTCTGCCCTGGACCAACCGCGGCTGAGGAGCAGGGGCACGCCTCGCCGGCTGCACTGGCTGCTGCTGACGGTAAGGCTGCTGCTGCTGCTGGCGCGGAAGCTGCTGCTGCAAGAACTGCGGCTGCTGAGGTGGCACTCGGGGTCGGTCAGCATCTGGGCAATTGTATCTGATATGCCCGATGCGCTGACAATGGAAGCAGCGCCGCTTCTCCGGCTGCCAGGACTGGATGGGCACTGCTGCAATGGGTGCTGGATCCCACACTGGCACCGCATCTGCTGGAGGAGAGGCAGCCGCTGACTGATCGAAGCGGGGCCTCTTCCTCTTGCGCTGCCTCTGGTCCTGACTCCCGGAAGGACTCTGATCTGCAGAAGGGGTCGGAACCGTCACCTGGATCCCGAGATCTCGCTCGACTGTCTTCGCCCGAGACACCAAGTCGGAGAACCTCGAGAATGCATGGGCGGTGACGTGCACCCGGATGGCGCTGCTGAGACCCAACTCGAAACGACGACACCGCGTCCCCTCATCCATCACCAAGGCTGGAGCGAACCTGGAAAGGCTCGTGAAGCGCGTAGAGTAGTCAGCGACCGACATAGTGCCCTGCGTCAACTGCTCGAACTCCCGCTCCACTATCTGTCGCGTCGAGAAGGGGAAATACTCTTCCAAGAAATATCCCCTGAATCCCGCCCATGTGAGCTGCGCCACTCCCTCTGGGATGTCCACCACTCGGGTAGCCCACCAGTCGGCGGCGTCACCCTTCAGCATAAAGGTGGCCAGGGCGACTCGCTGGCGATCGGTGCAAAGCATGGCCGCGAAAATGGTATCCACCTCCCTCAACCAACGCTCTGGCGCAAGAGGATCTGCCGACTGCCCATGAAACTCGGGAGGATGGAGCTTCAGAAAGGCGTTGAGGCCGCTCTGCCGCACTCGCGCTGCCGCCTCTAGCTCCTCCTCCCTCTGCAGGGGATCCTCAACTCCTACTGCCGGAACTGCCACAGGAACTGGGGGTACATCAGGTACCACAGGCGGATCTGCCGCCAAGGGGACCTGCGGAACTGCCTCGCGAGTCACCCTCAGCTCCCGAATCTCTCTAGCCTGCTCTGCCAACGCTCTCGTCTGTGTCTCCACCAAATCTGCCAACCGAGCGAAAGCACGCTCCCAAGCAGGAGGCTCCTGCGTCAAGGGCTCTCCGGTAGCATCCTCGTCTCTGGTAGGTCCGGAAACCTCCAAAGACCGAGAGGGACCTCGTCCGTGCCGTCCTCTGCGAGGAGGCATATCAGCACCCTAAGAAAACCAGACACTAGGATCAGAATACTCATATAGAAATCCTAGGACTCATCTCTACGAAAGGAAGACTATTGGCTCTGACAGGACCAGGCTCTGATACCAACTTTTGTCACGCCCCAGGGCGGCCAACCCCGGGACGCGGCAAGTGTATATATAATATCAGAATCTACACAGGAGGTCAACAATATATATCATACACAAACAACCAGAATGACACACAGATAACAAAGGGCTGACATGATATATACACCAAATGCGGAAGCAAAAGACTGAATCTGTAAATAAACATTCTACAGACTCGATACTCAATCATCTGTCCTGTGAGAGCCAATATACCCAAATACAACTGAACATATACATACACGTGCCAAGCACGGAAATCAAATACATACAGTCAAGAAGGGATGCTGATAACCTCTGGCACTCGCGGAAAGTGGCGCTGCTCCGCTACTGAAGAAATCCCTCGGAAAGCTCCAACTGCTCCTCCGGCTCTGACTCAGTGGCAACTGGGGAAAAATATGCGAGGGGTGAGCCACACGCTCAGTGAACAGCACAACCCATGCATCACAGACAATATTGACCATAATTCCATTATTTATCCAGCCTCTACGACATAACAACATATTCCAGTGGTTCGTACTCCGCCGAACCTCTACACCCTCACCCTCACCCATCAATGGGTGACATAAGCTATTGGGACTGACAATCATCCATAAACAAATCTAGCAGGTCGCTCATCGCCAACCCACTACACCCTCACCCTCACCCTACCACGGGTGACATAGGATTTTGGGACTGACTAGGCTGTTGGTCACCCTTAGTCCACCGGTAGTCTCTCCTCCACTCCGTAGGCCACTTGGTCTCCACCCACAACTTCAGCACAGTCCGTCACAAATATCGGGAGGCGCCTACTGATGTGGGTCCTCCGAAGGACGGCCTTTCTAACGCTGGGGTAGTCTCTACCGGATCCAACGAGGGGGACAGAACAGCCTATCCATACGCATATGATCCACTCGGATCCGCCGACTACACATCTCTACAACTCAAATGTCATGAACTCTTCAGAGTTCCTCCAGGGCGCATATCCAAGATGCGGGGAAACAAGTACAATCAAAAGCAGTGTTGGAATATCATTGGGGGAAAGAAACTCGGGAGGGCGGCGTGAGTTCCCGATATAGGATACCCCGACAACCAAACAAGGAACACGGAGTACCCTAACCCGGGTCTCACCGCTGTCCTCGCAAGGCCCCCCCCTATAATATTCACTACTCATGCTAATAATCATACCAAACATACAACATTATTTATAATATTATTGGGACTAGAAACCTTGGGAGAGCAGCATGAGGTCCCGATACAGGACATCCCGACAACCAAACAAGGAACACGGAGTACCCTAACACGGGTCTCACCGCTGTCCTCGCAAGGCTCCTCCCGATAATATTACCTAAGGCATGCGATTTAACATACACTAGCATTTAACTTAATAAACAAACTAGTAGGACGCATACATAGGTCGAGGTTTCCTAACATGAAACAGGAGGCATGGTGCATGGCTCATACACATATCCTAAGGGTGCAAGTCCCTAACATGCACAGTCTAGGGTAGCATGCACTCTACAATTAAATCATGCAAGCATGGATTACATATTATTGCAGGTTAATATACATCTACGGTGCCCCAGGAGAGGTCGGTATACGCCCAAGTGCGTATAACGCCTCTCTACTGGGTTGGATTGTCCCACTCACAGTATCTGGGTCGTCGCGCGACCGTCCGTCTAGATCTGCAAGACAGACAATCAATATGGTGAGTTAAAATCCATAATCACCCTAAAATACATAACATACACAAATAAACACCCAAAATCCCAAATTAATCATCCAACACCCCCGGCAACCACCCGCACGGCCGGCCACCACCCGCACGGCCACCCGACCGCCCGGACGCGTCGCCGCGCCTCAGCTCACGCACACCGCACGCCTCGCGCCGGCCCGCGAGCACCCCGCGCGCCCCCGCGCGCAGCGCCTCGCCTCGCGCGCACCCCGCGCGCACCTCCGCCACCTAGCCGCGCCCCGCGCGCACCACCACGGCCTCGCCGCGCCCTCCGCGCGCACCCTGCACTCGGCCACCACCTCGCGCCCACACCACCGCTGCTCAGCCACACACCTCGCACCCGCGCGACCTGCTCCACGCGCACCAGCCCGCCCAGCACCAGCCGCCCAGCACCTCGCGCACCAGCTCCTCGCGCTCGCTGCCTGCTGCCTGAGGCCCCCAGCCCGAGCACGCCAGCACTGCCAGCCCGTCCCGCGCGCCCAGCACAACCAGCACCCTGCACCAGACCCGCGCACACCCGCGCGCACGCCGCGCGCACGCACACCCGCGCACGCACGCGCGCATGCCCGCGCGCGCCCAGCATGTGCGCTGCCTGGGCCGCTGCCGCTGCTGCTTGCGCCCGAGGACATCTCCCACCATTCCCGTGCACCCAAACCACCACCTACCGACCTCCGACCACCTCCACCGCCCTCCGACGGCCACCCACAGCCGCCGACCTCCTCCCATACACAGATCCACACTCCTAGCATACATCTATGCAAGAAAAGTGAAGAAAAAGGCCTTACCAAGGGGAGGAAGCGAAGTCCGGACGCTCTCCGCGCGCCGAAACCTTTCCCAAAGGCTCTCTTACGCCCCGATCTACCACGGCCCTCGAAATGGCCCGAATCAGAGGACAAAGAGAGGGGGACGGAGTGGCTAGAGTCGTCGGAATCGGGATTTGAAGACACCGGAGCGTAGATCGGGACCCGATCTACACTTCTCGTGCTTTAGGTTTCTTGGTTTGAGGGGTCTAGGGGGCTCAAACGGAAGAAAAATGGATAATGGGAGACAGAGGGCTTGGGGAGGAAGACGATGAATAGTACCTCGGAAATTTTAGATCCCACTTATATAGTGTGCGACTTAAAAACCCAGATACGCCCCGGAACTGTGAAATTTTGGAACGTTACCGGAATTCGATGAAATTTTCGTGAGAGGCATAAAATGGCACCAGGACACCAAATATGCAGTTAGATTTCCAATCGGAGTCCTCTAACTCAGGACGATAGCTAACAGTCCAAAAATAAGCGGTTCCGATCGAAAAACCGGTAAAAACCAAAAACTGCCAGAACGCTCTAACGGTTACCAACAGGTTAAAAGTGACACATATATAACATAGGGTGTCTGTTAAGGAATGCTTGCCATGCACAGAAACAATGCTTTGGAGTTTGGAGTGGGTGCCATAACCATTTGGACCATTGGGGAGAGCCGCCCCTTGGTCTAACTGCTCTCCAAGCCTCAAAAAGCCCCATGACACCAGTTTTACTAGCTGGCCAGATAAGGATATCCTTGCCACATCCTCTGACCTCCAATTGCTGAATTTCTGACCAAACCAGGTCCAGATCAACTGAACATCTGTTCGATCTATACCATTTTCCGTTTCTGATGAAGGTTGCAACAATTGCTTTGGAAGGTGGACCCCAGTCATAATTCACGCGGCCTAGAATAGCCTCCAATCCTCTGCCATTTATCAAGGGATCGAACCATAGATTTATGGTTTTCCCTTCGAAGATCAAATAACGAACTTTTGAGAGGATCCATTCCCTAGCCTGAAGTATGCAGGACCACGATGAAGAGCATCCCGAATGCACTTTGACCTGCCATATATTAGACTTTTGCAGATATCTTTCCCTCATCCAACAAGCCCACATTGATTTTGTAGGGCTTACAAGCTCCCAGAACGGAACTCCCGCAGAACCCATAGACCAGTCTCAGATGCTTTTTATGCCTAGACCTCCTTCTTCAAAGGGCTTGCAAACTATATCCCATTTTACATGATGCACCTTATGATCAGACGAGTTTCCATGTCATAAGAAGTCTCTGATAAGTTTTTCAACGTCCTTCAAAGTTCTTCAAGGTATCCTTGGAAGTTCGATATATATGTTCTAGTTTCTTCACCTCTCGAGAGGTTTATATGTCTGGATTCATTGGTCGAATTAGTGGAATAGAAACATAAAGATTACCTGAGTCAAAATATTGAAAAGATAACAAGATAAAGAAACTTTGGAATCACCCATGCGATTTTTTTATTAACCAAGGTTACACAAACACAAACAAACACACACACACAGAGAGACTATATATATATATATTTCCTTTATTTGAATACTTGTAATACCAAATAGTATTAGATCTCTCGTGATCATAACTTAAATTGCATAGATAATCTCAGATCATCAACACGCACGAGTCTTCTTCTCAATTTGTAGTTGATCCGAGAAGCTTCTCCCTCACTACCACTGCGCGTTTACGAAAATCCTCTCCATCTCTGGCATTGTGTCCTTCGTGACGCCAAGCTTCACAAATGCATGAGTGGGGTCCTCTCTTGGTCCACCAATTTCACACCAATGACTCGCTCAAGGACGCTAATCCAGCTCAAAGTCAATCCCACCATCACGTCAGGGAACCTCGGTCTCTCTCCACTGAAGAAAGGTTTCCCAGCCGGGAACTCTTTCACAATCTCCTTTTCCATCATCGTCACGTTCTCCACAAACTCCGCAATTGCCTTCTCCTGTATGTCTCCACGTACGAGACACAAAAATGGGCCTGGTTGGCATCAAAACCTGAGATCAACAATGTTATGATTAGTTATTATACTAGGTTAGGCTAGTATATATATACTTCATCTTTTGTACAAATATATATATTTTATTAGATGAATATATACGTTCAAATAAAAATTCAAAAACCTTCTGGTCAAAGAAGTTCGCTCAGAAGCGGACCCTGGATCGCTCATAAGGGTCCTCAGGGAGGAAAGGAGAGTTCTTCCAAGTTTCTTCGATGTATTCGAGGATGATGAGCGATTCCGGGAGGGGCTTCCCGTCGTGTACCAAGACGGGCAGCTTTTTATATATCGGATTGTATTGGAGGAGTTGTGCACTCTTGTTTTCAGAATCTTCTCCCACCCATTCATAGCTCACTCCCTTCAGATTAAGCGCGAGTTGGATTCTTGGAGAAAAAGGACTTGCCCACAACCCATGTAGTTTCACATCCGCCATTAATGCACACTTATTAATTTTATATATGTTTCACTCAAAGCTGGAATTGTTCTTCGTCACATTATTAGTTGGACATTTATATAGAGTTCCCACCAATCTAGAGAGGCTTTCTTAGTATACAAGAAATAGAAGACTTAGCTTACATGGAAATATTATATTAGAGGCTTGTTGTATAAGAAATAATAGATTTGTTGTTAATGTTAAAAAATTGGAAGTTTTGGGAGTCAAATATGGAGGCGTTCAGATCATCACCTAATCTTTGGGGGTCAAATATTAGGCTTGAAAATAGCATTCTCTGACCCCGCTTAGGTGTGACATTGAGTTATCGCTCCTGATAGGTATATCGAGATATAGACAACAATCTATGCAGAATAAGAAAATATTTATTTGGTTGTTTTCTCTGTTATTTTCATTGGAAAACATAAAAATTTAACATTTTTGTTGTTTCGTTCACTTTGGATAAAGTAAGTGTCAGCGATGGATAAAAGTTTATGGCTTTTTGGATGACAACTATACCCCCACAAAATGTTTATGTTTATGAGTAAGTGTGAGAAATATGTGTGTGATATGACCATAGTTCGAAGTGTGGCCTCATGTACACATGCTGATGTGCGCCTCCAAACACACATTCCCCCGTATGCGGCGCATTTGCGCCCAAGTTTGAACTGAATTCAAACGTATAGAGGGCGTTCAAAGTTCAGTTTGAACCAACTTCAAACATACAAAGGGCATTCAAAATTCAGTTCGAACTAACTTCGAATGGTAAAACCTACATCTAAGTTCGAATTGCCATTCAAAAAGTAATTTAAACAGCCGTTCGAACAAAATTCGAATGTACAGAAGATGTTCGAAGTTCAATTTGAACGGGGGTTCGAATCCTTATCTTATGTACGACTGCAAGTTCGGTACATGCGGCCGCATATGCCATGTGCAAACTCCACTGCACATGGTTTTGAACTATTGATATGACAGATGTGAGATATTTTTAGGATGTGTGTCACAGTGTTTGGTGAGATAATTTTTTTAGAATGACATAATAATATTTTTATTTATTGACATAAATATATAAATCCTGATAAGAAATTCTAACATATACTAGAATAATTATCAGGCATATTTTGGGTGACAACTATACCCCCGCAAAATGTTTATGTTTATGAATAAGTGTGACAAATATGTTGTGATATGACCATAGTTCGAAGTGTGGCCTCATGTACACATGCTGATGTGCGCCTCCAAGCACACTTTCCCCCGTATGCGGCGCATTTGCACCCAAGTTTGGACTGAATTCGAACGTATAGAGGGCGTTCAAAGTTCAGTTCGAACCAACTTCGAACATACAGAGGGCATTCAAAATTCAGTTCGAGTTAACTTCGAATGGTAAAACCTATATCTAAGTTCGAATTGCCATTCGAAAGGTAATTCAAACAGCCGTTCGAACGAAATTCGAACGTACATAAGATGTTCGAAGTTCAATTTGAACAGGGGTTCGAAGCCTTATCCTATGTGCGACTGCAAGTTCGGTACATGCGGCCGCATATGCCATGTGCAAACCCCACCGCACATGCGGTCCGCACATAGTTTTGAACTATTGATATGATGGATGTGAGATAATTTTTTTAGAATGACATAATAATATATTTATTTATTGACATAGATATATAAATCCTGATAAGAAATTCTAACATATACTAGAATAATTATCGGGCATATTATTGGGCATATTTTGAGCCGGATTTGTGTTGGAAACTTGGATTTTGAACAAGCCTTTGGATTTAAATGAGTTTGGGTTCCACTAACTATTTTTTAGTGGAAACCCATTGGATTGCGTTCCTCTGGTCCACGAGATGAATGTAGTATATTTACATTTTCAAAACCATTTTGGGGTGAATGAGAAAATTAGATCCAAAGTTCTCCCAATAACATGGTGAAAGTGGTTGGTGGTTGGTGGTTGGGGAAGAAAAAGTTAGTCCCACATCGGTTGTTGGGAAAAAGTGTTATGCCTGTGTCATTTGGAGCCTTATTTTTTCTATCGGAGTCGCTAAAATTTTGGCTTTTAGCCACCTGCAGGAGTTGGAGCGCTCTAATTGAAAATTTGGCTACCTTATTTTTCTCCTAGAAGTTATGTATTTCCAATTTGGTATTTGGATTTAATTTTGTTAAAATCCAAGATGAAGAGGTTTAAATATGATTTTATTATGAGATGCTCAGTTTTGAGTTAGCTTTCGTACAAAAGTGGAATTAGATCAACTGGATTCATGTAGTAAAAGTTATGGGTATTTTTCCAAGTATACCCCGGGGATGAAAAATTCTGGCAGCAGCCCTGTTCAATGTTTAGCCCTCATTTCGGAATAGCTGGAGGGATTATTTGATCTTGGCATAAACATAAAAGTTGTAGATAATCTTCTTGGCTTTCCAGTGGACTTTGAATTGTGCAATTCGGAGCTATATTGAGGAAGTTATGGCTGTTCTAGTGAAGCATGTACAGAATTTCTAGTCAGGGATGAATTGGTCATTTGTATCCCTCTTTTGGCTACTTATGGACCCAAAAAAATATCTCTCCCTCTCTCTCCCACACCCCACGTCTACACTCTTGGGTCTCTCTTTCTCTCTTTCAATGCCCCCCATGTGTTTGTGTTATTTCCTCAAAGAGAAGAGAAGGAGAAGGTGAAGGAAGAAGAGAAAAGTTTGTGCAAGTAGTTGTTGTTGTTGTTGATTCTCTTCTCTCAAGCTCCCTCTCATGCCCTTCCCCCCCCCCTGATTTTCAGCCAAGAAGGAGGCTGAGGAGGGCTGTGGAGGTGGTGGTAGTGGTGGTGGTGGTTGAGGTGGTCGCGGGTGCATCGAGGGCCCCCGAATCTCCCCCTTTCATTCCCCCTCCCAAGGTGAGCTCTTCCCCTTCTTTTCTTGATTTTTCATGGCTTAGGGGGTTGTGGGGAGGTCATGCATGCTAGGTAATTGGTTTAGGGTGAGTGAGAAGTGTGGAGGAGGGGTTAAAAGGGGTTAAAAAGGGGTTAGGGAAGGCTGGGCGCGCGCAGGGGGCTGTCTGCCGCGCGCAGGAGGGCGCTGGCAGGCGCAGGCGGGCGCGCAGACGCGCGCAGGTGCGTGCGCGCGAGCACGTGGGTGCACGCAGAGTGGGCGCGCGGGTGCGCGCGGGCGCTGGCACAAGCGGGGGTGCGCGCGGGGCGTGCGCGCGAGGCGTTCGTCTGGGCACCAGTGAGCGCGCACGTGTGTGCGCGTGCTGGGGCATGTGCGGGGCTGCCCAGGGGCTCGGGTAGGTGCTGGGGCACCCGGGCATGCGTGCGTACGCGCGTGCTCGCATGCGTGCGAGCCCGTATGCGTGCATGTCTAAGTCTTTGGTAACTCTAGTGATTTCTAAGTGTTAAATTGTGATGTTACTCACCAAATTTGATGCCCTTATCTTGCAGATCTCGTCGGATGGGATGCACGAGGTGCCGGGTTGTATGGTGAGTGGTTCGATCCAATCCCCCCCCCCCCCCCTCTCTCTCGGGATGCGATCGACACGCGTAGACGCGCGTCGCGCATCGATGGGGCCCCCTAGCTATACTACTTGTGTAGATAAGTAGTATGGCCATGCTTGAGCTATAATATGTAGATATCTTACATGCTAGGCTTATATACATGTATTGTATTCATGTATGAATGATTGTGTTGCATGAGCCCCTCTAGTATGGGCATGTATGTTGTAAATGTGTATGGATGTATAGAATATGGCATGTCTTAGGTAGTATTGTAATACTACTCCCACCATATTAATGGAAATATACAGTATGATTAAGTCTGGGTTAATAACGGGCACCTGCCTAATATTCCCTTGCGATAAGACTCGAGGGCGTGGTGTAGCTATTGCGCCCATGCTAATGGGGAAAAGCTATGACCAGCTGCATGAGATGATGATCTCTCTCGCCCTCTCCCTCTGAACGAACTGAGTAAGTAGATGCGATTTCCTACTCGACTCAGGTTCGTTTGGAATATTGGCATGCACCCGTTAGTGCGCGAGATCGCGCTTGACCCTTTCTTTTAAGTTGGCGATATCCAACACATGCTTAAGTTAGGCCTTGTGATTAATGACCATGTATGCATGTTGTATGATTTATTATGATGTAAATCCATGTTAGGGAGTGTCCCTATAATTATTAGATGATTGTGCATATGGTTCATGCACATAGCTGGATATATTTATATGCGCATGTTAAAAACTGATAGGCCTATCTGAAATAGGCGTGGGTATGACCCGCTGTCGGGTTGTACCTTATTAGTTAGAGCGCTAGCGATGTAATCGCCCCGTGCATCTGAGCGATGCACTCATTTGGAATTCAGGAGAATTCATTAGCTTATGGGATTATTTCTACGTGAGAGCAGAGGCAACCCCTTTGTGTCTGAGCGACGCAACGGTGTGGGAGTATAGTAGTATTCGATATATCGATAAGTGATTATCGAGAGCAGTTGTTTTTCCATTGGGTTCGCTTTGTGAACATGGAATGTTTACTCCCAATGTCATCCGTGATGAAGAGGCCCGGGTTGTAGCTGTCCTGACAGAGGGCTCCCATCCGTAGGTACCACCGATGCGTTCGGGAGCGTACTGATCATGGGAGTGTACCAGGTAGAGGCTACCCGGGAGAGGGCTAACGAATGATATTGCGAGCGTGGAATCGTTCTCCCCTTCGTTGGATCCGATGTAGGAACTCCCCGGCGTTGGGAAAGCTGTCCTGACAGAGGACTCCCATCCGTAGGTACCACCGATGCGTTCGGAAGGTACTGATCGTGGGAGTATACCAGGTAGAGGCTACGCGGGGGAAAGGGCTACCGGTGGACCAAGGGTGTAGAGCAGTCTAAGTCTCTTCCAAAAGTCCCAAGAGTCTCCCTCCGGGAGTGAGGGTGAGGATGAGGTGAAGACACGTCGCCTCGTGACCCATTCGTTGTTCGTCCATTCCCATAGTTGTTGGGTCCGGTCTCATATCGATGTTCAAAGACATCTGGGTCAGTTATCCCGATGTAGATGATCCAGTAGTGTTGTGTAGACCAGTAATCCCGGGTCTCCTCAACCAACGGTATGGTCTCTCCCCAAAAGTCCCAAGAGTCTCCCTCCGGGAGTGAGGGTGAGGGTGAGGTTGGTCGCGCTGCCGTGTGACCCTGTTATCCATGGGTTTCCACCCATGTTTTCCTTGAAAGGAAAGTGCTTATGTATTGAACTGTTGTATGGTGATTGGTTTCCAGCCACTCACTGAGCTTGTAGCTCACCCCTCGCATACTGTTTCTTTTCAGGGGCAGTGTTGGGCGTGGAGTTGGAGCTTCCCTGTGGCGTGGTCTTATAGGCGTGGAGCGTTCTTCCGGCGGGTGGCAAGTGCGAGGCTGTCAGCAGTCCTAGAGTCATTGTATGTATTGTAAATCGTGCATGTGGCACAGGTTGTATTTTCTTTGGTCTAGACTTGGCTCTCACAGGATAGTGATTGTGTATTCGAGTCTATAATAATGTTTTTGGTTTACAGACATTGTTTATATATTATGCTTCCGCTTTTCAGTCAGTTATCATTATCCTTGCTTTGCCACCTTGTGTGTTGTTGTTGGAGTCTTTATTGACCTCAGGTATTGATAGCTGATATTTTATTATTGCCACGTCTCGGGGACGGCCGCCCTGGGGCGTGACAAAAAGTATTGAGGATTTATAAGATGGGCACTTTGTACTCTAGTGAATTGCTATCAGTGGACACCCTATGGTGGATCTTCCCACGTGGGCATATTGGGCGTTTTAGAAGCGCTCTTCACATGTACGCATCGTCGCTAGGAGCTGGAGTATTTTCTTTTTAGACTTTTTGTCAAATCAGATGGTGGAGATCATTTTGATCAGATGCTGTCACGCCCCAGGGCGGCCGTCCCCGGGACGCGGCAAGTGTATATATAATATCAGAATCTACACAAACAACCAGAATGACACACAGACAACAAAGAGGCTGACATGATATATACACCAAATGCGGAAGCAAAAGACTGAATCTGTAAATAAACATACTACAGACTCGATACACAATCATCTGTCCTGTGAGAGCCAATATATACAAATACAACTGAATATATACAGACACGTGCCAAGCACGGAAATAAAATACATACAGTCAAGAAGGGATGCTGATAACCTCTGGTACTCGCGGAACGTGGCGCTGCTCCGCTACTGAAGGAATCCCTCGGAAAGCTCCAACTGCTGCTCCGGCTCCGGCTTAGTGGCAACTGGGGAAAAATATGCGAGGGGTGAGCCACACGCTCAGTGAACAGCACAACCCATGCATCACAGACAATATTGACCACAACATATTAATCCAGCTATTCATCCCGCCTCTAAGGGGCAGGAACAACATAATGAATAATCCATCTTAAACCACTATTTTCATAACCCAGATCATACCCTCACCCTTACCCCTCAACAGGGGACTCAGGATATTGGGACTGACAATCATCCATAAACAAATCCAGCGGGTCGCTCATCGCCAACCCACTACACCCTCACCCTCACCCTCAACGGGTGACATAGGATTTTGGGACTGACTAGGCTGTTGGTCACCCCATAGTCCACCGGTAGTCTCTCCTCCACTCCGTAGGCCGCTTGGTCTCCACCCACAACTTCAGCACAGTCCGTCACAAATATCGGGAGGCGCCTACTGATGTGGGTCCTCCGAAGGACGGCCTTTCTAACGCTGGGGCAGTCTCTACCGGATCCAACGAGGGGGACAGAACAGCCCATCCATACGCATATGATCCACTCGGATCCGCCGACTACACATCTCTACAACTCAAATGTCATGAACTCTTCAGAGTTCCTCCAGGGCGCATAACCAAGATGCGGGGAACATGTACAATAATTAGCAAGGGTGGAATATCATTGGGGGAAAGAAGCTCGGGAGGGCAGCGTGAGTTCCCGATATAGGACACCCCGACAACCAAACAAGGAACACGGAGTACCCTAACCCGGGTCTCACCGCTGTCCTCGCAAGGCCCCTCCCCTATAATATTCACTAATATGCTAATAATCATACCATGGGTAAATCCTTAATTATCAACTAGAGATGTAATATTATTGGGACGAGAACCTTGGGAGGGCAGCATGAGGTCCCGATACAGGACATCCCGACAACCAAACAAGGAACACGGAGTACCCTAACACGGGTCTCAATGTTGACCTCGCAAGGCTCCTCCCGATAATATTATCTAAAGCATGCAATTTGCGTAAACTAGCATTTAACTTAATAAATAAACTAGTAGGACACATGCATAGGCCAAGGCTTCCTAGCATGAAAACAGGGGGCATGGTGCATGGCTCTTACACCTATCCTATGGGTGCAAGTCCCTAACATACAAGAACTAGGGTAGCATGCATTCTACATTTAAATCATGCAAGCATGGAATACATATTACAACAGGTTAATATAATCCATGGAGCCCCAGGAGAGGTCGGTATACGCCCAAACGCGTATAACGCCTCTCTACTGGGTTGGATTGTCCCACTCACCGGTTATCTGGGTCGTCGCGCGACCGTCTGTCCAGATCTGCAAGACAGACATTCAATATGGTGAGAACAATACATAAATACTTCAAAATACTCCAAAATATACCAAACTACCCAACACTCGGGCAAACGTGCATACGACCCGCACGCACGCTAGCCCGAGCACTCCGGCACACACCCGCACGGCCGGCAACCACTTGCACGACCACCCGACCGCCCGGGTGCACCGCCGCGCCTCAGCCCGCGCACCCAGCGCACCGCCGGCCCCTGCCCGCCGCCTGGACACGCCGTCGCACCAACCGGAGCACCGCGCGTCCACTATGCCCAGCCGCAACAACCCGCGCGCGCCCCGCACACCTCGCGTCGGCCCGCGAGCACCCCGCACGCCCCCGCGTGCAGCTCCTCGCCCCGCGCGCACCACCTCCGCCACCTCACCGCGCCTCGCGCGCACCACTGCCGCCTCGCCGCGCCTCGCGCGCACCTCGCCTGCCCCACCGCGCCCCGCGCGCACCACACTGCCCCGCCGCGCCTCGCGCGCGCACCACCCCTGCCTCGTCCAACACCTCGCGCACACACCACCACTGCCTCGGCCAGCACCTCGCGCACGCACCACCACTGCCTCGGTCAGCACCTCGCGCACGCACCCGCGCGACCAGCACCCCGCGCGCAGCTCGCCACCAGTCCCTCGCGCACAGCTGCTCGACCAGACCCGCGCACAGCAGCCCGACCAGCTCCCCGCACCAGACCCGCGCACACTCGCGCGCACGCCGCGCGTACGCACGCCCGCGCACGCACGCGCGCATGCCCGCGCGCGCCCAGCCTGGGCCGCTGCCGCTGCTGCCTGCTGCCCGGAACAGGGCCTGCCACTGCTCGAGCACCTCCACCACCACCAAAAGGCCTCCGACGGCCTCCGACCGCCTCCCACAGCCCCCCGACGGTCACCCACCGCCGCCGACCACCACCCAACCCTAGATCCATCCCCCTAGCATACATCTATGCAAGAAAAGAGAAGAAAAGGACCTTACCAAGGGGAGGAAGCGAAGTCCGGTGGCTCTCCGCGCGCCGAAACCTTTCTCAAAGGCTCTCCTACGCCCCGATCTACTCCCACCTCCGAGATGGGTCAAAACAGCGGAGAAGAGAGGGCGGACGGAGGGGTGAAACTCGTCGGAATCGAGATTCGAAAACACCGGAGTGTAGATCGGGACCCGATCTACACTTCTCGTGCTTTAGGTTTTTAGGTTTGAGGGGTCTAGGGGGCTCAAAATGGAGAAAAAGAGAGAGGGGAGAGAGAAAATGAAAGTGGTAGGGATGATGAATAGTAACTCGAGTTTTAGATCTCACATATATATAGTGTGCGACTTAAAAACCCGGATACGCCCCGGAACTGCGAAATTTTTGGAAACGATGCCGGAATTCGATGAAATTTTCATGAGTGGCTTAAAACGGCACCAGGACACATAATATGCAGTTAGATTTTCAATCGGAGTCCTCTAACTCATGATGATAGCTAACAGTCCAAAAATAAGCGATTCCGATCGAAAACCGAAAAAAAAACAAAAAACTGCCAGGACGCTCTAACGGTTACCAGCAGGCTAAAAAGTGACACATATATAACAGATACAATCTGGACCGTCCATCAGAGGAAACCTCAGATGCAATATAGGCCATCGGATCAACAGTTACGATCTGACCGTTGGTTGTTTGAATGAGGGGGTGCCTTAGACTCTATTTCAGTGAAAACTGAACAGAGAAATGGACTCCTACAAGAGCCTCTTCAACTAATTTTTTCCTCTATAAATACCACTCAGTCTCTGCATTTTCTAGCATCCAATCATTCATTGCAATAGGCATTCAGTCCCTTAGAGTTTGCATTCAAGTGTCATAGCATTCCAATAAGAGAAAGTTCAAAAAACACAGTAAGTTCGTTGGTTCAGTGGTTTGAAGTGCTGTTACCAGAGGACGATCCAACCATTGTATCTTGGGAGACTGTCGCTAGAACCCGTGAGCACCAATGCTGGATGAATATAGTCTTAAGGACATAGAATCATACTCTAGCCTAGATCTTCCTCTTTCCAGAGCAGAACAGACTCACCAATTCAATGCACTTCTATTTCGTTCTAGCACTGCTTTGTATATACTATTTTGCTAACAATTTATTCTCCCAAAACAAAAACATTTTTTTTCTTATTTTTGTCTATTCCCCTTTATTCCCAATTATGTCTCACCCAAAATTGGGAGGGGCCGGGGTGTGAGAATTGGTCATCCCAAAGTGACATCTTACCTGGAAACGCCCAGGTCACGTTTGTTGTCACGAACTTAGCAATGAAAATTTTCGTTGGTAAACGAAATGCTGACTTTTGGAAAGGAAATTTTTCCATGGCTATAACTTATTACTTATAGTGACGTGTATTTATGTGTTTACATATAAACACAAAAGTTATACTAGAATGTTTTATGACTGAATCATGAAGTAGCACTTACCTCACTTTCCTTTAACATGGGTCTATCAGACTCGGTAATCATCCACGTTACATGCGCCACCACTCCCTAGGCTACAGGATCCCAAAATGGTTGCACTTTGAAATAGAAGATTGTACCAATCCACTGCATAATAGACATGCCATGATACCAAATGTGCCATCTCTCACTTAATTAATTGTTTGATTTTGGCATAATATGTTCATGACTTTCAAATACACCTTGAGGCCTAAAGCCTTTGCTTAAATAGTGTATTGGGATTATGTCTCGATCCGGTGTATCACATCGAATGGCCATGATGAAACCATATTAGGGTTGGCACCTAATTGGTAGAATATTAATTAAGATTTGATCTTAATTAATATTTAAAGTGAATCTCCTAAAATAGAAAACAATATTTGTTTGTTAATTAGGAGAGTGAATATCTTCTAATTAATTGGAACAAAATTTGTTTGTTAATTAGGAGATTACTTGGGGAGAAAGTTATTTATCTCTATAAATATTTCTTAGGGTTTCATGGCAATACTTAGGCAAGGCATGATGCAATGTAGAGATCCTAAGGGAATGTTGAGAGGGTTCTAAGAGAGGCTAACTCTTTGAGAGAGTTTGTGAGTCTCTTAATGTATCTCAACTATCAAAGTAAATTCTCTGTTTTTGCCCCATGGATGTAAGCCCTAGGCTGAACCGCATATATCTTGTGTTCTCCGTGTGATATGATGTTTCGTTCTTCTGTTTGATCTTGTGTTTATTGTTGGCGTCCGCGATCGCCTTCCCAACAATGGTATCAGAGCTCCCAAGTTTTGACCTAAGAGGACGAGATATGAAGAACGAGTATCAATAGCGACACAGGTTGATGAATTCATATCATCGACGGATGTATTGTTGGAAATTCCAACAACGATGTGTCGTACAAGGTTTCATGCGAAGGGGAAGAGAAAAAAATCATGCAAGGTTGCATGGAGCTCTTGGTGGTGGAAGCGGCACATCTACTAAGGTGTGCAATGATGATACCAATTTGTTGCGGGTCCAAGATCCACCGAGAAGCAGACGTGCAGAGACGCTCGGGGTGCAAACTTTGAAGTGACAAGCGGAGGCACGTGGGAGAATCACGTGAAGCGCGGGTGCAGATTTCATCCAGAAGAAGATGGAACAGTGCAACACAACATATGGCATTCTTAATCGGGTATGGGAGGAGCTACGCCCCATGTGGTTCGGATAAAAGAGCGAGTCTAGCCATCTCGCGAGCGCATGTGGCATGTTCAAGGTGGAGATAAGATCCAGATCTTCTTTGGAGATCCATGAGCGTGGAATAGATACACGTGAAATCAAGTCATGGCATTGACTTGGGGATGCGCGATTACTGAGTTCAACTCAGGGGTTGATCGATGATAAGGCGAGTGTAGGCTTATGGATCTAACAAAATTGGGCGGTGAAGACGTCCGGAGGAAGAAATTCCTAAAATCCGTTCAGGATGGAGTTTTGTGAAGCAGGTCTTGTGCACAAAAAGTCTCGTGATAGCGACTTGAAGGCTGGTGAAGCTCAAGGAAGTCGAAGACCACTTGATTACAGGTGGAGGTGCACGGTTGCTCGCGGGGTCGTGCTTCAAGGACGACATAGAGCAAGGTGGAGACATCAACGGAAATCTTCTAAGGGGTTTGAGGAAGTCCGAGCTTACCGGGATACGAGGAGTCAAAGTGGAGATTGTTGGGATTATGTCTCGATCCGATGTATCACATCGGATGGCCATGATGAAACCATATTAGGGTGGACACCTAATTGATATAATATTAATTAAGACTTGATCTTAATTAATATTTAAAGTGAATCTCCTAAAATAGGAAACAATATTTGTTTGTTAATTAGGAGAGTGAATATCTCCTAATTAATTGGAACAATATTTGTTTGTTAATTGGGAGATTACTTGGGGAGAAAGTTATATATCTCTATAAATATCTTCTAGGGTTTCATGGCCAAACTTAGGCAATGCATGATACAATGTACAGATCCTAAGGGAAGTTGGAGAGGGTTCTAAGAGAGGGTAACTCTTTGAGAGAGTTTGTGAGTCTCTTAATGTATCTCAACTATCAAAGTGGATTATCTATTTTTTACCCCGTGGATATAGGCCTAGGCCAAACCACGTATATCTTGTGTTCTCCATGTGATGTGATGTTTTGCTCTTGTGTTTGATCTTGTGTTTATTGTTGGCTTCCGCGATCGCCTTCCCAACATAGTGGAACAAAGGGAAATTAGGGAGAATAAACTTAAAACCTTGTTTGTTTACAAAAATATGTGAGAATAAAGCTGTTATTGGTATTTTCTCTGGACTTGTTATTTCCATGATCTATTACATTAATATAAGGGGGCACACACGTCAAATCAATTGTTATGACTTTTTATAAATCAGGGGATCCACATGTCAAATATTTTTTCATTTTTTTATAAATTATTATCAACATCTTGTTCATATTTTATCCATAATTTATCCATGACCAATCAAACAACAAAACTTTATCATTACGCTTTCTGACAAGTTAAAACATAATCAAATATTACATAGACTATTCTTAATCTATAATTCCAGGCATTTTCTGGGTCCTCATTTTTTTGGTATCTCGATCTTTTTGGTCATCAAAACTCTCCCAGCCTGACTGTTATTTTTTTTAGGTCTCCTCTTTACTTTTCTTTTTTATTTGATTTGGATTTCGTTCGTGCATTGCTATACACTCTTAAGTATGTTTTTTTTTTATATATAAAACAATAGACAGATGTCTCAATTTTATTATTAAAATTCGAGTAATGCCCAACCCAAAACATAAAATGAAACTCTCCGAACCAAAGACTGGTAAAAGAGAATGATATCCCCCTACTCCTCAATCAACAACCCCACCCCCCGGCGCCGCCGCTACCGAGAAACACACACCCCATGCCCTCCCACAACAAACACCCCAATGTTTTTATAAACCCCACCACCATATGACATATCCCATACACTAAGTACGTTGTTAATTTCTATACTGTTATGCATCCCCTAAAAAAAAAATGTTAAAGTTGTTAACCACGTATACTGTTACGTATGTATATATATTATTAAATCTCGTACGATGTTATTTATCCTATACATTGTTACATAACTTACACTCGACAAAAAATTTAACCCCGGGTGTTGTGGTAAATTAAAAAAAGTTGATGAGCTAAAAAAATATACAAAATAATTTAAAATACTTTGAAATAGTTTCCCTAAAAAAAATCTTTAACTTGTATATATAGTTTTTTTTAGGATTCTTACATATATAACCCTCTTAAAAACTGTTTTTTCATAATTACCCCTCTTACATTATCGATGACAAAAAAACACTTGTAATATTTAAAAGTAATGCAAATGTACTTTTCCGTGAGACACCATTTAAAACCCAGAGTCAATCATAGTCATTTTGTTAACCCTACTAGGTGAAATTACTTATTTACCCCCATTCATACTATGAAAAATTTATTTTTACATAAATACCTCTACTATATTTTGTTTTTGTCAAACTATCCCTGTAAAAACCATCCTTACAAAAATCTCTCTCAAAATTTCATAAGTTATACATCAAATCTTCCAACTCTTATCCAACCGACCTCTCATAAACTATTAATTTTAAAATTCAAAATTCAACCCATTACACCAAATCCTCCATTTCTTGCAAGTCTCTCAAATTGATAAACTAATACTACTATCAGTCCACAAACATTACCCACTGAGCTCCATGAAAAACACTCACCCATGAAGAATGTAACATTGACCAACGACAAGGTGTTCAGCAATCCTAGTTTGTTGAGGAAAACAAACAAAAAACAGAAGAAAATGGAGGATGTGAAACTACATGGGATGTGGGCAAGTACCTTCTCTCATAGGATTGAAATAGAACTTAAGATCAAGGGAGTCACCTATGAATATGTGGAAAAAGACCTTCAAAACAAGAGCCAAAACCTCCTCCAATACAACCCAATATATAAGAAGTCCCAGTCCTCATCCATGAAGGGAAATCACTCCCCGAATCTCTAATCATCCTTGAATACATCGACGAAACATGGAAGGACCCTCCTCTCCTCCCCGATGACCCTACAACCAATCCAGGTCTGCTTCTGGACCAATTTCATCGACCAAATGGTATGCATGATCTATATATCATGCCATAATGGAACTACTAATCAATGCAATCACTCTCTTATGAATTTTTTATCATAATGTTTCGCAGTTCATACAGTCTAGCAAGTCCATTCTTCTGTGCCATGGAGAGAAACAGGAGAAGGCGATTGCATAACTTGTGGAGAACGTCGCAACGCTGGACAAGATCACGAAAGAGTTCCCGGTGGGGAAGCCCTTTTATAATGGTAAGAGGCCGAGATTGCTTGACTTGGTGGTGGGTTCGTGTTCCAGGTGGGTAAAAGTCCTTGAGCGACTCACTGGTACACAACGGGAAGCCCCTCCCCGAATCGCTCATCATCCTCGAGTACATCGAAGAGACCTGGAAGAACCCTCCTCTCTTCCTCCATGAGGACCCTTATGAGCGATCGAGGGTCCGCTTCTGGGCAGACTTCTTCGACCAGAAGGTGATCAATTATGTATAAAGTACAAAATCCTTTTAAAAAAAAATTTAAAATATATATTTATTTAATGAAATACATATATTTATAAAAGATAAAATATATGCCCAGATAAATTATAATTTCTTGTATTTTCAAAACCTGGTTTGAGTAAGATGGGGATAGCAGAAATAACAGCAAAAATGACCGAGTTGTGTCCACCAATTATACATAAGTTCCATCTATTACTATTGCATTTTTCATTCCAGCAGCTGGGAGTAGATCTAGTCCATGTTCTTTTTTTTTTCCCCCCATCTTCACTTTGAATGTGTTTTGAAATCACATCTTCAAAGTGGTCTTTATAAGTGAAAGACTTTTTTTAGTTTTATTTGTTTGTTTTTTCATTATCATATCTTAATCTCTCATATCTCTTATCTCAATTTTCATCATATTATAAATAACTAATTTTATTTTAAAATGGATTCTATGGGATTTTAAATTTTGAATTGAATATCTTTAATGAGATGAAATTTAGATACAATTCAAATATTATATAAATATGATTTAAAATTTCATAAATCTAGATTCACATATAAGAATGAGAGAGATTGAGAATTTACAAAACAAAATAAAATAAAATAAAATAAATTGGAGGCAGACGTGAAGAATGAAAAAAAGAAAAAAAAAAGAACTTGGCACACAAAATAATGAACTACCTGAGGTCAATTATGTGATTAAAAAAACCAGGCCCAAAAGTGAAAATTGTTAATATACCTTTTTTCGGAGAGTATAGTAACTTCGCTCTCCAACAATATATACAGTAGGGAAATTTGCATGTATACCCTTATTAAATATGATATTTTGCGTTATACCCCCATTAAAAAGTTAATTGCATCTATATCCCTAAAAAAATCTTTCATGTTGCAACTGTACCCTTGAAGTTAAGTTCCGTCGGATGAGAGTGGAATATACCGGGAATATTCCATTAACGGCGTTAAATGCAAAATGAATTGATCAAACTACTCTTTGGACCGTAGGAGCTTAAAAAATTGCATTTATACCCCTGTGTCTGTCTGAAATTTCATCTATGCCCCTGTGTTTGCCTAATGCTTATAAAACTTATTTTCTTCAACCTCCAAACCTGCTGAAATCCTTTTTTTCTCATCTTCTTCAATGATTGATTGAAAACCTTATAATTATTCAAAAGACTAAGATAGATAGTGTTTATTTGGGTTTCACTGACAGATTTTATTTTTCATAATAGAAAATCTATCAACAAACACTATTTCAATCATATAACCATACCAGAAAATAATCACAAAATTCATTTTGAAATAAAAAAGCAATGACTAATTGCCCTTAAAAAATTATGAAGTGATAACTCCAGTTCCTTTCATTCTTTTTGAAACCAGAAGTTAGGTATTTCATTCTAAAGTGAAAAACAAAATAAAAAAATTTACTAAAATAAATTTTTTTTGTTATGGTTGTTCATTTAAATTAAAACATTATTAAAAAAATAACGTAATACAAACTTTAACTATTAGGATTTCTATTTATTTATTTGATCTTCTATATAAATGACACAATAGTATTAAATATGAATTAAATGAAATAATCAAAATTACATGTTACAAAAAAAAAAACATAACGTGTTTAAAGACTTTTAATATCAAATTATATCTTCAATTGTATGTGAACATCATGTCAAGAGTGAGTTTTGCAACCTCCAGACCTATTGAAACTATTTTTTCTCACCTTCTTCAACATAAAAACAAAATATACCAGGATCTAGCTAAATTCTTCATGTTGAAAACCTTACAATTATTCAAAAGACTAAGATAAATAGTGTTTATTTGGGTTTCATTTATAGATATTATTTTATATAATAGAAAATATCAACAAATACTATTTCAATCATATAACAATTCTAGAAAGTAAGGCATAATCATCCTGACTATCACAGTGAAAAAAATATAAAAATATTGATTGGCAAAATTTTCATGTCAGATGATCCTCAACATGTAGAATAAGCATCAATTAGCATAATACACCACATAGAGACAAAAAAACACCGATTGATTGTAGGATGAACAAAAGTAAAAAATTTAAAAATCACAAATTTTATTTCAATGTTGAGATTTCACGAACAAAAATCAAAAGACAATAGAATCTCTATTAGCATAATGAGAACCATATGGAACTCAACAATGATCCACTCCAAGCATAGAAGAACAAAGTAGAAATTTGATACTTTTTAGATAAACTGTTTAAACAATTGTCTTGATTTTAAAGTTGATATTATAAATATTTCAAGAAAAAAAATGGATCTATGTATACTTGTCTATTCAGCTACTTATTTTTGCTGTTTAATAAACAAGATCACACTGATATGTGAAATGTATAAGCATTGAAAAATACAAGACATATATTCTCTTATATGTTCTTATATGTTCCTTTTTCTGAGCCTTTATCAATCTTCCAAAACCCTCCATACCTAAAAATTAGATCAACATGAGTGTCCTATTCTAACTGCAATACAAAACAACATAAATTATATGTTCAGCCTTGGTAACGGAGATGGACGGAGGGGCATAGTTGTAACACGAAAGAAGTTTCCAGGGGTATAGAGGCAATTAGCTTTTCAATGGGGGTATAACGCAAAATACCATATTTAACAGGGGTATAAATGCAAAATTCCATGGGGTAAAAGAGACATTTCGTGGGGTAGAGTTAGATTCGTAACCATGGTTGATTCAGCCTTAGTAACGGAGACAGACGGAGGGACACAGTTGCAACACGAAAAAGAATTTTAGGGGTATAGATGCAATTAGCTTTTTAAGGGGGGTATAACGCAAAATACCATATTTAACAGGGGTATAAATGAAAAATTCCCTATATAGTATTGTATTTACCTATAATAACTGATCAAAATATTGTTACATAGCAAGTTTTGCCACCAACCAGACCCATTTTTGTATGTTGTGGAGGCTAACAGGAGAAGGGCATTACGGAGTTTGTGAAGAACGTAACGATGATAGAAAAGAAGATTGTAACGGAGTTCCAGCTGGGAAACCATTCTTTAATAGCGAAAAGCCGGGTTTCCTTGACGTGGTGGTGGGTTGGTGGGTTCGGCTTTGAGCTTGATTAGGGACCTTGAGCAAGTCACTGGTGTCAAATTGGTGGACCAAGAGAGGAACCCACCGATGCATCATGCATTCATGGCTGGATGCATTTGCAGAGCTTCGCAGCGCTGCTAAGGAGACAATGCCACAGATGGAGAGGTTTTCCACAATGGTGATGGAAGTGAGGGAGAAGGTTCTGGCATCAACTACAGATTGAAAAGACTCGTGCATGTTGAGGATATTGAGAATTATCTATGTTATTCTAAGTTATGATCATGAGGGTTCAAGTAATATTTAGTATTACATGTGTATTCAAATGAAGGAAATATATATATATATATAACCTTGGTTAATAAACTCGTGTGCTTGCAAAAACTAGAAGATATCAAACTTCATAGTGAGCACCAACATCAAATTTGGGATTCGAAACCATGGTGAATCTCTGGAGGAGAAGGAGATGAAGCTGTGCATGCAAACTAGGTGAGCACATTGCGCACACGGGTTTGCGCTCAAACTGATGCGCATCGTGTATTAGTGAGTCCCTTCTACGAAACAATCCAATTCATAAGAAGGTGCTCGACCTAGTACACAACGGAAAGCCAGTCATAGAATTACTTCTCTCGTACTTGAATACATTGAAGAAACCTGGAAGACTCCACCTCCCCCTCCAGAAGATCCTTAGAGGAGATCCAGGGTCCACTTAGGGCTAACTTCTATACATACCTTCTCCATATCATAAGTAGTTCTCCATTCATGCTTATATAAGATGGATGAATCTTTTCACAAGGTCTAGCACTGGTGGCCTTCCAATTGTCTTTGAATGGCTTGAGAAATCCACAAGCAGTGCGTTTGAGAGATGATTTTGGCTCCTCCGGAGCTTAAACGCTGGCCTTTACAATACTCTGTATTGAAGCGTTCAATTTAGTAAGATTGTATACCATTTGGCATCAATACTATAACCATGTTGCAATTACATGCAACAGAGTATCCTTCTTCTTGAGTGTATAACTGCATTATTTAACGTTTTGAGCTAAAGAAAGTTGTTGTCAAATACCTCTCAAGCAAATAATCCATCAGTGGTGTGTCTAAGAGCTAAGATCCCTTAAACATCTTTGTTGTGATTGGGTACTCTATATTTCTTACACCCAAAACCCTTTATGCCTATCAAAATCTCCCTTTTTACACCTAGAACCCCCTATCATGTCAAAAAAAATTCCAGGTTCCCACATAAAATCACTATCATGCCTTCGGACTGACCCGAAATATCATCTCAGAAACATTCAGCTAGAACAGCTAGAAGAGAAATCATGAGTTAAATGAAAGTATGAAACGCTCATTAAACTTTTCGGGTGTTCCAATGTTATCAGGTTGTATCCAATACACTGAATGGATGATAGACAGTGTACAACAAATCCCAATAAACATTAGGCTTAATGGAGTCCAAAGTAAAAATGAAATGGACATCAAGCTTAGGATTAACAGTCATGGATGAAAATTAGAAACATAAATAGTAAAGTATTACCAACTTAAAGCAGGATGTGCAGAAGCAGGGAGAAGTAATACCAATTCAAATTCAATATCTTTCTCACAACATGTTTGTCCAGATTGAACAAAAAATAAACCAAACAAGGGCAGAATGATTTGTCGTCGAAATAGGGTCCAAGCCACATTTAAGGATTCAAATTAACACTAAAAGCAATGCATGCATAAACATCATTACCATCATCTAAGTCAAAAATTCTTTTTTGGCTCTCTTTCCTCTTGACTCTTTAGCTCTTTCCAGCTTGCTTTTCTTTGGCCTTCTGAATCTTCAAAACCTTCTTCACTATTTTTTGCTCTTCAACCAAGAAAGCTCGGATGATCCTGAAACAAAACCACAAGGAAATATGCTAAGATGAATTTTTATATTAACAATTGTGATATCTTCTTCCAAAAAACATATATAGGGAAATTAATAGCGTACACACCTTTCCCTAACTGCAGCTCCAGACAATACACCACCATAAGCACGGTTAACAGTCCTCCGGTTCCTTGGGAGTCTAGACCTTTTGTACTCCGTGGGTCTCAAGTGTGGGATCTGGAAAACCAAAACAAAATCCAGGTTACTTTTTTTTTTAATTTTTTTATGGAAGTAAAAAAAATGTCCAGCATACATTAATGCTTCGCTTAACAAAAGAGCTAAATGTCTTTTGAAATAATAGAGAACCCTAGGTGAACTCTATAAAAAATGAACACATCAATCAGTAAAAACATCAACATAATGCAAGGGAGAGAATTCTTGTTACCAAGCAAATACAAGACAGATGTTCCATACTTCCTAATCAATAACAGTGAATGTAACAATGAACATTTCATTGGTCACAGTCTCTGATGACTGATAAAGATGAATTCCATCAAGATAGTAAGATTCAAAGCACTAGAAAATGAAAAAAAGTGGACTCAAAGCACTAGAAAACGAAAAGAAGAGCACCCAATATTACATGCCAGATCACCCGAGGAAAACTGCTGCAACTTCCACAGGCAAATTCAATTGAACATCCCAGCAGAGATCCACACCCAACATCAACTAGTCATGATATCAGATAAACTAATTACCATTAATTTCATATAGAAGAATGGAAATCATGATACAGGCAAAAATATATTACAACACTTGTTACGAATCAATTATCTAGTAAAGAACCATTAGTCAATAGAAGAGACAATAGCATATACGGACACAAAAATACACCTCAGAATTAAGTATTCCAAATGAAAACCAATGATAACACACAGGACAAAAAGACAATATCAATGAAAAAAAGGAAATATTAGAAGCCCACAACCAAGCAGTTTGTGAAAAAAAAAATACTAAACAGTAATAAAATGATGACATAGCAACATTATACATTGCATGCATTGAACACTGCATAATTAAAATACTAATCATCATATAATAAGATACAGTACATAACACTAGGAATTTTCATTTTGATCAAAAGTAACACTGAGAAAATCCAATGATAATGCACAGGACAAAAAGACAATAAGGGAATCAGTGCAAAAAAGGGGAAAATGTTGGAATCCCACACAAGCAATTTGAACTTTGATATAAAAAAAAAATTACGAAACAAAAAAAATGATGACAAAACAACATTGTGTGCATAAAAACATTGCAGAGTCAAACTACTAATCATATAATAAGATGCAGTACATAACACAGAAAACAATCTAAATACACATGTGAAACCATATTTCCACAGTTTGTATTAGAACACAACATTGACACATTTAAATCAGAAATAGGACAATCGAATAGGGTGGAAATAGATATCTTCTAACAGTATAGTTTAGACCATCAAAGAGCAGAAGTACTCCAAGGAGAAAAGGAAATGGTGAATGCATGTGCATGCTTTACAGGCTGATATGGTGAATCAAAGTTGTGATTCAACATTCAACACCAAAAAACTATGCAATTCACACAAAGAATCATACATTTGCCTATATGCATTTCACAGAGATTGGAATAAAAACAGTGACATAAAATCCAATTCTTCAGACACTGGCAAAGGAGTCTAATGAAATAATCTGGACGATAGAAACATCTTGTGGAATGCTTAAAACTGCACTTCACAGATGCACAATTGAAAATAAACTGGATTTTGGAAACAAATGCAATTGTCCGAACAGAAAATTAAGGCAATGACAATTGACTAAACACAAAGACTACAAATAAAAGAGGACACATGATGATCTAGGAAACTTAAGTCAGAGTAGCAAAATTCACTAAAAAAATATTGTATCTATGAAAACATAGATGTAAGTCAATCCACTTCGAAAAGCACATATAGAGATGTCTCATTTCATTTAAAATATAATCCATGACAGGAACTTCAACAACATAGTCCACAACATAAAGTACAACGTAATATGCACAACACAAAGGAATACTCATGTTAAAAATCCAGAATTTACAGTGGCACAAACTGCTTCATCAAAACATTTTTTTATAATGGAATCATAAGATAGAATACTTGAACATGTATCAATAAAAACATCATTTCTAACCCTTTCAACTGTCCCTATTCCGAACTATATGTAACACAGGGATCCAATACTAACAATCAACTAAACAAACATGCTAAAGCAACCAATCACAAAACAATAACTGAGCATATCGAATCACAGCAGATTTTAAAAAGGGAACAGAAAAATAAGATTAAAATACCCCTTGGATCTTCTTCCCAGTCACCGGGCATTTCGGACCGCTCGCCCTCTTCTTTGTGGTTTGATAGACAAGCTTCCCACCTGCATTCACAACCCATAAACACTAAAAAATTTATATTCACATAAAAAATTGACGCTTACAATAAATAAATAAACCATAAAAAGAACTCATTGAAAGCCATTTAAACAAGACCTACAGTGACAAATAATTGAACATCAAAAAAAATTAGATGCAACGAGCACGTCGAATTTCTATTGTGAAGTTAAGGTTTTCACGAGATCACACAAATGAAGAGTCTTGACACGATTCGTAAAGCATGGATCTTTGACAGATCAGGCAAAAGAAACCAAAAAACAAAAAAACAAACATTTCTGAACAAATCTAAGAATATAGGGTTTCGAAAGATCACCTGGGGTCTTGACTACTCTGGTCTGGTTGGATTTGGTGGCGTAGCTGTGCCGCTTACGATAGGTCAGACGTTGAACCATGTTTGCCGATCGTTTTTGGGGTTTCTCTCGGTTAGGGTTTCTCTCGAGACCAGGCGAAGAGGGGTTTATTCCAGGTCGGCGACTTAGTATATAAAGGCGGATCCAATCATCTTATTAGGTTTCACCTAAATCGGACGGTCAGGAACGATTAGATTCAACGGCCAGGATTGGACAGATAAAATATTGGGTGGGTCGGCCTCTTTGTCTTTAATGGGTGACATGGGCTACAAGACTGTAATGTAATGGACTCCAAACACTTGTGCCTCATCTTCAGTCCATGGAGTATAAGGTACATGGGAAACTGTTACCCACAGTACATTTTACAATTTACAATTTAAAATGTAGATTTTACGTGTTTTTAATTTTTTTAAAATTATATACTCATTTAATATGATATATACATTTATAAAAAAAATAAAATATATATATTCTAACAAATTAAATATTATCAATTATTAAAAATGTAAAAAAATTCCACGAAGGTATGCAACTCGATATAGTGAGTGGAGAAAACTAAGAAGATATATAGGTTTGAATTTGAGATATAAAAAGGACTAAGTGTAATAGAGGTCCTTTTATTTTAGAAAAGTGTTGTTACACTCGGTCCTCTTTACAGTATTAAATGCAGTCTCATATGTCTCATTAGCCCCTTATGAGCTCACTGTAACAAGTTATATGTCTCATTGAAAATTTTCACATTTTCTATAAATGATATCATTCAATTCATTGAAGAATATGCTTTTTCTTTTATAAAAATACATGTTAGACAATGTATATGATTTAAAAATAAATAAAAACACGAATGAATTGGGCTTTGAGCTGTAAACTAAAAGTGAACATTTTTGTTACTGAAATTGGAGTTAAAAAAATATTGATTGTGTAACCCCCACTCACTTTCTTATGTTATTAACATATGTACATGATGGAAGAAACTGTGAGTCCGTGTCTTCATCTATGGTAGTGCTATTTAGATTTACACCCCATTTGAAAACGGGTCTGGGCATCCTTTTGATTCACAAGAAACTTTTTTTAAATACATTTTCAAACAGAAAAAATTGGAGTCAAAAGCTGCAGGCATATTTATATGAAAAGTGTTTAAAACCTAAGTGTTTTAGAAGCTGTGGACAGGTAACTTCCTGTAAAATCAGTTTTAAATTCAACTTTTATGTAAAATTAGTATTGCAACTTTGCAACCAAATGCAGCCTTAGATGCAAAAGTTAGCTTTCAAAAAATCTAAGTGTTAAAACTCGACCCTTAAATAACACTATTTTGCTAGCTGTTCAAACATCAATTTTTATTGTAAAGAAAACACCTGAAACAAATTGGAACTGTTAAATGTCCAAAACTCTACTCCTATGTTTGGTTTGATAATAAGCCCGGAATGAATTGGAATTAGTCTGAATAACCTCATTATGGATGTTTGGATGATTGGAATAAATGAGAATTTGTATGTTAGAATTAACTAGTATAAAGTGGTATATAGATTCCATCCATCCATTAAAATTAAATTATTCAAATCAAAAGAATATGTGGAGCCACTGTCAAATCAACTCTCATCACCTCTTATAAATCAACTACTAAATCAACTATCATTATTTTTTTACTTTTTATAAATCAATATCCATACTTTATTCACATTTTATCCAAACAACAAAAGCTTTATTATTACATTTCTTAATAAGAAAATTCAAAACACAATCAAACACAAAATCATTTTATCCTTATTTATATTAGAATAGTCATAAATCTCATAATAATTTAATTCTCGAATCAACATGAGCTACGAGATTTCTAAATTTTCAAATATCAAATTTGATCCATCGCGAATTTGAATTGGCCATAGTGATCTCTTTGATGCATAAAACTTTAAAGGAAATATTTTGAAAGACAGAAAAACATGAATACTTACAAAAGTTTATCAAGTTTGAGTCTATATTTAGATTTAATTCGATATAAAAAGCTTGATAACTTTTAAATATTATTTTGTTTTGAGTTGTCAAAATTTTTACATAATAATTTTTGCACATTCAAACCACTTCAAAGTCTCTCTTGTAATAGAAGGGGAGTAAATGGTCATTTATTATGGGGACTGTTATTGACACCCCCATTTAGTGAAAAATCACCCCCTTAGGAAACCCACCTTGCCCATTTTTTAAAATTTACAAAACCACCCCATGTTAAATGTAAGGGTGTGAACAAAGTAAAACCACCCCCAACTCATTTTGGTTTCTCTCTCTCTTTTCAACCCATCTCCCACCGTGAGCTCCCCTTTCGATCGCCACCACGACGCCCACCAATCACCACCACGACGCCCGCCGATCGCCTCCATGACGACCTCCGATCGCCGTCCCATCTTTCACCCGCTTTCCTCTCTTCCCTTGGCCACCTCCGATATTGGTAAATATCCTTCTTCCTCCATCTTCTTCTTTTTCTTGTTGATATTGTTTGTGTTATTTTTTTGTCCTTTAAAACTCTAGCAGATCAATTATTTTGTCATTTGAAATCCAAGCTGATCAATGATTTTGTGCTTTGAAACCCTAAATTATCAATGAATGTTGATTCACATTCTAATTGGGAGTTTTTGGAATAGTTTTAGGATATGTTTACTAACATGATCTTGGATAAGTTGGGGTGGTGTACGGAATTTATCTATATTTTGGGACGTGCTAAGGAGTATGGGTTTTTTTTTAGAGGGGGGAGAGGTGGTTTAGATTATTTTGTAATTGATGTTTTTTGGGATAGTTTTAGGATAGGTTTACTAACATGATCTTGGATGAGTTGGGGTGGTATACGGAATTTATCTATATTTTGGGATGTGCTAAGGAGTATGGGTTTTTTTTGGGAGGGGGGGAGATGGTTTAGATTTTTTTGTAATTGGTGTTTTATTTTAAAGCATAACCCTTTTGTTTTTGTGTGTATATGATCCTTATGGGTATTCAAACAGGTGGGTATTAAAAATTATACTTCTATATTGTTCAAACAAGTTATTATTTTAGAGCTTGAATAAATATGTTTATGTAGGTGTATATGTTTAAAAACACAAGACTAAGTCTACGTTGTTCTTTCTCAAACAAATGTTATCCCACATTTATTTTACTATTGTTCTTTCATTATAATTATATCATCTTGGGTGTTTTCCCAGTCCATCTAGTTCAAGAAAAAATATGATGTATCTTTAATTTCATTGGAATTTTAACATAGAAAGCTAGATAAATTAAGATATTATGAAGGGGATTAAGGCTTCAAGGTAGAGATGTGGTTGAACCCCCGTATTGATTGGCATATGAATGATTGGTTGGAATATTGTTTTGATATAGTATTGAACACACCCTGTATATGTCAATTCATCATGTGTGCTTACTTAATTTCTTGTATATGATTGAGTATTTTACTTATTTTTACAATACAGTATGACTTCCAAGAAACATATTCGACCTACAGCTTCCAATAAAAAAATCATACCAATGATGTAGCGTCGAGTTCTCAAAATGATGAAGTTCAAGCAAATCCACAAGAAGATCAATATGTATTGATGCACAAAATTTTGGGGTGTGTATTTGGCTGATTAACAATGTTCAATGTATTTGGCTGTTTAATGTTGAATTTTCAACGTGTGTTTGTTGATTATCAATATAAGTGCTGATGCACAATTTTAAAATGTGTACTTGTATTAGGTGGTTGGTTTGGTGGTGCAATAATAGAATTTGATGATTGTCTGTTCTTTGCAGCTTGTTATTCAATGTAATTTATTGATTTAAGTGTTACATTTGATAGTGGAGCATCCTAAAGAGTAATATGGTAATCAAAGTTCTTACAGAAAATAAGTATGTGATTTTCTGTAAGGTTCGACACTCCAATTGTCGACGTATGAAGATAATGTCGACATTTGTACTGTCGAACATGTCACATAAAACAAGTGTGTTATGTCCTGTAAGTATCGACACCCCCAGTGTCGACAAATGAAGATCCTATAGACAGTTCTATTGTCAAACATGTGACAGAAAATAAATGTTATATTCTGTATGGATCGACATCCCAATTGGCGAGAGATAATGATTTGGTCGACAATCGTGTTGTCGAACATGTAATAGAAAACAAATGTATTTTTCTGTATAGATCGATATTACAAATGTCGATGGATGAAAATATTTTCGACAAATGTAATGTCGAACATGGGGTGTACAGTAGAAGGAGTGGGTTTGGCTCAAATGGAGTGACTTTAGTAGGGTGGTTTTCCTTTGATCTCGGAGTGTATAAATTCTATTAATAATGGGGGTGGGTTTATAACCCCCCATTTATTATTTTATGTTAAACGCACGAGTATCTTTTTCCATAGAACCTGCCAGTCTCACTTTTTGAGTTTGGATGGGTTTTTGCTGTTACATGATTCCAAAGGCACAAACGTGTTTCTGAATGGTTCTGAATTAACATGTTTAATGAAATAATTTACTTTAGTTTTTAGCACAAATTACTTTCTAGTAATCAAATTTAATTAATCTACTTTATAAAAATCATACTTTTTAAATGGGTCTCCCAATTCCAATTGCATGAGTTTAAAATCTAAGTTACAAAAAAATTATTAGTAATTGATTATATAAGCCACAAATTTTACTAATTGATTTTACCAAGGCATGGCTGAAGATTTGGACAGTTCAGTGTAGTTATAAAAAGTTGTGAAATTGATGAATCTATATCTATATCTATACTACCTATAAAAATACCAATCCTGAAAAAACATTCAGTTTTCACTTTTATCATTTACATCTATATTTATATACTACATATAAAAATGCCAATCCTAAAAAAACATTCAGTTTTCACTTTTACCCTTTACAATTCTTGAAATTCCATCCCTGTCCTGAATGGAATTTAATTATCAAATTTAAAACTAGTAAAAAAAAAACTGTTAAGACTTAATCCATCCGATTCGACTACTCAAGCAAACCGACGCGACCTCTTCGAATTCGACCCTCCTCCTCTACCTCCCCTCACCCGACTGCCCTAACTCCGCCATCGCACCTCCCGTCCTCTGCCTACTCTGCCTCCTCCTCCTCTGGTAGACGCCACTGCTACCTAGGCATCGGCTTCGGACTCTCCACGCCTCTCACGATGGCGAATGATGACGCCAATGCGCCAATGCAAGATGGTGGTGGTCGACCCGATCGTCTCTTCCGTTCGTCTGTTGTATAGTTGTCCCTATTTATTTGATTTAGTTTAAGAATTCATTGGTTTGGTTCAAGCCGATTCTTTGTTTTATTTAGGTTGATGTTTGTCAAGATTGATTAATTATGGGAGTTATGGTATCCGTGGATGCATTGAAGATTCTAGAATGGACGGATTTTGAGCGTATGAAGATTATGTAATTTCAAACGAAGGTGGCCATGGTATTCAGTTGAAATGGAGATAAAGGTAAGAAACTGAACAGCCAATTTTAGAAACAAGCTTCAACTTGAAAATTTCTATTTTTAAAATTTATTTTGCAAATCACTAGCTCTGACAATGTTGTTGCAGATATACTTAACATTTTTTTGTTGGAGTTTAGGATGTCTTGCTCCAGATATGTGGTGTGTGAAATGCTTGTGTCCTTTGGAATTTGGATGGACTACCTATTTGCAAACTGTGAGTTTGCATGTCTGGTTCGGAAGGTTCTTTTTAGTTGTTCCTAATATTATTACCGGGGTTTGCTTTAGAATTGTGAACAGTACAAAAAGATTGGTTTGGTGATCCTATTGTTAGTAGGCCTCTGAGTGATTTGGAATGAAAAAAACAGTAGTATTTTACAGGACATTATGGGTGTTAGCTCCTGAGCCATGTCAGGAGGCATTGGATTGATCCATCCACTTGGATAAGTGGGCATGGTGTTTGGGAGGGATATGGAGGGTGTTTTTTTTTTTAATTAGAATGTAGATTTCTAAATGGATGGCAAGATGCAAATGGGTGGGCATTAAGTGTGAGTAGGCTTTTTTAAATTTGTTTTGTCCTTCAATGTTTGTAGCCTATGATGAAATTATGTTCCTACATGTGGTTTTTTTTTCTGTTATATAATTGATTGAATGTACTAATTTTATTAAAAAATTCTTAATTATTTATTTTTCATGATCAGTACTGCCAAAGCTTGTCAGTATGATTTTAGATAGCTCTATGTGAGACTATTTTAATTTCAGTATCATAGACTAGCCACAAAATATTCAATGACTTTGCTTGAATGCTGACCCAAAGGTCCATAGTACATTAATTATCCTCCATTTTTCATTAATAGTTGCATAGGAAGCAATATGAATATTAATATTTGTTTGCACTTACAATGCTCAATAGAATTACAGTGGAAGATGATCAACTATATCTTATATAATATATAGATCAGTTAATTAAAAATCCGAACATATCTTTTTGTTAGCTCGTGCATTTTCATAGATCTTTTTGTTATATTTGTTGTATATGGTAAATATTGATTTTATATCTGCTGTTACTTAATAAAGTCATTTTTTTTTTGTTTTTTTTGGAGCATTTCAATTTTTATTCCTTTTCGATTGATCTTCATGTTTTTCTTTCTTGGAATGTACTTTTATTTTCAAAGCAATCTTGGTAATTTTGGGTATGGTGATTAATATGGGTCATGATTAGAATAATACATCCTATCAAGCAAATCAGAAGAGAAGGTTGAAGCTGAAACAAAAACTGTGAGTACCTAAGCTCCTTTGATGTTTGTTGACTTATGAATCAGTTAAATTAGGATTGCATCTTATTCTAGACATTTTGATGCTGTGTTTGTCAATCTCTTGACTTCCACAAGTATGATATTGATATCATAGATTATTTGCTACATCATATAGTCATGAGTTAAGACGGCCAGAAAATATATATTGATGTAGTTTGTATGATAAATTTTACTTGAATTCACTTGATTCACCTTCCATATTATCTTCAGAGTGTGATGTGGAAATTTTTCTTTCCACTTTCCATTATATGTGATTTTGTATGTAAATGAGAATATGAGGAACTTAATGTGACTGAAAATAAATTTTTTTCTCATTCTCATAAATACGTTTCTTATGCCTCATCTTCCTCTCTTATCTTATTTTGCGATAAGACCTTAATGTCATATATGTTTATACGATTCATAAAGAATTATAAAAGTCTCTTTCTTTGCAAGACCCACAGTAAGTTTCTTTAACATAGGTCCCACATTTGAAATTACCTAATGAAATGCCTCAAAAAGAACTATGCTAGGCTAATGGAGTAACACATGACAAGCTCAACATTTTACTTGAATTCACTTAGTTAACCTTCCATATTATCTTCAGAGTGTGACGTGGAAATTTTTCTTTTCACTTTTCATTATATGTGATTTTGTATGTAAATGAGAATATGAGGAACTTAATGTGACTGAAAAAAAAAATTACAACAATTCCCCCTTAGCCCCTCTTATTAGTGTGGCATCTTGTTTTTTTTTAAATACTGACATTTAAAAGACTGAAGCATGCATTCTAAGAACATCTTCAAAAGCCTCCATACATGGTTCATTCCTTAACATAGGGAGCTGAAAATTAAAAAAGGGGTTCAAAAGACTCTTTACAAGACTCCATACAATATTTACTCCCTACAAAGCCTCGTAGTGAAAACTATAATGTAAAAGGACCACATTGCCCCTTTCAACAAAACTTTTTTTTTTTTCAGTCAACTCTCCCTCCCCATTTTTTTTCTAACCATAGTGAAACTATCTCCCCAAATGTATCCCATCTTCCTATTTGCCATATAAACCCTGGAAAAAATAAAAAATCAAAATCTTTGATTTCATCGTCCGTCCCGCCCATTGTCCGTCCCGCCCGTTGTCCGTCCGTCCGTTCTTGCCGTCTCTCTCTCTCTCTCTGGGTTTTTATACGTGCTTTTTATATTATTTGAGTCTTGCCAGTCAACCAACCATTTCCACTTTCTTGGTATTGTTTTTCCCCATTAGCTTATCAACAAAGCAATTTCTATAGTTCTTCAAATATACCTTACCAAGAATTGTCATATGAAAGGAAACAGGATGCGCACTCATTTTTGCATCAATTGATTGATTGAGATTCATAAGACATATGTCAAACCACATAATACGCTCTTTCTCAATTATTAAACATGATTTTAGGCTACACAAAGAAACAAGGGTTTTTTATTTTTTTTGTGTTTCATATTTGTCTTTTGAATTTTATTGTTATGCATAATTCTTTGGTTTGGAATTTGATCAAATTGATGCTCATCATCATATCCGGGACAGAGAGACTCATTCCCAACTTCAAAAAGATCTTATTGAGCATCAGTGGCTACTACATGCAGAAGTAGGAAGTTGTATTATTATTTATTATCATTGTTATCTTTTAAGTTAGAATATTTCTAATTTCGATAATATGAGTTTTAAACAAATTATTTATGATTTTTAATAATTTTATTTATTTTTTATGTTTTTTAAATGATTTTTATTTCATCTCAATATTTGATAAATTATAGAATGTGATTTTAGATTTTATAATTTATAGGTGTGGGGGATGAAATCTGACTTTCCCCTCTTGGACCGGATCTTCGCTGATCCGGGCTTTGGATGTAGACCCGAGATGGTGTGGGCTCGTCCTCTTCCTCGCATCGATCCACTACAAGCCTTTGATGTCTGTCGTCGTCTTCCTCTTCCTCCTTTTTCTTCCGCCTTCGAGTACCTGAAACTCACACCAGTGTGGTGTCGGCTAACGCCCCTCCGACGCTCAAGTTAGTCACCTCTTTGTCTCTGGAAGAACTTAGAATTCTTAAGTTTTTGTAGGAGAGAGAGTCAATGTTCGTATACCTTGAGAGGGAGGTGAAGTCCCCCTTTTATACTAAACAGGGGCGTGCCGAGCTTGGCCTTGCGGGGTGATCGTATTATGATATGGAATCTCCACGTGGCCTCAGGATATGTGGACATGTGGCACCTAGGGATGTGTTCATTTCGAACCTCCTTCCTATTCTTTGGTGGGTTCATTTCAAGCACAGCTTTGATCTGATCGGGGTTAGCTTCTATACCCCGATGTGTGGTAAAAAAAAACCAAGGAACTTCCTAGATTCTACCCCGAAGGAGCACTTAGCCGCGTTAAGTTTCATGCGGTAGTTCCGGAGTACTTCAAAAGCTGTCCTGAGATGCTCGAGACGGTCGACCCGCTTGTCGCTTCTTACCAACATGTCATCTATGTAAACTTCCACGGTCTTGCCAATCTGTCGTTTAAACATCTTGGTGATGAGCCTTTGGTACGTTGCCCCCGCATTTTTCAGTTCGAAGGGCATGACCGTGTAACAGTAGGTGCCCATCAGAGTGAAAAATGCCGTCTTCTCCATGTCATGTTCATACATCGAAATTTGATTATATCCAGAATACGCGTCCATGAAGCTTATCAACTCATTCCCCGAGGAGGCATCTACTAATTGATCTATTTTTGGAAGGGGGAAGCTATCCTTTGGACAGGTGCTGTTCAGATCGGTTAAGTCGACACAGACTCGCCACTTGTTGTTCTTCTTGGGTACAACCATCGTGTTGGCTAGCCAATTGGGGTACCGGACTTCCCAAATGAACCCTGCAGCCAGGAGCTTCTCCAGCTCTTCTTTGGTAGCTTCGGCATGAACTGGTGCTACTCGCCTTTGCTGTTGCTTGACGGGTCGCACTGCAAGGGAGATGCACAGTCGGTGACAAATTACACTTGGATCGATGCCAGACATTTCTGACGGCTTCCATGCGAACACGTCCACGTGTTCATGGAGTAACTTGATCAAACTTGCTCTTTCACTTTGGCCCAACGCGGTGCCAATGAGGAAATACTTTTTTGGTTCGAGCGGGTCGATGAAGATCTTCTCTAGGTCTTCAACTACCCGCTGAGTAGGATCAGGTCAGGCCTCATCGGCCTTCACCCGATCCTTCAGTAATTGCTATCTTTCGGGATGTATGTCGTCCTCACCCCCGGGTTGCTCTCCGGCCTTAGCCTTGCCAGAGGTAGCGATGATGTAACATCTCCTCGCGACGGACTGATCACCCCGTATCTCCATGATCCCACGTGAGGTTGGGAAGTGCAACTTCTGATGGTATGTTGATGGTATGGCCTTCATTGCCCCCAGCCAGGTGCGGCCCATAATGGCATTGTAGGGGGAAGGGAGGTCCATGACATTGAACTCGGTTAGAACAGTCTCTTCACCTGCCCGCACAGGTAAGGTCATCCGTCCAGCTGGAACAGTCTAGCTTCCATTGAAAGCGATCAGCGGGTCCCGCATTGGTTCAAGGCTAGAGGGTTTCAGGCCCATCTTGAGATAAGGCTGCATGAATAGAATGTCAGCCGAACTCCCCATGTCGACCAGTATCCGTTTAACGTCGTAATTTACGATTCGCAAGGTGATGACCAGAGCGTCGCTGTGTGGTACGGATACATCAGATAGATCATCGTTGGAGAAGGATATGAGCCTAGAGTCTTCCACCTTGGATCTTTTGGGGATGAGTCGAGCTTCCTAATTGATCTGCAAAACCTCCATATAGCCCGCGCTTCTCTTCTCAGCCCCTTGGATCAACTTTGGGTCTTTCAAGGCTGGTAGTCCTCCACAGATCATGTCTATAACCCCAGCCACGTGTGAAGGGGCAACGGCGACCACGTGCTCTTTGGGCTTCTTTTCCTCCTTAGTATCTATAAATTCCCTAAGCTTCCCTTTGCGGACCAATGTTTCCAGGAATCCTTTCAGTGTCCGACAGATTTCCGTCTGGTGCCCATAGTCTCTGTGATAGTCACACTTGAGACCCTTATCCTCAGTGGTAGGGTCGCTCTTCATCGAGGGTGCCCATTGGAAGAACGGGGCATTTTTTATCTTTTCCAGGATCTGAACGAGAGGCAAGGTGAACTTGGTGTACGGGCGCTCCCTGACTTCGTTGGTCGTCGGGTTACCCTTGGTGTCGGCTCGCGGTTTTCGTCCCTTGTCTTCCTTTGTGGGGGGGTTCTTGGAGACCGCAGTGACCGCCTGTGGTCGGGAAGAGATGGCTTCATCTTCGACCTTAGCGTATTTCTCTGTGCAGCACATCAACTCGCTCAGCGATTCTGGGACCTTCTTTACCAGAGAGTTCCACAGTTAGTGCTTTGGGGGTAACCCGTTCCTGAATGCCATAATGGCCGCGTTCGGATCACATATGTCGATCTTGAACATGAGGAGACAAAAGCAGTCTACATAGCACCGAATTGATTCTCCAGGTTGCATGTGCACCTTCATGAGGTCTCCTAGATCCTTCCTCTGTTTTCTGCTGCATATGAAGTGCTCGGCGAACAGAGTGCCGAGTTCTTCGAAACACCGGATTGATCCTCCCGGGAAGTTGGTGGAACCAGTTGAGTGCTGCTCCTTCTAAACTTGAAGGGAACATCCTGCACATGAGCTCGTCGTACTGCTCGTACAAGGCCATTGCGTGCTAGAAGCCCAGCACATGATCGAATGGGTCAGTGGTTCCGTTGTACAATCAAAACTTGGGTTGGACAAACTTCTTGGGCGGGGTGCTGTGCAAGATGTGCTACACAAAGGGACTTGAATCCTTTCAGCGCTCTGGAGACGAACTCACGATCATGGGTATTCGTCATTTCACTCCTATATGTTCGCTTTGTCTGTTCAGGACGGTCTTCCTCATAATCGTCGTCCGATGCCGAGTATCGACTAGGACTTCGGAACCTCCCTCGTCTTGCTGGTTGATGAGAGGGGGCATGCTTGCCCCGCTGTTCCCGACGCGGGGAGTAGTCATGGCGCTCCCCTTTGTCATGCCTGGCCCGGTTGTCCGTGGTAGGAAAGGCTGGGGGATTAGGTTCATCATCCTGTTGCTTGTGCCCTTCACCGGAGGAATATATCGACTCGTGGCTCCTCACGTTTGCTCGCCAGCTTTGGCGATCATGATCTCGTGGTTTAGCTCCCGTCCTCACCGGGTCTTGCTGGTTTCACGCTTCAGGAGGAGGTGGTGGTGGCGTGACCTCCTTCCGCTTCAGGAATTCCTCCATCAAGCTCTCCAAGTGATGATACCGTTGGTTCATCACTTCGAGCTCCTTAGCGAAGTTGCAGCCCGCTTCCGGGGTCGGGTTTTGTGAAGTGGATCCTCCCATGGTCTTGCCCTTAGGCAAGGGTGGGTCTTTAGGTGTCATGCGTTCTTCTTCTCCACCTTGCTCGTGAACCGTCGATTGGGTCCTTGTCAACACCATCTTCTCAGGTCGAAGTTTGGGACGGCTTCTTGCTTGATCCCACAGACGGTGCCAATTTGTGGGGGATGAAATATGACTTTCCCCTATTGGGTAGGATCTTTGCTGATCTGGGCTTTGGATGTAGACCCGAGATGGTGTGGGCTCGTCCTCTTCCTCGCGTCGATCCACTACAAGCCTTCGATGTCTGTCGTCGTCTTCCTCTTCCTCCTTTTTCTTCCACCTTCGGGTACCTGAAACTCACACCAGTGTGGTGTCAGCTAATGCCCCTCCGACGCTCAAGTCAGTCAGCTCTTCATCTCTGAAAGAAGAACTTAGAATTCTTGAGTTTTCGTAGGAGAGAGAGTCAGTGTTCGCATACCTTAAGAGGGAGGTGAAGTCCCCCTTTTATACTAAACATGAGCGTGCCGAGCTTGGCCTTGCGGGGTGATGATATCATGATATGGAATCTCCACGTGGCCTCGGGATCTATGGACATGTGGCACCTAGGGATCATCATTATCCTATAACTATTTTTTTGACATTCTGTACTTTTCTAGTGTCAAGGAATATTCCTTTTGTTAACCGTTTTCTTGCAGGAGAGGGCCTTATGGCCGACCTGCTTTTTAGTTCGGTCATTGCCCTCTGGACGGCCTAAACTTAAAGTCGGGTAATGTTTGGAACTCATCCTTAGACCTACAGTGTACGGTCGTCTTATCCTGGTCGGGCATAATCTTTGTCCAACTTGGCCAGTTCGGGCATAACCTTTGTCTGACTTGGCCTGGTCGAACATGATCGTTTGCCTGACCTTCGAGGATAGCGGGATTGTTTAGGCCGTAATAGAATTTTGGGCCCATGGGCTTTCCTTCCTCTGGCTCATATTTTTATCAACATGGGCTAATCCTTGTTCAATCCTTGCACTTATACAATCTTATCCTTATTCGACTTTGATTAATTTTGTCTCCCACAGTAGGTATGAACTGGGGTAAATGGATCATTTGAAATGAAGATAGGATAAGAATGGAATGACAAAAAAAGGCTCCCTACATGTCATAGGGAGCCTTTTTTTTCCTCACAATGTAAGAAAACATTGGAGAAGCTTCTGAAAATGCTTTAAAAGACTCATACAAATTAAAATTTATGTTAGCAGTGTTTCATTTTATTTTTTCATTAAACGCTAATGTACAACTGTACTCTTTTGCAGGAAATAAGATGAGTAATGCGTGACAAATTTTTGAAATTTGGATTTCCCAATATATCCTTGTACATGTTAGTTGAAGTCAATAATCTATGTTGATCCAACCACCATCGTAGAAATTCATAGGGTTTAAACCTCACACACACACACACACACACACAAAAAATTATTCAAGCAAATTAATTAGTCTTTCCTCCACCAATCATAATAATTTTTCAAATGTGAACACCTCACTTTCTTAATATGGTTGGTATTATCTAAGAGTCAATGAACTTTATTTTCATAAGCTGTGTTTGAGTTTGGAGAATATATGATCTAAAGATGCAATCCCTCCACAAAAAAGCCATAAGAGTTAACATTACCTTTATAATTCCTTGGAGTGATTTGTTATTCAAATTCTATTTTTGGGGGTTCCTTCCTAAAAGGCTATATAATGTATTGGGTATTGCAAAAGATGGTAGATCGAGCATTCAACAAATTTTCATACGTTCTCTTCAAATGATGTGTCAATGTCAACTTTTTTTTTTGAAAAACTTATTGTTAAATATGGTTTGAGAATTTTCTGGGAGATGATGTTCTAACTGTTCATAGACATTCATGATGATCAAATCCATTTTTGATACTCAATTTTATGTTATTGTGACACATTGATGACATGAGACATTTACATTTCATTTAGTTTTTTTTTGCATATATACCATAAAAAACTATGTTATTTATTTTTTTACCATCACAAATAACATATTTATTTTTATACCATTAGCATTTGTCTAAATAAAAAAATGTACCCCTTTATTATCTTTTTCAACCAAAATGAAACTTAACCATAGTTAATTCTTAACCAATAAGTAAAAATGACAAAAAATAGCCTCAATATAATATTTGTCAAAATGTAAATAATTAAACATAATAACCTAATTAATCTCTTGTTCTTTTCAAATCAATCATGAGCCATTCAACCATATCCCTTCTTTCTATTTATTCCAATCAAGATTTAATGTTTTTGTTTAAATTTGTCATTTTGTAATATATATGATTAATTGTTCTCATAATAATTTATTTCATTTCTACCAAATTAAATATTAATAATTATTATATCTTTGCTAATAAATACTTTGTATGTTTTATTTTTATGCTTGAATTTTAGATGAAATTTATCATTTTCATGTTAAAATTAATATTTTTGTGTTCTTATAAATATTTTATTTGGTAAAGTACAATATGCAAAATAAGAATAACTTGGTCATTTCTTCAAGACTTTAACGGTTTTAATAAAAATTTGGATGAAAATTAACAAGATGCTAAATATGGATAATTTTTTATGTATCCCAATGGTATAAAAATACATAGGTTATTTTGAGTGGTATAAAAATGAATAACATTTTTTGGATGGTATACATACAAAAAACCCTTTCATTTTTCTATCGATATATAAATTAAATATTTCCAATGAATTGTTATGTTTGGGCAAACTGTATTATTCTTTATAAAATTTATATGTAACACTTTTCGATTTATATTATAAAATATAACTCTATTATAGATACACCAAAGTAATCTTTTTGGTCCTTAATCCAATAATCCACATACAAATAATTCCAATTAATGCTCAATCATGATATTTTAACAAATTTTTAATGATTATGCTAATATCCATAATATCCATGTTTGTGCTGATATTCGTTCATAAACTAAATGATTATACTTCATAACAAATTGATAATCTCAATTAATTTCCATTCATTTTATTTCAATAAAGTAGTTCATGTGCAATGCATTTGTGCATCAACTAGTTGATTAAAATGAGGCAAAAACATGTGAAAATTCGATGAACATTTAATTCACATGATTTTTATTTATTTATTTTTTGCAATGTTTGTTGTGGATGACATGAATCCAAGATGGTTAGGTCAAAAGCCTGTGCTCATGGTACAAATCCGGTTGGATATGCATGATGGATAATCTAATAAAAATCTTATTGTAGAACATAATTCAAGAACAATCATCTTTTTTTTGTTTACAAGAAGTCATTTTAGCATTGTTGAATATATTAAGAGTGTGTTTATGCAAGCAAGAAACTAATAGAAAAATAAAATTTTTCATTTGGCTACTCAAAAGAAGTGCTCATATACAAGGTAGAAAGAGATAATCAACATAAATCTTTTTTTAAAAAGAAAATGATTTCATTTCCACTTTTCATTTGAATTTTTTTTTTCACTTTCTATTTACGATTTGGCAAAAATGCACTATAATACATATAAATTTAAAAGACTATAAATAATACTATCTAAAAGTTTATTGAATTATTGTAGCTTGTAATCATAAACAATATAATCCAATAGTTTTAAGAAAGGATAGGACTGGGTCGCTCTCTTGCTCTTCCTACTTTGTTGTTCTAGTGCTGCCCACCCCACCCCACTAATAAAGAGTTTCTGATACATACCATTTTCCTATAATAAAATCTCTAGCTCCATACTTGTATTGCCTAACATCATTATTCCGTAAAGGGATTTTGGATAAAAAGTTAAGAACCAATTCTAATTTCACTTCAATGAAAAATATAATAATTTTTTTTTTTATATAAAGGTCCAAACAAGATGACAATCTCAATCACAATAAAAGTCATTACCAATACTTAAGAGAAGGTGTGTCAAAGCCCACTCTAACACAACTCATAGGACTATGAAACTCTTTTCGCCACACCTGCCACCAAAAGGGATCGAACACAAGAGAGGCCTTGGCCGTGGGAATGGAAAAAGAAAACATTTGATCCCATGTTTGTTACATTTTATAGAACTATCCAAATCGAATTGCAAAGTTGGGTCAAAATCTTCCTTAGTATTGACAAATAAAAAAAAACTAATGCTCTCATTTGACCAACAAAAATGCTATTTATATATTTATATGTATGAATGTGTACTTTGTATTCCTATACTAATCCATGACAGTATATTTATATGGTCTCTTCAACATGGGAATGGCATGAATGAGGTCTCTCTGTGAGCCTTCCTCCCTACAAAAACAATCCTGTTCAGCTTCTCCTGGCACCAACCCAACTGTTCACTTGTTATCCTTGACATCCTCAACACCCTTGCCACCAATTTTATGTCCACCTGAGAAAAAAATAGTGCCTGATCCGAAACGTCTTCTTCACGCTTGTGCTGGAAATTCTTCACAATGCAGTTGCCAACCCTCAGCAAGTCTTTCAGCCTCTTCTCTTTCTGCATTGCATGACAAAACAAAGTGATGGTCCTTTAGTCAAGTGTTGTTTGTTTCTTTGCTTCCCCGTTCAAAACCAATTGTCATTTTCTGGTTTACAGATTTTGGTTTTTACGAGTTAAAAAGCCTAACAAAACAATTATGAAAAAACCTAAATGGAAGTAGCATTTATAGAAAAACTGGTTGAGAGCAGCTTTTACCTTTTGAAGATGAGCTTGGACTTCTGACATGAGCTCAAAATCCACCAGGTCCTGCAGCTCAGGCTGAGCTCTCATGAGGCCTTTCAAGATCGTCGAAGTCTTATATTTATCAGCCTTGATGAACTCCCAAAAGACCCTAATTGAATCCCACATCACGACACGCAACGCTTCATTCGACATACCATCATCGCCCTTTCGTTCATTCAAAGAATCATCTGCACCCAATCTAATCAGTTTCACAACCAAAACATTTTTAAATGAAAAAATCACAAAAAAGTAGAACTCCCTCCTCACCTTTAATGACAGGCACTTGAATAAGTTTGCGAAGCACACACCGGTTCTTTGCATAATTTTGTACCCTGGGACCTTGAAAGGCCTCATCTTCCAAGAACCTATGCAAAAGAACCTGGAACTGCTGGAATTCCCCAGCGACTTGGTTGTATTGTCGCACCCCATATCGATCTGATTCGGGCAATTCCCATGCCTTCTGGTACTGCCAACACAAGAACTCCCATGACAGGCACGCTTGCCCGACATACACGACTTCTAAGTCACTCTGAAGCTCCTTAATGAACTTCACGGACATGTCATTGGATTTACGACGATTGCACAACCGTAGATTGTGAGAGAGGATCGAAGCGATCATAGGGAACAATGTCCTTTGGCTTGACGTAGATTGAAGTGGGTCCTTCAATTGGAGGAAACCTGGAAACACAACACCTGAGATTTCAATATAACTTAAAGCCTACCAAAATTGTGCTACTAAAAAAGTTAATGAAAAGTTCACTCACCCATTGCATACATTTTCTGATAATTCAGAATGTCGAACCTTCTCATGCGCTCTCTATAGCATTTGTAGAACTTGTGGAGCTCGTCCATCGGGTCCTCATGCAAGAACTTCTGATCCATCTTCCAAGGTTTCAGATCCTCGATCGATTTCAATGACTCCGACTCTTCGAGGATCGTGGGGAGGCCAATCGACCTCACCTTCTTCAGCTCCATCTTCAGCTGCTCTATCAGGTCCTGGTGTTCCCACTCAGATTCTAAGTCTTCAGAATTCTCTTCGGATTGGCATTCATCAATGATTCTATCTAATAATGTTTCGTCGAACTGTTCGATATCGATCCCTGGGTCCTCTGCTACTTTGCAATCTTGAACATCCCCTGTTTCTCTGTTTTCGGATTCGAATAAACTTCCATCAATGGCATTATGCATATCTTCTGAACAACCCACATCAATAGATTGTTCCAATCTTTGAAGATCTTCCATCAACTCTTGAACATCCTCTGTTTTTCTGTTTTTGGGTTCGAATAGACTTCCATCAATGACATTAATCATATCTTCTGAACTACCCATATCAAGAGACTGTTCCAATATTCTTTGAAGATCTTCCATCAACTCTGCTTCCCCACCCAATTCAGGGCAACCCATGGTTTCCGTTTCTTGTTCTGTCTCACTAAAGTCCCTCTCTGAGAGAAAACAATCACTGTTCGAGTCAAAATTCAAGTTTTTAACGGAATAACCATCGCTGGAATCAATCGAGTCAGCGTCCGAAACAAATCTGAAGAAGTCCATCTCTGCAAGAACTGGAAATCCATCGCTCACCGGTCCGATGAACCCTTCCTTCAATGAAAGCCCGTCTTCACAAGGCGGCTCAGATTCTGGTTTTTTCTCTTCATCAGCACAAACATCAGCAGCCACTGTTTCCAAATTGGGCTCACTAACATGAAAATCTTTCTTCGACACAAATTCGTCTTCAAATTCTTCATCGACACAAACATCTGCAGACACTGTTTCTAAATTGAGCTCACCAACATGAAAATCTTTCTTCGACACGAAATTGTCTTTGAATTTTTCATCAGCACAAACATCAGAAGGCACTGTTTTCAAATTGAGCTCACCAACATGAAAATCTTTCATTGACACAAAACCGTCTTCAAATTCTTCACTAGGCTTCACATTATCCTCCCCAACGTACGATTCTTCAATTGAGAAGCTCATGACTTTCGGTTCTTTAACGAACCCAACGACATCCTTCTCAGATAAGAACCGATAGTTACTGATGGTGGTCATCACCGGAGATGCATCTCCCCCTTCTACAGACTCTTGTGAAGCTTCATCACTTCTTTTGGTATCTTCCAAAGCCGGGAACTTGAATTCAAAGCTCGGCGTCTCCTTCTCGCCGAACCCATCGTACTCTGATTCCTTGAACTCAAACACATCCGGTCCCCATCCAAAATGCCTCAAGATTTCGTGGTTCGTATCGATTTGCTCCTCCTCTTCTTGAGGAGCAACAACAGTACCAACCCAGTTCTTCTTTCCATTGAACCTTTGAATAACAAACAAGAAAAACCAAGTTAGTAGGAATCACAAATTCATAATTCGTGTATCATTCGGCATGGATTTTGTTCAATACAGTTCGTATAATTCGTTGAAGATTTTGGAAAACAAAAATTGAAAAAAATTCGGGGATCTAAAAACAGTATATATATATATTACAAAACAATCAAATATTAAGAATTGGCAAAACATTTATAATCTTTCTAAATTTTATTGCGATTTCTTTTAGTCAAAATATTTGCAAATTTAATATTTTTTAATGTAATATTTCCAGATAAAAAAAAGCTATAGGAGAGAGTATCAACTCACTATTCCAAATGTACAGGATGAACAAAGAACTTACATGCTCACTATCCCAAAAACACAAAATGAAAACAGAGCACTGATATGTAAAACAAATCAAGATCAATGCAAGAATATAAATACCCTTAAAAAACCAATCCTACGCCTCTTCCTCCTCCCCCAAATTGAAGAATGGAAGATGGAGAATGGTTTTTAAACAAAGACATGATGAGAAGACAACAGTCACAGAAGTTGCAACGCTCCCATCAAAATTGGTTTTGGGGGAGAGAGCTTCATACAACCAAATAGAATCATCTACCAAAACAGAAACACTGTGTTGATTTTTTATAAGGCAAAGTTCTGAAAATTCCCTCCGAATTTAATACTACCCAAAACCAATAACAATTGTAAACAATCAATCAATGAATTCTTTAACAAAGTACCTGAAAATCTGTCTGGCTAAGAATCTGATCAGAGTGATCAAATAAGTACTAAAGATGAACCACCAAGAACTCATCAACCGTCCCATGTCTCTCTTCAACCTCCTCCCCTTCAGAAGAAACTTCACCAGTGAAAATGAGATGGGCACATAAGGTCATTTATTCAGTCCCACACGCATAATTCTATATAGAATTCTCTTCAAAGAAATGGACCCTCCACCTATGGATGAAAAAGAGAGAGAGAGAGGACTCTAAAAGGGAAGAGTTTGAAAACTTTGGAAGAGACCCTTTATAAGGACAAAATTGAAATCTGACCTTGAAGAGAAACAACAACAACAACAACAGAGAGGGATGTTTAGGGGGGAAGGTGAGAATATAACAGAGGAGCTAATTTGTGCTGCTGCTGTTGTTGTTGGGAGGGGTTGCTTAGAAATCTCTGAATCTGTTACTATGGTGTCAGTTGGGCTGTCTCTATTTTTTAGCCAATCTAAGCAAAAACTCATCCTTGGTTTTCTGAGGAGTTCTTTTGACTAGTATATAAATGTTATTTATTTGTTTTTTTTTTGTTTTTTTTTTTTTTGTGAAGATGATGGAATCCAATTCCACTATAACCAGTGCTCCTCATCCGTCTGATATTGATTGGTGGTTTGTGGGAATCAGTGTTGGACCCCGATGTTTTGATGTGTTTAATATTTGCATGATTTTTTTGCTATATTGGTAGGTTTTATATGAATGTATGTATGTATAATGTCTTCCTGTGATTAGGTCTACTTGTAGGGGGTGGACCTAGGGACCTACACCTGGTGACCATTGGGTTAATTTGAAATGCTAAATATGCTGATTGTATATATTTCATCAATTCAAATGAGACCCGTAATTGAGATTTATTTTATTTTATTTTATAGTGACTAGTTATATTACATGTCATTTATTTAGGAAGGAGGATGTACTTGATTCGTTTGGGTATGGGTTTGGGTATGGGATGTGCGGATTCTTGTCTTCTTGGAGGTTTTTATGTGATGATTTTCATATAACTACATCTCATATTCAACTATAACATGATAGGCAATCTTATACTGCCTTCCTTTTGAGGCTCAATTTATTATCATAAAATCAAAACACAAATACTTCTGAATTGATCTACATATGAAAATAGTAAAAAATATAGTATTTCTTATTAAAATAGTGTTTCTCTGTATAGTAAAAAAGAATATGCAATCACAATGCTACCACACAGCATATATTGAAGTATTTATTTTGGAATTTTTTTCCCCAAAAACTGGCACCACCTCTACAAGACTACAACTATTCGCTGACTAGTTGGGTGTTTCTAGTTGTTATTCTCAGAATTTTATAACTTTTTGCTTTCAAACTATCATATTCGTCAATAATATTCATTTATCATCCTTCACTTTTAAATTTTTGTACAAATTTTATATTAAAAATATTTATTTGTCATAGTATATTTATTGAACATTTATATTTTATTAATGGGGTAAGAAAATCTAATTTATAAATTCTATTTGATTCGATTTGATTTAGTTTGAAAGAAAAAAAAAGTCAATTTAGGTACATGCTAGGTATTTTAGTTTGGTTCGGGTTTGAATTATGTATAGTGGTACATACTTCGATTTAATTTATTTTGGCACAAAATTAAACCAAATCCACTGAATTAAATCCTTAATACCAACATGCTCTAACATAAAAATATATATATATATAAAGGGTTACTACTCTAATTTTAATGGTCAGTTTGACATTCATTCTCATTCTTCATGTAATGGAAGACCTAGAAAATTGTATTTGAAATTATCTATTCAATGTTCATTCCCAAACATCCAACGCAAAAAATTTCTATAATAATTGAATTCATTCTCAATCTTTACAAAAAGTCCCTAAATGCTTAGTTCAAAAAATTGTGTATTTTTTTTTTTTTTTTTGCGCGTAAGAGAAAAGAAATAGAAAGAAAATCAATCAATCTGTAACAATCGAGATCAATTAAAAAGTTTCATTCAAAAATAAAAAAGCAAAAAAAACAATGGAGAACGATATTTAAAGGGGCTTACATAAAATGAATGGAACACGTATCATATTCTTTGCAGGCACTTTCAGGCCGAAGGACGGACGGTTTGGCGTTTTGAAGAGGTCATTTTCCGATGGTCCACGGCAGCGACAACACCTCCATTGGAAGCAAATTAAAGAGCACCATGTTTTTAATAATCTCTTTATTGGGGGGGTTTTAATGAAAATTGAAAGCTAATAAATGAAATACTTGATTGGGTTCTCTAAATTTTAAATGTGTTTCTTATTGTTATTTGGGTTTTTTTTTTTTACATGTATACCATTCAAAAACATGTTATTTAATTTTATACCACTTCAAATAAACTATTTTATATCATTGCAATATGTAGAACTTATGGATATTTACTATTCTAGTTAACTTCTATCCAAATTTTCATTAAAGCCGTTAAAGTCTTGGAGAAAAGACCAAATTACCCTTATTTCTTTTTATCTTTTTCGCATATTTAACTTTACCAAATACAATATTTATAAAAATAAAAGATATTAATTTTAACATGAAAATGATAAATTTCATCTAAAATCCAAAAACATAAAAATTAATCATAAAAACTATTTATTAGCATGGATATAATAATTATTAATATTTACATTTGTAAGAATAAAATAAAGTTATTTTGAGAACAATTAATAATATATATTACAAAATACAATTTAAAAAAAAATTAGATCTTGATTGGAAGAAAAAGAAAGAAGAAGTAAGGGTGAATGGATCACGATTGATTTAGAAAGAACATAAAATTAATTAGATTATTATGTTTAATTATTTACATTATGAAAGAAAATATTATATATTAATGTTATTTTTTTCAATTTTATTTCTTGGTCAAGAAACTAACTATAATTAAGGCCTATTTTGGTTAAAAATGATAAAAGAGTGTCACATTTTTACATTAAGAAAAATTATAATGGTATAAAAATAAATACATTATTTGTGGTGGTAAAATAATAAATACCATATTTTTTTTACGGTATACATGCAAAAAACCCTTGTTATTTTTAGTTTTATATATTATAATCAATGTGTTAACGTTGCCTCTCCATCTTTCGGTAGGCTTTTGGCTTGTCTTATTTATTGTCTTGCAATCACACTTCACACATTGAAAGTGGGGTTAGGGCAGGTAAACGAACAAAGTCGCTTGGGTTCGGCTCTGGCTCGGCTCAGTTTGAACTTGTTCAGACTCGTTCAATTAGACAAATGAACGAGCTTGAATAATTTTTAAAGCTCGGTTAGGCTCAGGACCTAGATCGAGCTTCATTTTGTGTTCAAACTTGACTCATTTATGTTATAAAAAGCTTAGTTGAAGCTTCACTCAACTCCTTAAACAAGTCATTTTCAAATGTAATTGAAGGCAAGGGAGATTTCGTGAGACTTTACTTGGTAAACGGGTCGATTATTCGGGTCGTTCCGTCATTGTTGTAGGCCCTTCACTTTAATTACATCGATGTAGATTACCTCAAGAAATAGCAATAGAGCTTTTCCAAACATTTTATAAAATAAGAACATTAAATCAACATAAAGTTATGCTTGTTTATGTTCATGAACTTGGCTCATTTAGATTAAAATTTTGTTTTCAACCCCTAAAAACCTTAAAATGAAGAAGAACGCTAAGCTCGTTGAGGTTCGTGAGTTCAGCTCGGCTCGACTCGTTTATAAATGAACCGAGATTGAACATGTCAAAACTTGACTCGTTCAGCTCGTTTAAGGTGAGTGGGGTGACTGGGTCCCTATTAAGCTTTCATGACTTTTGCATTTCACTGTAAATAACTTTTTTATGTAAGAAAGCAAATTATTTTATGGAAAATGTTGACTATATTGGCCCATATATAGCGGCCTATGATTAGAACATAGTACCTATAGATAAAATAAATTTTTTTAAAAAAAAAAAAGAAAAGAAAAGAAAAAAACACACACGGAAAAGAGACGTGTAGTTTAACAAATTGACATCCACAGAGATAATGATTTGATTCACTATCAATAAGTAATCAAAATATAATGTTTCTTAATCTCTCTCATGTTCCTTTCTTTCAAAGAAATACCTTGCAGTTGTTTCTTTAAAATAATAATTTCTGTTTAAAAATAATATTACTTCTTTAACTCTAACAACAGCAAGAACGAGATTAACAAACAAGGGTACAAAATAACTAAATTATATTATCATTAGCAAAATTCAGGTTGAGGAACTGCTCCTAAACCCCCACAGACACATTGTCTTCTCGAGCATATTCTCCCAACCCTCACTGGTACATTGGTATAAATAACTTCTAGTTAGAGTACAAGAAATCTCACAACACAACATACTTCGATATATTCTAATACATGTGAGAGATTATGAGACCTCATCACCTCAAATACCATACTATCCTAATCGAACAGAGCTTATTAAAACTTGGGTCTTATTTATTCATTTTAATCAAATTTTTGTTTTTGTTTTTTTTTTTTTTTTTGAAGAAAATGTAGATATTCATTACCTGATTTCATTACTGAGAATCAAATTACAAACTCTTATCGGAAATAGGGAGGGAGGACGGGACTATATATATATATATATATATATATATATATATATATATATAAGGGTTTTCATGCATACACAAGTTATAATAATATTCACGATTGCACTTTTCAAAGGTGGGTTGGTAGGTTGGGGGGGGGGGGGGGGACACTGGTAGATTGGATTGTCATGGTTCGAAAAGGTAAAAATAATTTGTGGGTTTTTTAAAATGTGATGAGTTCAATTGACCCACCACATTACATGTGGCACCGTCGTACGTGTATATATTATAATTTTATCATGGTAGAATGATATATTGATCACATATATGTCACATATACGTGTTGTAGTGAGACACTATCCCGCGAGCTCTATTTTAGGTTATAGCCTCGTTTGGTTGCACATTTGTGACATCTTTTAATTTTTGAAAAGGTAAAAAGCTAAAATCGTATAGTCAAACAGAGCAGCTTTTTGAAGAATCGGAAGCTGGATTCCTTTTAATTTTTCCTTAAAATGTGTTTTAAAAAGTTCAAAACAATGTTTTTTTGTCCGAATCGATTTTTTAAATTGAAAAGTAGTTTTTTCTGTCAAACATAAACTTCTTTCAAATATTGATTCATGAATTAAAAAAAAATATCACAATAAAAGTCAAGATCTAAAATCATACTAAAAAATAATTTTATTTTAAAATCTACTTTTTAATAAGTGTTTTATCGAATTCGTAACCGTCGTCATGTCGGCAAGCGTTTCCTATTCATTGTGTTCCCATCAAACAATAACTCAGAATGTTAGGCTGTGAAGTGTGAACGTGCATGGCATAATCTCATTTTCTGGCATTTTATAAAAAACAAAAGTGGAAACAAGTCCATAACATTTTATATATTATTAAATCTGAGGCAATTCATCAAAAACCTACTTTGAAGTTTCATATGTCATCTCCCACGCCTTAAACACGATTGTACTTTGACACATTCGATAACGATAAAGTTTTTATAAATACAATGTACATAGTGTATAAAAATCAGCACCATGGGTCTACAACCAAATTAATGTTTAAATAGAATCACTTTTTCTTAATAAAAAACAAAATATTTAGATATAAAAAAGAGCATAAACTTAATCGAACCATGCACTTTTAATTTAATCCCTTTTTAATGTTTAATATTCAGATTGATGACATGATCTAACTGATTCCAGCATGCACAAAAATGTAATTGTTTTTCAGCTACCAGTCAGTGTCAACTTACATTCGTGTAAATAAGTCCAAGGTGATCCAGTATTTAAATAAAGTTTTTCATTAAAAAAATCTAATGGTAGTAATGAAGTTTTTTTTTCATTCCATGTGTAATTCTTGCACATCACCATGATGCCGCGTTGCCAGGGGCGGCGGAACTAAAGGGGGCAGGAAAATTTTTAATATCAGTAAATACTAATGGGATTTTCATCAATACATACATGTCAGGATTGATAATACGTGTCCATAAAAATGTATTAATAGAATTTCTATCAATGATTTTTTAATAAATAAATTTTTTTTTACTCTTTGATGAACAAATGTCATCTATTTAAATACGTACTGATAAAAATTCTATCAGTATGTTCAGATATGAAAATCTCCCCCGGTTCCCTAAGCAGCCCATGATATATTGATATAATTATATAGGCTCATCATCTTGTTCTAAAAGGAAAAAACATTAATCTCTAATCACATGATAACTTTATAAATTTTTTTATATGGAGATAATTTGTTGTTTAAAATGACGATATTAGGAGGCTTAGACAACTTCATACATACATATCGTCAATTGAAAATGATACGTTCAGCCACAATTGTCGCCCCTTTCGCAGTCTACACCGTTTTTTTTATTTTTAAAATCATATTGTACATGTTGTTATATAAAATGAAATATATACTGAGATGCAATAGTGTATTTTTTTCGTTTTTTTAAAAATTTTTTTTTGTATCATACATTATGATAGAACCATATGTATACACTGTGATAACACAATATATGTTGTACTATCATAGAGTTTGGGGCTGCAGACGGACTGTAAAATGGACGGTGTATGAGCACCATTGAATACGTAGAAAAATAGACATCTTCTATAAATTGGACTTTTGAACAGTGATTAATTAATATAGTCTTGTCCTTGAAATAATGGTTCTCACAAAAAAAAAGTCATACAAACGGTTAAATTAATCAAAAGAAAAATTAATATAGATAATAAGAAATTAATTTCAAGCTTTTTTTTAGTCCCATAACTTTTGTAGCATATGAAAATACCCCCCCATCCCGCGTTAGCGGTGACATTTTTTAGGTACTTCCATATCTTTTTAGTTATTTAATCCATTTGATTTCCTCTTGTATATTATTATGCATTATGTATACACTGTTATTAATTAATCCATTGTACATTGTCATGTCTTGTAGATTATTATGCATCTATATATCCTGATAAATTTTATACATATACCATTACTTAACGTGTACATATAGACATTGGACAATTAAAACTTCTCTTTAATTACTTTGAAGTCTCTTGTTTGACTGGACCCCCCCCCCCCCCCCCTCACGTTTTAATTCCTGGGTCCACCCCTACACGTTGCCGTATTACAAAGACAAATTATAGTTAGTATGATAACTTTAATTCAGAAAGAGAAATACCCCTTCCTAGAAATCCAATTATTCGTAGTTTTCATGAAAATAGAAAATTTGACATGCGATATTTATGAATGAATATAAGAATAAAAGATTCGACATGAAATTTTCTGAGTATCAATAGTATGAGTTGAACCACATAATACGGATCCAATTAATTCATACATGGTCCATATTCAATATCCAAGTCATGGGAAATGAACCATATCAAGATACTGATCTAATTAATTTACACAAAATTAAGTTCCATATATATTGTTCGTGCGTTTCTCCAACTTATCATTTCCATATTCTATGTGTAATGAGGGATGAATTCAACTACATGAATTCAGTTTACATATTCTTAGAAAATATATATGTATTTCAAATAGGACTAAATTTTAACTAACTGTGCGCTAATTTGTACAGTATTAATAATGACTTTATCTTCAATTTCCAAACATTGAATAAGGACATTATTTTTATATTGTTTGCTTGCAATCGAATCAAAGCATCAGCACCTTAAAACAAGGTTGTCTCAGTCTACTTCTTTGTCAAATCTATTCAATATTTTTAAAACTTTTATGCATCAGAGTCATCGAGAATTCACATCAAGCGACAAAGGAGTCCGCGTCACAGAATTCAAATAAAAAATAGTCCAAGGCTACTATGAAAAGATAGAAAATAAGAAGTTTCAATCAAGTGGAATATATTATTGGATGTTATTTCTTGGTTTGGCCTTACAACTTGAACTTGTCCACACATTTTTTTCAATACAAAACACAAGGCCTCGCGTTTCATGGGGGAGGTAAATATATATCACGCCATCAAAGAAAGAAAGAAAAGAAAAGAAAAAAAAAACAAGGATTAGAATTCAAGAATAGGTATTCTGTCACTGTGGGGGGGGATCAAATTTGAAAAAAGTGATCTAGGCCTTTTTATTCGATGTCACGCTTTTTAATTGTTGTTAAATCATTTCAATATCACTGTTTATTGATAGAGGTGACACACAGAGGACTTGGAACACCTGGAATTCCAATTGTATGACTGCCTTTTCAGCCCCTTTTTTTTCTTTTTTAAATTAATTAAAAAAATTCAATCCTTATATTTTTAGATGCCTTAATTTTCTTTTGGAAAATCACATTTCCAACACCAAGTGCTGCCCCGTGCGGTCCACACCGTTTTTCATATTTAAATCATACATTTTTTTTTTATTGAAATACATGTTGTACATGAAATGAAACATGTATAAAAATACAATAGTATATTTTTATTCGTTTTGAAATTTTTTTGTGTGCCGTACGTACTATAATTGTGGGGGGTGAAATCAGGTCCTCCCCTCCTGAGCCAGATCAACATAGATCTGGGCTTTTGATGTAGATTCGAGGTGATGTTGATGCTGACTCCTCTTCACGACGATCCGCGTCAAGCCTCTCCTGCTCGTTGTTTTCCTCTTTCTTCAGCCCCGAGCACTTGAAACTTACACCACTGTGGTGTCGGCTAACGCCCATTCGACGCTCAAGTTAGTAACCTCTTCATAAGAGAAAGAAGAACTTAGAATTTTCGAGTGCGAGTAGGGGAGAGAGAGAGTGCTTGCATACCTTGAGAGGGAGATGAAATTCCCCTTTTATACTAGAGAAAGGGCGTGCCGAGCTTAGCCTCGTGGAGTGTCTGTATCATGAGATGAAATCTCCACGTGGCTCTTAGATCTGAAGACATGTGTCACCTAGGGATTGCCATTCTATAACCAATTTTCTGACATTTAGTCCTTTTCTTGTATAAGGGAATATCCCCTTGGTTAACCGTTATTTCACAGGGGTAGACGTATGGCCGACCTGCATTTCAGTTCGGGTATTAAGGTTCGGTCAATTCGTACTCCACGTCGGGCCTTTTTTACTCGACCATCTTGACTTGGTCGGGCAACACTATGTGTCCGTCCTTGGTTGGTCAAGAGCTGATCATCCGACTTGCAATGTATGGTCAACTTGACCTGATCGGGCAATATCGTTTGCCCGACTTGAAGAGGAAGATGGACCCACTTTACCTGTAAGGGGATTTGGGCCCCTGGACTTTCTCACCTTAGATTTCTTTTTAATCATCATGGGCCTATCCACATTTGATTCCCATACTTATGCAATCTTATTCTTTACTCCATTTCGTGATAATTTCGTCTCCTACAATAATAAAATCTCATACATTATGATAGTAATGCGCTATCATAATAATTATGGTTCCAGACAGAGCTACAAAATAGACTGAATGTATCAATATTTTTTTCTTTAAACATATTAAAACATCTTTAAGTTGATGGCTATATTTTTGTCAGTTTCTCTCATTATATATGTGCATTTTTTATTTCTAGAATTCTCTAAAGTTAACAGCGGACACAAATGCTAGGGGTGCAGTATTGCTGGTGTTAGTGGCGTCGCAATGTATTAAGTGCTGATAGCAAAATCTACTTTTATTTTACTATCAGCACTTAATGATTCACAGGCCCATCTTTATAAGCCCCAAGTAAGCCCCATATGCATAATACCTGTTTTATCCTTTTTATTGTTTTTTTCTTTACTCGGTAACTGTTCCCATAATCAAGAAAACAGTTATAATTACTCTCTTCCACCTATACAGAATTAATGATGGTGACAATAAATCATTTCCATTTATAATTCACGTTTCTTGTTTTGTTTTTGAATTCATTCCAATTGAATTATTTATACATAGATAATCAATAGTTCATTTCCTTTTTAAAACACCATTATTGTTTTTAAAAGCACCTAGCACTATACCTCCATATCTCTTTCAGTTTTTATATTTTCTTTGGTCCTACACAACGAAAATATACATACTGAAACGGGTTACAAATGTTTAACATTCAATTCTATGTCATATACAAAGAAACATACTGTCACGCCCCAGGGCGGCCATCCCAGGACGCGGCAAGTGTATATATGATATCAGTGACAGGAAATCAACAATACATCACAAACAATCACTAAAATGATAACACAGATAAAAGCAGGGCTGACATAATATATACACCAAGTGCGGAAGCTAAATGACTGAGTCTGTAGTCAAAAACATACTACAGACTCGATACATAATCAAAGTCCCATGAGAGCCAACATGTCATAAATATACACAACAAAATCCAACAAAATCCAAACTAAGTGCCCAAGCACAGAATATATACATACAACTGAAGAAAGGGGTGCTGATGGCCTCAAAACTCGTGGGACACGGCGCTGCCCTCCACTGGTGTCGTCGCCCGAGAAGCTCCTCCCTCAGATGGCACTGAAAAAGACAATATGCGAGGGGTGAGCCACACGCTCAGTGAATAGCACAACCCAATGCATACAGTTCATATTAACAGTGTTCATTCATAGCAGCATAAACATCACAATCAGGGGTTCGTCACATCGCCGAACCGCCATACCCTTACCCTCACCCTCACCCTCAACGGGCGACCTAGGATATTGGGACTTAGCGGGTTTATAATCATCCTTACGCAAACCTGTGGGTCGTCGCATCGCCGGCCCACCATACCCTCACCCTCACCTTTCAACAGGTGACTTAGGCTCTTGGGACTGACTAGGCTGTTGGTCACCCTTGGTCCACCGATAGTCTCTCCTCACTCCGCGGTTGTTTGGCCACTCCCATGTTCAGCACAGTCCTTCATCAAACCAGGAGGCGCCTACTAGTGGGAGCCCCTGCACGGGACAACCTGTCTAACGCCGAGGTAGTCTCTAACGGATCCAACGCAGGGCAACAGGACAGCCTATCCATCGCATATGATCCACTCGGATCCGCTGACAGCATCTCTCCACAATCCTAATGTCTTGAATTCCTCAGAATTCCACCAGCGCGCATAACCAGGATGCGGGGATTTAATAAGGCATAAGAGGGGGAAAAGAGACCCTGAGAGGGTAACCCGAGGTCCCGATGTAGGACATCCGACAACCAAACGAGGAACACGGAGTACCCTAACCCGGGTCTCAGTGTTAACCTCGCAAGGCCCCCCCTTATATTCCCTAAACATGCTATCTATTAAAACAGTTTGCATTTAATTAAATAAACCAAACTAATAGGACGCATGCACAGGTCGGGCTGTCCTAGCATGATAGCAGGGAGGCAGGATGCATGGCTCATGCACAATCCTAAGGGTGCAAGTCCCTAACATACAATCTAGGGCGGCATGCAAATCTACACACACACATCATGCTTACATGGATTATAATTACAACAGTTAATATAACCATACGCCCCAGGGGAGATCGGTACACGCCCAAGGCATGTAACGACTCCCGAACTGGGTAGGGTCGTCCCACTCACCGGAAATCGGGTCGACGCGCGACCGTCCGTCGGGATCTGCAAGACAAGTTATTAACTGGTTAGAATAAATCCACAACTATCCAAAATACGCAACACACGCAATTAAATACACAACATCCCCAAACAACACCCAACACCCCTTCCGGCAACCACCCGCGGCCTCGGCAAGCACCCGCGGCCTCGGCAACCGCCCGCACGGCCTCGGCAACCACCCGGGTGCACCGCCGCGCCTCAGCCCGCGCACTCCGCGCACCGCCCGGGGCCCCGCGCGTCCACCGAGCCCAGCCGCGGCAGCCCGCACGCCGTGCGCACGCTCCTCGCCCCGCGCGCGCCCCGCGCGCACCTCCGCCGCTCCGCCGCGCCCCGCGCACGCCTCCGCGCGCGCCCCAGCACCCCGTGCGCTCCGCCCAGCCCTCGGCCAGCACCTCCGCCAGCCCCTCGCGCGTCCAGCACCTCGGCCAGCACCTCCGCGCGCCCTAGCACCTCGGCCAGCACCTCCTCGCGCGCGGCACAGCACCGTGGCCACCACCTCCTCGCGCCCAGACCAGCGCGACCAGCACTTCGTGCCCGAGCTGCCCGAGGCCACCAGCCCGCCAGTCCGCCCTGCCAGCACCTCCAACCGGCACATCAGCACGACCCCGACTGCCAGCCCCCGACCCGCGCACTCCCGCGCGCCTGCCGCGCGCACGCACGCCCGCGCGCGCACGCGCGCATCCCTGCACGCGCCCAGCCTACGCGCGGCCTGGGCTGCTGCCGCCGCATGCCTGTTGCCCGGGACAGCGTCCCCACCTGCCGAGCACCTCCAACCACCCCTCCCACTGCCGCCGACCACCCCAACCACCCCCGACCACCCCCACTGCCGCCGACCACTCCCCAAACCCCAAAACCCCCCCCTAGCAATCATCTAGACAAGAAAAGAGAGGGAAAGAAGCTTACCGGAGGGGAGGAAGCGGCGATCGGGTGCTCTCCACGCACCGAAACCCTTCACAACGGACTTCTCACGCCCCGAGGAAGCTTTGCCTTCGAAATGGGCCAAAACAGAGGTCGGAAAAGGGAGGTCGGGGAGGCTAGGGTCGTCGGAAATCGGATTTGAAGACACCGGAGCGTAGATCGGGACCCGATCTACACTTCCCGTGCTTTGGGTTTTTGGTTTTGAGGGGTGCAAGGGGCTCGAACGGAAGAAAATCGGAGGAGGAGAGAGAGAGAGGCTAGTCGGGAAGATGATGAATAGTGTAGGCGTAAATTTGATTTCTTTATATATAGGGCGCAACTTAAAAACCCGGATACGCCCCGGAACTACGAAATTTTTGCAAACGATGCCGGAATTCGATGAAATTTTCATGAGTGGCTTAAAATGGCACCAGGACACATAATATGCAGTTAGATTTTCAATCGGAGTCCTCTAGCTCAGACGATAGCTAACAGTCTGAAATTATGCGGTTCCGATCGAAAAACCCTGAAAATTTTAAAACTGCTAAAAATGCTCCAATGATTGCCAATAGGCCAAAAAGTGACACATATATAACATTCTCCCCCCCTTAGGAAATTTTGTCCTCAAAATAAATACAAGTACATCTAAGAAGGGAAAAGATGTGGATACGCGTCACGCATGGCGTCCTCGAGCTCCCAGGTGGCCTCGGCACCGGAACGGTGCTGCCATCGCACCTTGACCAGCTGGACGGTCTTGGTGCGGAGCCTCTTCTCGCGGCGGTCCATGATCTCAATCGGCTGCTCCACGAAAGACAAGTCCGGCTCGAAGACGAGCGGCTCGAACGGAATGATGTGAGCAGGATCGTGGACGTATCGCCTCAGCTGCGAGACGTGGAAGACGTCATGGGCCTGAGCCAACTGTGGGGGCAGAGCGATGCGATAGGCCACCTCTCCAACTCGCTCGAGTATGAGGAAAGGCCCAATGAAACGCGGACTCAGCTTGCCCCGCACACCGAATCGGAAGATGCCCTTCATCGGGGACACCTTCAAGAATACATGATCACCGACCTCGAAGGAGAGCTCACGGCGACGGCGGTCGGCGTAGCTCTTCTGACGACTCTGAGCGACTCGGATACGCTCGCGGATCGTCTTCACCATCTCGGAGGTCTGGTGAACAATCTCTGGTCCCTCTAGCTGGCGCTCTCCGACCTCATCCCAACACAGGGGGGACCTGCAGCTGCGGCCATAAAGTGCCTCGTAGGGAGCCATCCGGATGCTCGAATGATAGCTGTTGTTGTAGGCGAACTCCACCAACGGAAGGTGCCTCTCCCAACTGCCCCCAAAATCGAGCACACAGGCCCGCAGCATGTCCTCAAGGGTCTGGATCGTCCTCTCCGACTGGCCGTCCGTCTGAGGATGAAACGCGGTACTGAAGTGGAGGTTCGTACCAAGGGCGTGCTGGAGGCTACGCCAGAACCTCGAAGTAAAACGCGCGTCTCGATCAGAAATGATACTGACTGGAGTGCCATGGAGTCGGACAATCTCGGAGACGAATAACTGCGCCAGGGTGTCCAGAGAATCGGTGAGTCGGATGGGGAGGAAATGAGCAGACTTCGTCAGCCGGTCGACGATCACCCAGATGGCATCGCGACCCGAGCGTGACCTCGGCAAACCCGAGACGAAGTCCATAGTGATCTGCTCCCACTTCCACTGAGGGATCTCAATGGACTGCAGCTTCCCCGCAGGGCGCTGATGCTCCGACTTCACCTGCTGGCATACTAGGCATCGGGCAACAAATCTGGCAATATCTGTCTTCATCCCGCGCCACCAGTAGCCGCGACGAAGGCCCCTGTACATCTTCGTGCCACCAGGGTGCACTGTGTACCTCGAGCGATGGGCCTCGTCCAGAATCTTCCGCCTCAGCTCTGCGTCGTCGGGGATGCACACTCGGCCTCTGAATCTCAGGATCCCGTCTGCACGAATCTGGTAGTCCTGGCGCTCGCCCCGGGCGACGCCCTCAGAAAGGACTATGAAATGCGGGTCCTGAGCCTGAGCCGTGCGGATCTCATCGAGAAGAACCGGCTGCACCACCAGCCTGGCCAAAAGCCACCCGCAGGGGTCTCCCGAACACTGATCCAGCAAGCGGCCTCCTCCAGAAGCCTCCAACGACGGACAGCCATGTGGGCGGCCATGCCCAGGGGCTGCCTACTGAGCGCATCTGCAACGACATTCGCCTTACCCGGATGGTAAGCGATGTCACAGTCGTAGTCTGTCAGGAACTCAACCCAACGCCTCTGTCGCATGTTGAGCTCCGGCTGAGACTGCAGATACGTCAAGCTCTTATGGTCAGTAAAGAGCTCGAACTCCTCCCCGTAGAGATAATGCCTCCACATCTTCAGCGCAAATATGATCGCAGCCAACTCGAGGTCATGGGTGGGGTAGTTCTGCTCATGGGGCTTCAACTGACGAGACGCGTAAGCCACCACCTTACCGTACTGCATCAGGACGCGCCCACACCCAACTGCGATGCATCTGTATACACTGCGAACCCACCGCTCCCAGATGGAAGGGTAAGAACCGGCGCTGAGGTGAGTCTTCGCTTCAGCTCCTGGAAGCTCTCCTCGCAAGAAGGGGACCACTCGAACCGAACGTCTTTCCGAGTGAGGCGGGTAAGAGGAACGGCTATCTTGGAGAAACCCTCCACAAACCTCCTATAATAACCCGCCAAGCCCAAGAAGCTACGAATCTCTGTGGGGTTCGACGGTCGACGCCAATTCGACACGGCGAGCGTCTTCTCCGGGTCCACAGCTATACCCTCACCGGAAATCACATGGCCCAGAAAGGCCATCCGCTCCAACCAGAACTCGCACTTGCTGAACTTGGCGAACAACTGATGTCCAGCCAGAGTCTCCAAAACAGTGCGGAGGTGGTGAGCGTGCTCCTCCAGACTCCTCGAGTACACCAATATGTCATCGATGAATACTACCACAAAGGAGTCGAGGAAGGGTCGAAATACCCGGTTCATCAGATCCATGAAGGCCGCCGGCGCGTTCGTCAACCCGAAAGGCAGTACTCTGAACTCGTAGTGCCCGTACCGGGTGCGAAAGGCCGTCTTCGGAATATCTGACTCCCGGATCTTCAACTGGTAGTACCCCGAGCGGAGATCGATCTTGGAAAAGACACACGCTCCCTGAAGCTGGTCAAACAGATCGTCGATCCGCGGCAACGGGTACTTGTTCTTCACTGTCCGCTTATTCAACTGCCTGTAATCAATACACAGCCGCAGTGAACCGTCCTTCTTCCGGACGAACAGGACAGGGGCTCCCCACGGAGACACACTCGGACGTGCGAAGCCCTTCTCCAGCAACTCCTCCAACTGCTCCTTCAGCACCCTCAGCTCTGCGGGAGCCATCCGGTACGGAGCCCTCGAAACCGGCTCGGTCCCCGGAAGCAGATTGATCTCAAACTCAATCGCGCGGTCCGGCGGTAATCCCGGAAGATCGTCGGGGAAAACCTCGGGAAACTCTGCCACGACTGGAGTCTGACTGATATCTGCCCGCAGCGGTGCATCCTCCAGAGCAATATAGGCCAGAAAGCCCTCGCATCCACCCTGAAGGAGTCTCCACGCCTGCATGGACGACACGAACCCCAAAGGAGCTACGTCTCGATCGCCCACGTACTGGAAAGACCTCCGACCAGGAAGGTGGAACGACACCGACTTGGCGAAACAGTCGATGCTGGCATGACTAGCTGCTAGCCAATCCATCCCCAGGATGGCATCAAAATCCGACATCGCGAGCTCCACCAGCTCTACCGGAAACTCATGCTCCGCGATCTCCACCGTGCACCCTCGGTACACAGAACTAAGGAGAATCCGGTCTCCCACGGGCAATGCTACCTCTAACACAGCATCTAGAGGAGCGGACGCCGCACCCGTCCGTCTCGCGAAAGCAGGAGACACGAACGAGTGGGTGGCTCCGGAATCGAATAGCACATAAGCAGGAAGCTGGGAGATCTGAACAATACCTCTAACCACGCTGCCGGATGCCTGGGCCTCCTCTGCCGAAAGCGCTGCCACTCGGCCCTGACGAACTGAGGCTGAGGAGCATGGCACGCCTCGCCTGCTGCGCTGGCTGCCTCCTCTGATCAGCACGGCCACCCTGTGGCTGCTGCTGCTGACGCTGAGGCTGCTGCTGCGGCTGGCGCTGAGGCTGCTGCTGCTGCTGGCGCTGTGCTGGAACGGCTGCTGGAACGGCCGCTGCTGCAACTGCTGCTGGGGCATCACTGCTGGTCGGCCTGCGTCAGGGCAATTATACAAGATATGCCCGACGCGCTGACAGTGATACAGCGCCTCGTCTCGGTCGCCTCGACTGGACCGGCACGGCTGCGATGGGTGCTGGGCCTCGCGCTGGCACCACATCTGCTGGAAGAGAGGGAGCCGCTGACTGCTCGAAGCGGGCCCTCTTCTTCTTCCGCTGCCCTCTGTCCTGGCCTCTGGGTGGCCTCTGGTCTGTCGGCGGGGTCGGAGCCTGCACCTGGATCCCGAGGTCTCTCTCGACAGTCTTCGCCCGCGAGACCAAGTCGGAGAACCTCGTGAATCCCAGGGCGGTGACGTGCACTCGGATGGCATTGCTCAGACCGAGCTCAAACCGACGGCACCTCGACACCTCATCCATCACCAGAGCTGGAGCGAATCGGGACAGCCTCGTGAACTGCGTGGAGTAGTCAGCGACGGACATGGTGCCCTGAGTCAGCTGCTCAAACTCCCGCTCCACTAGCTGTCGGTCGAGAAGGGGAAATACTCCTCCAAGAAATATCCCCTGAACCCGCCCAGGTGAGCTGCTCTAGCCCCTCTGGGATATCCACCGATCTAGTAGCCCACCACTCGGCGGCGCTACCCTTCAGCATAAACGCAGCCAGGGAGACCCTCTGGCGGTCTGTGCATAGCATCGTGGAGAAGATGGTATCCACCTCCATCACCATCTCTCGGAGCAAGGGGGTCCTCCGTCTGTCCTCTGAACTCGGGAGGGTGGAGCTTCAGAAAGGCTGAGAGTCCACTCTGCTGGACCCTCGCTGCTGCCTCTAGCCCCATCTCCCTCTCCTGAGGATCCTGACTCTGGCCGCCGGAATCTCCACCACGGGGACTGGGGGTGTATCAGGCACTACAGGCGGATCTGCCGCCAAGGGAACCTGCGGTACTGCCTCGCGGGCTGCCCGCAGCTCCCGAATCTCCCGCGCCTGATCTGCCAACACCCTCGTCTGGGTCTCCAATCTGCTAACCGCGCAATCGCGCGCTCCCAGGCAGGAGGCTCCTGCACTGGTCCTGACCTCTCGGCTGAGGACTCACCAATAGCATCCTCGACTCTGGCAGGTCCGGAGACCTCCAAGGGTCGAGAGGGGCCACGTCCGCGTCGTCCTCTGCGAGGAGGCATATCAGCAACCTAAGAAAACCAGACACTAGGATCAGAATACGCATATAGAAATCCTAGGACTCATCTCTATGAAAGGAAGACACTTGGCTCTGACAGGACCAGGCTCTGATACCAACTTTTGTCACGCCCCAGGGCGGCCGTCCCCGGGACGCGGCAAGTGTATATATGATATCAGTAACAGGAAAACCACAAACAATCACTAAAATGACACACAGATAAAAGCAGGGCTGACATAATATATACACCGAGTGCGGAAGCTAAAAAACTGAGTCTGTAGTCAAAACATACTACAGACTCGATACATAATCATAAGTCCTGTGAGAGCCAACATGTCATAATATACACAACAAAATCCAAAAAATCCAACTAAGTGCCCAAGCACAGAACATATACATACAACAGAAAGAAGGGTGCTGATGGCCTCAAAACTCGTGGGACGCGGCGCTGCCCTCCCTGGTGTCGTCGCTCGGAAGCTCCTCCCTCAGAGATCACTGAAAAGACAATATGCGAGGGGTGAGCCACACGCTCAGTGAATAGCACAACCCATGCATACAGTTCATATTAACATTTCATTCATAGCAGCATAAACATCACAATCCGGGGGTTCGTCGCATCGCCGAACCGCCATACCCTTACCCTCACCCTCACCCTCAACGGGTGACCTAGGATGTTGGGACTTAGCGGGTTGATAGTCATTCACACATAATCCTGTGGGTCGTCGCATCGCCGGCCCACCATACCCTCACCCTCACCTCTCAGCAGGTGACCTAGGCTCTTGGGACTGACTAGGCTGTTGGTCACCCTTGGTCCACCGATAGTCTCTCCTCACTCCGCGGTTGTTTGGCCACTCCCATGTTCAGCACAGTCCTTCATCAAACCAGGAGGCGCCTACTAGTGGGAGCCCCTGCACGGGACAACCTGTCTAACGCCGAGGTAGTCTCTAAAGGATCCAACGCAGGGCAACAGAACAGCCTATCCATCGCATATGATCCACTCGGATCCGCTGACAGCATCTCTCCACAATCCTAATGTCTTGAATTCCTCAGAATTCCACCAGCGCGCATAACCAGGATGCGGGGATTTAACAAGGCATAAGAGGGGGAAAAGAGACCCTGAGAGGGTAACCTGAGGTCCCGATGCAGGACATCCGACAACCAAACGAGGAACACAGAGTGCCCTAACCCGGGTCTCAATGTTAACCTCGCAAGGCCCCCCTTATATTCCCTAAACATGCTATCTATTAAAACAGTTGCATTTAATTAAATAAACCAAACTAATAGGACACATGTATAGGTCGGGCTGTCCTAGCATGATAACAGGGAGGCAGGATGCATGGCTCATGCACAATCCTAAGGGTACAAGTCCCTAACATACAATCTAGGGCGGCATGCAAATCTACACACACACATCATGCTTACATGGATTTATTTATAACAGTTAATATAACCATACGCCCCCAGGGGAGATCGGTACACGCCCAAGGCATGTAACGACTCCCGAACTGGGTAGGGTCGTCCCACTCACCGGGAATCGGGTCGACGCGCGACCGTCCGTCGAGATCTGCAAGACAAGGTATTAACTGGTTAGAATAAATCCACAGTTATCCCAAAAATACACAACACACGCAATTAAATACACAACATCCCCAAACAACACCCAACACCCCTTCCGGCAACCACCCGCGGCCTCGGCAAGCACCCGCGGCCTCGGCAACCACCCGCACGGCCTCCGCAACCACCCGGGTGCACCGCCGCGCTTCAGCCCGCGCACTCCGCGCACCGCCCGGGGCCCCGCGCGTCCACCGAGCCCAGCCGCGGCAGCCCGCACGCCGTGCGCACGCTCCTCGCCCCGCGCGCGCCCCGCGCGCACCTCCGCCGCTCCGCCGCGCCCCGCGCACGCCTCCGCGCGCGCCCCCGCACCCCGTGCGCTCCGCCCAGCCCTCGGCCAGCACCTCCGCCAGCCCCTCGCGCGTCCAGCACCTCGGCCAGCACCTCCGCGCGCCCTAGCACCTCGGCCAGCACCTCCTCGCGCGCGGCACAGCACCGTGGCCACCACCTCCTCGCGCCCAGACCAGCGCGACCAGCACTTCGTGCCCGAGCTGCCCGAGGCCACCAGCCCGCCAGTCCGCCCTGCCAGCACCTCCAACCGGCACATCAGCACGACCCCGACTGCCAGCCCCCGACCCGCGCACTCCCGCGCGCCTGCCGCGCGCACGCACGCCCGCGCGCGCACGCGCGCATCCCTGCACGCGCCCAGCCTACGCGCGGCCTGGGCTGCTGCCGCCGCATGCCTGCTGCCCGGGACAGTGTCCCCACCTGCCGAGCACCTCCAACCACCCCTCCCACTGCCGCCGACCACCCCAACCACCCCCGACCACCCTCCGACCACCCCCACTGCCGCCGACCACTCCCAAACCCCAAAACCCCCCCCTAGCAATCATCTAGGCAAGAAAAACGGGGAAAAGAAGCTTACCGGAGGGGAGGAAGCGGTGACCGGGTGCTCTCCACGCACCGAAACCCTCCACAACGGACTTCTCACGCCCCGAGCAAGCTTGGCCTTCGAAATGGGCCAAAACAGAGGTCGGAAAAGGGAGGTCGGGGAGGCTAGGATCGTCGGAATACGGATTTGAAGACACCGGAGCGTAGATCGGGACCCGATCTACACTTCCCGTGCTTTGGGTTTTTGGTTTTGAAGGGTGGAAGGGGCTCGAACGGAAGAAAATCGGAGGAGGAGAGAGAGAGAGGCTAGTCGGGAAGATGATGAATAGTGTAGGCGTAAATTTGATTTCTTTATATATAGGGCGCAACTTAAAAACCCGGATACGCCCCGGAACTACGAAATTTTTGCAAACGATGCCGGAATTCGATGAAATTTTCATGAGTGGCTCAAAATGGCACCAGGACACATAATATGCAGTTAGATTTTCAATCGGAGTCCTCTAACTCGGACAATAGCTAACAGTTCAAAATTATGCGGTTCCGATCGAAAAACCCTGAAAATTTTAAAACTGCCAAAAATGCTCCAATGATTGCCAATAGGCCAAAAAGTGACACATATATAACACATACATTTGATTATGTCAGTTACATTTAAGAAGGAGTAAATTCAATTATAAAAATGTCAGTTACATTTATCAAATAATAGATTACTTTTATTATGCTTAATTACATATAAAAAGTCATATACGAATAACAAGTTATATTTAACAATAGTGAGTTATCTTCTGCCATTTAGTCAGTTTCATTGTTATTATACTCTGTTACAATTGTCAGTTACATTTTGTTAGTAGTAAGTTCCATTTTCAAATAGTCAAATACATTTACATTTTGAAGGTCAGATACACATAGTCGGTTACATTTATCAAAACTTAAGATAATATTATAAGTTATATTATGAAATACTCAGTTACATTATCAAGTAGTTGATTTCATTCATTATTCTCAGTTACATTTTAAAGTCAGATACAAATAGTCAGTTAAAAATACCATTTATTCATATACATTCTTATTATACTCTGTTACATTTGTATATATATAAAAAAATTAAACAAATGTTTTGTATATGAATCTTCAAAATCCACAAAAATTGAATAGTTTGTCAAATAGTCAATTACATTTATACATTACAAAGTACTTAAAAATTATAAAATCAGTTCATACAATCAGTTAGATTAGTGTATATACAATCGCAAACATTTCATTCAGATCATATATAGGAACAAAATCAATATAAGAATCGAAAAAATTTTGTTTCATAGAATTGCATTACGAAAATCGTCAATATAACATGTGATTCAAAAATTGAAAAAAAAACCATCGCTTACCCATATTTTTGCAAATGAATTACAATCGGACGAAGAAACTTGAAAAAATCAGGTTGAAATCAAATCCCCTAAAAATTCTCTGTCTTCTTCATTATTTTAGATGGAAAATGAAAGAGATTGATGAAAAGATTCAATTGATTTTTAATTTTTTGGAAACAAATTGATTTTGAAATTAAATGACAACCGCCGAAAGGGATGGAAAAGGAAAACAAACCCCAAAAAAAGAGGAATTTGAGCATTCAAATGTGTGACTTTAAATGGGGGTACTTTTGTATTTTGCTATTTTTCCCTTTTATCAAAATCAATCATGCATCCAATGATAATTTGACACCTATTGGGGCCTGTGAGTGGGGCCTATGAATTGAAACCTATGTAGCAAGACTCTTTTTAAAAACAAAAAAATAGCTTACACAAAGGCATAATAGTAACAACTTATTTTAAAATGTACAATAAATGATAATACATCTCCAAAAATTTAGTAGTGTCCGTACGTATATGTATAATGATATATATGTTCACATACAAGGTATATGTGGATGGATCACCGTGTGCAAAAAGATATTTTGAAATTCAAAATGAGATAAATGAAGGCATATGGATGGAGAATTTATTGGAGACTGCAGAAGGATTCATCCGAGATTGGGGGAAATTCATCGTTGGCGCATCTTCCATCGAATTCCGTCATGGAGGTCTTTTCATATCGTGAGGTATCGTTCTTGGCTATGCCTATACAAGGAGAAATAGAAATCTCTTCTATTTTGCCTTCGTTGTTGCGAGTTGTGATGTTTCCCTTTTCTTTTGTTTATGTCCTTATTTGAATGTTGTAACCTCGTTTTATATATGAAATCGGGGGTAACAATTGTCTACTAGTTCCATAAAAAAAATGAGATAAATAAAGGATGAGCGGAAAGAACTAGAATAATAAAACTATTAACTTAGCTTGGGGTGTTTTCATGTGCTAAAAAACATTGGGAGCTAAAAAAATGAGGTGTTGAAAAAAATACTTAAATCAACTTTAGAGGTATTTAGGGGCACTCCAGTCTATGTGGAGAATGCATGGGAGACGATTTTGTTTTTTTATCAAATCCTGGGGCACCTTTTGTGTTGGCGCCAAGAAGGTGAGCCTTGTAGGGGATAAATTATTTGTGGAGGAGTAGTTTTTTGTCTCCTGTTGTATTACCAAGAGATAGAGAAGATATCTCTTCTACCTCTGTTTTCTTGGTAGGTGTCTTTGTAAGTGTTTATGCTTTGGACAACCCCTTTCTTTTCAATAAAATTAAGGGCGTATTGATTCCCCTTGCCTACCGTTTCAAAAAAAAAAATGCTTAAGTTTGTTGAAAAAATAAATTTAGTTAATAATTATTTATTATTTTAAGTATTATTATCAGGTTATTTATTTATTTATTTATTTTATTGGTAGATATGTTATCATGGTATAATTGTTAGTCTATATTTGTATAGAAGAATAGATGTGGAAGAGAGTGAAATAAAGACAAATAAGTCCATAAACTTATTTGTTTGAAATGAATATGTGGGTATAGGATGGAGTACTCACTACTACAATAACTGCAATAATGTGCTATCTTTGTCCAACAAAAGCTCCCAGATACATGATCCCGAATCGTTGTATCTGAATAAGCGAGATAAGATGATATTGATATTTTATTTTAGGGAAAAATCCATATAACCCCCTGAAATCTGGCCTAAATCCATATAACCCCATGCAATCTTCATATATCCATATAACCCCTTGTAATCAGACTCCAAAATCTATATAACCCCCTCCGTCCGCCTTCCGTCAGTCGAGTTAACGGCGATGAATTTATGCAGGGGGTTATATGGATTTAAGCCAAATTACAGGGGGTTATATGGATTTTTTCCTATTTTTTTTATTTATGCTTTTTTTTAAATTATAAATGACATGTGATTTCATAACCAGTACCCTGACACATTAATAATGGAGTAAATTAACATTTACATGCATTAACATCTAATGGATTGTAAATATTTGTTTTGTTGTTTTTCTGTTATTTTCATTGGGAAACCTAAAATTGATATTTTTGTTGTTTGATTCACCTTGGATAAAATAAGGATAAATGGTAGATAAGAGATGGATAAGAGTTTATGACTTTTTAAATGACAACTATACCCCTGCATAAATTATTTGTGTTGGGAATAAGTATGAGAGATGTGTGTGTCATATGATAGATGTAACAGTTTTTGAAAAAAAAAATTCTAAAAATTAAAAAATGCCAAGAGGATGAGTTTTATTTTTTTATTAAATCTTGGGGCACATCTTGTGTTGGTGTCATGAGAGTGATTTTTGTTGGGGATAAATTGTATGTGGATGAGTAATTTTGAATTCTTTTTTACATTACCAAGAGATAGAATATATATCTCTTTTACTTATATCTCTTTGGTGGGTAATCTTGTATGTGTTTATGATTTAAATAACCATTTTCTTTTATTAAAATTAAAGGTGCATGGTATCTTGAAAAAAAATTCAAAAGTAAATGTTAAATAACTCAATTTTTAAACCACACGTAGAGAAAAAATTTTTTTTTTTTTGGGAAATATCCATATAACCCCCTGTAATCTGGTTTAAATCCATATAACCACCTGCATAAATTCATCGCCGTTAACTCGACTGACGGAAGGCGGACGAAGGGGGTTATATGGATTTTGGGGTCTGATTACAGGGGGTTATATGGATATATGAAGATTGCAGGGGGTTATATGGATTTAGGCCAGATTTTAGGGGGTTATATGAATTTTTCCCTTTATTTTAAGTTCCCTTGGAAATCTTATTAGTCTATGGAATATATTACATTGGTTAGAGGGTTTATATGTCAAATCAATTATCATCACCTTTTATAAATCAGGAGAGCATATATCAAATCATTTTTTTTACATTTTATAAATTCTTATTTATATTTTATTCATAACTTATCCATGATGAACCAAACAACAAAAATGATTTAGCTTATTCTATTGGTATAGTTAATTATAGTTGAATAATTATTTATCTAAAAATAACTTATGTCATATTTAAGGGAAGTGGGGGGGACCCCTAATTCCATATTTTTTCCAATCCTTTTAACTTTATTTATTTATTATTTATCTTTGTTTCTAAATTTTTAAAATATTATTATTTTATTTTGAAAAGTAGATAATTTTTCTTTTAATAAACCAACAAACTAAGGGTCCGTTTGGAAACACAGATTGAAAAATAGTTTTTGAAATAAAGCTGCTTTTTAAGATGACTTTAGACCTTGACTTTTTTAGAATGTTTTTTTTTTTTAATTCAGGAATCAATATTTGAAAGGAGTTTAATGTTTGTCAGAGAAAGCTGTTTTTCAATTCAAAAAATTAATTCCGATAAAAAAGCGTTGTTTTTGAGTTTTTCAAAACGCAGATTTGGAGAAAAAAATTAAAAAGAATCTAACTTCTGATTCTGCAAAAAGCTGCTTCATTTGACTGCACGATTTTAATTTTTCAACTTTTTAAAAAAGAAAAATGCACCCAAACCTGGAACCAAACGGAGCCTAAAACAAAAGCACTACACTCAACAAACGGCCTTTACTGTGTTAAAAAATGGCTGTGTATAAACTCGTTGAAACAACGATTTGGGCAACGCAGGGGATGGAAACCATTGTAAAGACATGTAAATTACAACTTCACCACTCTCTTTTTACGAAATTCCAACGTCTGTCCCAGTACAAAAAATATCCCCTTCGGCTTCTTTCGTTCTCCTCTCGTCGCCCCCAAATCAAACTTCCTCCATTTGAAAGTTCTTCAAAAATCAGCTATTGATGACCTAAAGGAACCCACATCAGGTGATATTTCACATCTTCCCTTCTTCTTTATCCATTTTTAATACTCTCAAATCGCTGTCAAATGTCCTAGAGGATATGTGGTTTTTTTTTTTTTAATTTTTTTTTTAGTGATTGGGTGCTTACCGCTTGATCTTGGATGAAAATACCGGTCGTAAACAGTGAAGATGGTGAAGATTCGGGTGCTGCTGCGGCTTCGAAAGGGGGTTGCCAAGAGACTGGTTTGCAAAAGGGACGATTGGCATATATATAACAAGGGGTGTTTTGGTAATCTACATGTCTAGCTTCTCAAACTTGAATGATGTCGCCAAACAGAAAAAATAATAATGTCTTGAATCTCATTTCTAACGCACCCACATTTAAGGCTTCATTTCCAAAACCCGCTTATGAAAAACGCAGTGTTTCGGACCACACATCCAAACACCATGAAAAAAGGAAAACAATTATTTTGGGGTGAAACATAAACTCTAAATAAGGGAGAATATATGAAAATAATAAAAAAAAAGTTGTACGTTTTATAAGTATAAACCTAGATGACTATAATGGAATAAACTAGGATGATATTTGATTTATTCTAGAGAGGTGTTGAAATTATTTATCAGGACTTATCTATGTCAATGAATAAAATATTATTTTATATCATTTAAAAAATTTATCTCATCTAACACTCTCATATACATTCTAAAAACTGTTACATCTCTCATACTTATACTCAAAGACAATTAATTTAATTTATGCAGAGGTATATTTTTTATTTAAAAAGTCATACTTATCTATCTCTTATCCACTATTTATTTTTATTTTATTGAAGGTGAACCAAACAACAAAAATGTCACTTTTACGTTCCCCAATAAGAATAACAGAAAAAGCAACCAATTTTTTTTGCTTATTTTGTATGGATTGTTATTTATCCTGGTATAGCTATCGAAGGCGAATAACTCTTTGTCACACTTCAAATGGAGGGAATATGTTTTGAATTTTTTAATATACACACACAGCCCGTCTCTTAAGAGGACATCCGCACATTTCATTTTTGCGGATAAAGACTCTCAGTGGTAAGAGTCTATAAAAAAATACAAATTCACTGTCAGTACATACTTACATTAAATGGATAATTATATTTTATAGACTCTTACTGGTAAGAGTAAAAAAAAATTATAAAATCATATATTTGTATTTTTTAGTGACAATGAATTTGTATTTTTTTATACTCTTACCACTAAGAGTTTTCATCCGCAAAATGAAATGTACAGATGTCTGCTTAAGAGAATTTGTGTGTGTGTGTGTGTATAAGTAAAATTAGTACGAAGTTATTATACAAGACATGGAAGAAGAACAAAGCATACTGAATTGGTGAGTCTGTTCTGATGAAGAGGAAGACCGAAATTAGAGTTGGATTCTATCCTTAAGACGTTATTCGCCCCGCACTGGTGCTCACGGATAGAGGTGGATGTCTCCCAGGATACAACGGTCATATTGTAACCGTTGATCCGACGATTCATATTGCATCTAAGGTTTCCTCTGATGAACGGTCTAGATTGTATCTTATCAAAATGATCTCTACCGTTCGATTTGACAAAAAAGAAATATATATATATATATATATATATATATATATATATATATTAAAATTAGTACGTAGTTATTATACAAGACTAGGCTTGTCAATGGGTCGGGTCCAGACCCGGACCCGATTACACGTGTAATATACCCGACCCGATTTGGACCCGACCTGAGTTGGATCCGATCCGGTGGACCCGAACATACAAACGGGTCAGGTCCGGGTTCGGGTCCACCCCGCCCCGACCTGTTGGACCCGAGACCCAATTGTTTTATTAATATATGCTCATATATTACAAGACTATTAGTATTAGTTGACCTATATATTTATTTCTTACTTAACTTATTTTTGTATCCACAAGTTCATAAATCATAATCATAACAAGCCCATAAATCATAAATCATAACATTTTTTTCGTTGTGTTGATGTTGCAGCTTGCAAGAACTTGGTTGTTTAGTAATTCATTTACTTCTTTTGAATTGTATAAAATTATGTTCAAACATAGTCTCATTAAAAATAATGTTTTATTACAAAAATTTTCAAATAGAATGATAAGGCAAACAAATTCATGAGCTCTCTCCCCCCCCCCTTTTTTTACCAACCATTCGGGTCGGGTCCGGGTCAACCCCGACCCGGCCCGAACCCGACCTGTTTGATAGGCCTATACAAGACAGGGAAGAAGAACAAAGCGTACTGAATTGGCGAGTCTATTCTGATGAAGAGGAAGACCAAAGCTAGAGTTGGCCTCTGTCTCCTTAAGACGTCATTCTCCCCACACTGATGCTCACGGATAGAGGCGAATGTCTCTCAGGATACAACAGTCGAACATCTCCCAGGATACAATGGTCCGGTCATAACCATTGATCCGACGGCCCATATTTCATCTGAGGTTTCCTCCGATAGACGGTCTAGATTGTATCTAATCAAAATGATCTCCACCATTCGATTTGACAAAAAGTCCAAAAAGAAAAAGGCTCCATCTCCACGATGCGTAGCCTGTATGGAAAGTGTTATATATTGTGGAGCTTGATGATATGCGCAGAGGATTGTTAGCGCTACATAGGGTCGGACGGGGGTCGAGCGATGTTAGTATATGGAAACACAAGGCCTCGCGTTTCATGGGGGAGGTTATTTTTTTTTTGGGTGTCTTTCGCGTATTAACTTTTTTGTCCTTAATGAGATGTTATTATAAAAGGGCATCTCATATTTTTCATTAGGCTCTAGGGTTTTTATCTTCGGTGTGACCATTGTAGAAACTTCTAATTAATAGTGGATTGATCTCTGGTGTGCTCCGTGGACGTAGGGAAGATTTGTCGAACCACTTAAATTTTTTGTGTCTTTGCTTTGATTTTTTTATTTATTTCCTTTGATTGATTGCATCCCAAGATCCGAAATCGTAACAGAAAGGTCAACCATACGATGTTCACCAAAAACAATTCATTAGAGTACAAAGAGCCCATCTTTTAAATGCTCAATACTTTTTATCAACAACCGATATGAGATTATAACTTTTTCTTCTCCAACCACCAATCATTTTTACCATGTTATTGAAAGAACTTTGGATCCAATTTTCTCCTTCACCTGAAAATGATTTTGAGAATGAAAATATACTATGTTCATCTTCTTGACAAGATAAACGTAATCAAATGAGTTTCCACTAAAAAATAATTAGTGGAATTCAAATTCATTCTGACCAAGGAATGATCAAAATCCAAGTTTTTCCAGCAATATATATACATATATACATACATATATACCTACATATATATATATTAGTTACATGGACATGTTAAAGCACGAGATACATCATACATTGAGATATGTTTTATGAATAGAATTTTAAATAATAATAAATAGATTAATATGTGATCTTTTGTAATAAATTTAGTATATATATTTCTATTTGTAATTTTTTATCTAATAAAAAATATATGGCAAAAATTTTCATATGGAGAGAATGAAGTCAAACTTATATACATTTATATTTGTTAGTAGAAAATACTTGACAAATATAAATTAAAAATTACAGTATTCAAAATATATATTCAACCCTAACTAACAATCACAATACAAAACTAGTGTCATATTTCCCTCAAAATTGACTTCTTAATTTCCCACTTATAATTTTTTTGAATATATTTAATCTTGTAATGGGGAAGACATCCTTTGTGACTTAGACGTAGAAAAAAAAAGTAGATCTACAAGATATTACAATTGAAAGTTCATTAAATTCTCATTGAAATACAATCATAGAAAGACTTATACCTTTTATGATTGTATATGTCTAACATTTGACATGACACACCCTATATTTTTCTTCAAACTTCAGTTTCTGAATCAACAACCCATATAAGATTCCTTAATCGTTCAAACTTTTAATAGACCCCTTGTAAGATATTTGAGTTGAATTCAACTTTTAATAGGCCCCTTACTTTTTTCCAATATTACAAATCCAATAATGATTTTTGAGCCTCAATTGTTAGACCCCATCTCAAGCTCCATGAGGTGATAAGTTTGAAATACCAATATTAACCCCCTACCTAACTAATCGTCCTAACTTTTCATAACCGTCCCATTAATCCCAAGGTGGATATGATTTGAGATATTCTTTTCGTTGTTGAAGATATCAATTCAATTGGACGACAAAAAATTAACGATTTACCATTTTTCTTACTGAATGATCGGTTGGTACGAAAAACAAATATCAATTTCATTCTTTGATTCAGATTTTGTCAGTGTGGAAGAGAAGAATTTACGATTATTTTTTTTGTGCGAACAGTTTGTAGTGCAAACAATGGTGATCCATCTAAATTAGGCTTTTTTGGAACCCAAAAAATAACACGATTTTAAAATTTTTAGTTTCAGATGGAATGGTGGATCTGAAAACAAACATCGAATTTTTTTTTTTTTTTTAGTTTGATCGGTGGAGAAGAGAAGAATTTTGATTCATTTATTTTATTTGTGACCTGTTTGTGGTGCAAACAATGGCGATCCATTCAGGTTAAGCCTTTTTCGATCTAAATAAAACATGTTGATCTGATTTTTCGTCCTTCCTTTGAGCCATCATATACATTTATTGAATCTGAATTTAATTTTAATTTAGATACATGGTTAATATTTGGATTTATATGCATTGGGTTTATATTCGTCCTTCCTTGTGTCCTAACTGTACAGTCGTTTCTGTTTGTGTGTTTGTGTATAATTATGCATATTGAGTCATTCAAAATATATTTTAGCTTTTCTTGACCATTATTAAACTGATTTACATTTAAGTTTCAATTATCAAATGTGTATTTGTTAATTCAAAATCTATATACACTTGTATCTGAATTTGATATCCATCCCAATTTGAAGTTTGATATTTTTATTTATGTGGATTGATTAATATGTATCTGGTTAATATTTAATTGCTTATTATTAGTATATTTGAAGACCTTTTATGAATTATCTGTGCACTTGTAACGCCCCCGGATCCACGGCCCCGTTTTGAACCGTGAAATCCGGTTGCGTTAATTAAATTCCTCGAATCTCAGAGTTCTATATATATATATTTTTTTTCATCCAGAGAACATACGAATACATCACCATAATTATACATATATTGTCAAGGCTAAAATCCAACACCTTTTTCAACATACATCAGGAACAACTAAATTTATATGTCCACACTATCATACATATGGGTCCTCTACATGCCAAAGAAATGATCAACACCTTTTACACAAGTCTAGTGCTCCGGAAATAAAATACGAGCTTCAACCTCCAACGCCTTAACGAGATCGACAACCACCAACAGCTAATCTGAAAGGTTGGGAAGAGAGGGGTGAGCTACAACACGCTCAGTGAATGGACCATCATCATCCCGTTAGTACATTTATATTCAAAATATCAATATCGTAATATGTCTACACAGACATATAATATATCAAGAAAATAAATATACAACAAGGCCACCAAGACATGCAATAATATATATACACACGCACACAAACCCTATCCAACATGATGCATGCAACACCACGAACACGCATGTCCGTCTTCGTAGCACCTAGCTCGCGGGGCCTTTCATGGGCATGGCCACGTAGACATAGCCACAAAGACTTGGGTCCTACGTTCTCGGACCTGGCCACGTAGACGTACGCCCACCTAGACGTTGGCCACCAAGACTGAGCCACCTAGACGAAAATGGATGCATTGATAACCTATCATATCTTCAAAATTCATAAAAGAATAGAGCATGTACGATCTCAAAATACAAACCATAATGATGCATATATCAACAAAAACATGCTCATATTTTTATTTTGAAACTAGCAGTTATATTCCGCAAAATAGATGATCCTAGCATGAATACATAATATATTATTTTGAAACTACATATGAAACTCAAGTCCACTCACCTCCAGTCCACGCAATACAAATCGATGCACATGCATAAACGCTATACACTCGCACGTGGATAACCTAGCATAACAATTATGAAATCAATAAATAAGAAAATCATTCAATCATGACAAACAACTGACAACAACTTACAACAACACTCAGCCCAATAATCCCAAGAGCCCGTACCAAATAGACCTACAATCCGCAACTCACCTTAAAGGCCTAACAAAAATCCCAACTCCAAATAAATATTAAAATGTTCATATCTCACAATGATCCGATAATCAATATCCATTTATTTCATAAGGCCCACATAATCGATCAATCATCGAATAAAATATTTAGACAAATAATCCACTACAACTCCAATGATTCAAATAAATCAATCCAATCAATTTACATCCAAATAACAAAAATATCCAATTAATATTCATTGATCCCACTAAACCAAATTAATTGATTTAAGATCCAAATTGAGTCACCAAGATCAATAAAATCATCAAAACCCACAAATCAAATTATACTCATTAAACATCCATTTGGGATCCCTTTAATCTCTAAAATTCATCAAACTTGATCATGAAGCTAAATATTTGAATTATAAGAAACTGCACAGAAATCTTTGAAAAATCATAACTTTCTACCCGTAACTCCAAATCAGACGATTCAAGATTCGTTGGAAAGATCTTTTCGAAACCTATTTCTGTTTGTGAAATACAATTTTCCCAGAAACGACTCTATCATAGTCAAAAACACTATTTAATGATCAGATATTCCCTTAAATCCCAAAACCAATAAATCTAGTTTGATCTTAAGAAATCCTTCAAGATCCATTGAAATCTAATAAAAACATCATCTATTTAAAATCAATCAAACCCTAACCCTAACCCATCAATATTCTTTCCCAAATAATAGATTGACACAATCATCTCCTAACCAAACTAAATTGAAACACTAAACAATAAAAATCAATAGAGAAAGATTTATCACCTTGTAGTGCTCGACGGGTAGAGTTAGGTCATCACCACCTTTCTTGTCCCATGAGAATTCTGATGCAAACCCTAACCCAAAATGTGTTATATATAAAAGGGTTTTTACCAAATTACAAAACGACCCCTCAAGTATTACGGGTTTACAACTAGGTCCTTATCCGATTTACAGACAGATCCCTATCCGATTTATAAACAGATCCCTGAAGCCTATTAAAAGATATTCTGGATTCGCAAATACATCCCTGGGCCCAATAACTTAACACAAAATCCTAAAAACCTAATTTCCCTAACTCCGAATCTCACCAAATTTCAACCAAAATATCTTGAGACTATAAAGATCTCCAAAAAAATATAAAATAAATATTTCAACATCAATTTATAATTATCAAAATTATAAATCAAATTAGACCCATTTGGGCCTACTGCCAAATAAAAAAAAAAAAATGAAATAATTAAATTTTAATTAAAATTTCCATTATATATTTAAAATAAATATATAAGGCTAAAAATACCGAAACGTTACAGCACTGCTCATTAACATGTAGACCATAATTTTTCATTTGAATTTCAGATACATCACTGTATCTTAATTTGATAACATGTGGTAGTTGTTCTAATTTTTCACCAGGCACTGATGATGATTTTATGGAGGACACATGCAAAGACTCAATTCATTTGGGTGACATCAATGATTCATGTTTTGTGGAAACCAGTTTACCGAAGGAATTATCTACAGGCCGAAGAATAAGAAGGCAAAAATACCTCAAGGTTCTAATATTTAGAAGGTTGCAGAGGGCTTTTTGATTTGCTTCATTGTACAACACATTTGATGTTATAATGTATTCTATCAATGTGTTTTTCACTATTTCAATGCGTTTGTGCACTTCATTTTACACCTTTATAATGCTTGATGTTATCAGATTTACATGATTTATGTTTTATACACCCACTACAATTTTTAGATAGACATCACATTTTAGATACACATCACAATTTTAGATTCAAATCACTTTTTCTTTTGCAATTTATACAGGTTTTCAGATACACATATCAAATTCAGATGCATTAAAAATTTAGGTAATAACCATTATTTATGTGATAGATATAGCCAATTTGATATGATTCAATTGAATTAAGGTGGTGTTTGGCGCAGCGGAATGCGGATTTTAAGTACTGATTAATAAGTGCAGAAAGAGGTTATGCTGATAATCTTTAAGGAGTTCAAGAAAAAAAATGTTTGGTTCAGCGAAAAATATTTAAATATTATGCAGTTATTTAGATAAGTGTGTTTGGTTGATCACTTAACATATGTGCTTATTAGAAGGGTATTTTGATCAATTTAATAAGTGTTGAATGTTATTTCATATTTGGTTAAAAGCTTGAAGATTTTTTTTTCATTAATATAGTATACATACACCATAAATTACAACACTTTCTTAAATTGTCTGAAAAAAATTATCAGACAAACCCATAAAACATGTAATAACTTGTAAGAAGTTTCCAACAAATTCAAAAACAAACTTTAAAAAAAGATAACAACCACATCAATAATTATCAAAACCGAAAGGCAAAATCTAAAAAACCCTAAACAAAAATGTCTATGGACAGAGGAATGTGGAGATCGATGTGTTGCTCAGATCCAAAGAGGCGGGGGACGATGGTGGTAGTTGTCGACTTGTTGAGTACCGTCGATGGTGGTAGTTGCCGATCTGCTGATGTCTCCGGGTCGATCTGCTGCTCAGATCCGAGATGGAGAGATGGTGAGGGAGGATCTGCTTAGAAGGGTTTGTGGTAGGTCACCATGGCTCAATCTGGTAAGGTATGGTGTGGAGATCGTCTGGTGAGCGGTTTGGTGGGGATCGGCGTTTAGGGTTTTCTAGGGATTTCAAAGGGGCCTAAATCGGTGCAAAGATAGAGGGCTGAGAAGAGAGAGAGAGAGAGAGAGAGAGAGAGAGAGAGAGAGAGAGAGTTAAAATGGGGTTTATATACCAGGCATAATTACTTAAAATTTGTGGGGGTAGAACCGTCTTTTCACATGGACGGTAAATAAACGGGTCGCGGATTGAGGAATGATAAGTGGCTGAGTAGTTGTTAATAGTTATGTGAGGATTTTGGTTGAAAGAGTATATAAATCAGTGCTTAAATGCATGTGAACCAAACACGTTGGATGCTTAATAAGCTCTGACTTTCCTTGTTTTGCCCAATAAGCGCTTAAACCTGATCCAACCAAGCAGCCCCTAAGATACCTTTAAATAAAAAGGACCAGATTTTGTTAAGTACAGATAACAAGCTACCTATTTCATCTCATATGCACATCACAATTACCAAGTACAGTTGACATACTTATCACATTGGAATATACAATTCATCTTCACAGATATCTAAACAGATTTCAGATACAGAAGACAATTTCAGATACAGCTGAACTATTCAGATTGCATATTGAGTCATTCAGAATACTTTTTAGCTTTGCTTGACCATTATTCAACTCATTTACATTCAAGTACAGTTGACATACTCATCACATTGGAAGAATTCCAACCAATCTTTTTGGATTTCAGATGCATGTATCTGAAATAATGATTCTCTAAATGGATACACTCAGTTTAACAGATAAACAATGTGCGAAAGGGAACCTTGACGATTGAATTGTTTCATATTTGATTTTGTCTTATAACAAGTGCAAAAATTTCATCTAATCGACCTGTTTATATCGCCCAAAAAAAAAAAAAAAAACTGCGAACGGGGAAGTGTCGATTGTGGCAAGAAATCTAACATTTTTTCTTCGCCATTGTTGACAATTTGTTTGGGGAAGAGAATTAGATGATATGGACTCTTGATCATCGATTGTTTTTTTTGGGTTCGTATGGTTTCGCCCAATTTGGAAACCCTAAATTTTAAAATTTTTTGAAATAAGTTCAGTCGGGGGAGAGGATTTAATGATGCCGCGTTTTTTAGGATTTCGTTACGAGGATTAATTATTGTATTAGTTAGTTGGAGCCAATTTTTAGAATTCTCAGAAGAGTAGTCATGTCATTGTCTTTTTTATGGTTTGAAAAAGTCAAACAAGTAATAGGAGAGTGCCACCTAATGGAACATAATTTATGGTAGCAGCACTGTTACAAATCACCTCCTTCGAGATATAAGAATATTTTGAGTAATGTTTTTTAGGCCCCAACATCACAGGCCCCATGAGGTGGCATATATCTAATACCTGTTAACCCTTGTGTGATTATTTTGTTTTTTTGGTAATTGATACCCACAAAACGATAAGACAATTACGTTTTAATTTTTTTTCATATATGTAACCGACTGTGGGATTTTTATTTTTATTTTTTTTATTCCTTCCTCCTCAATCTTACCTCCTACCTTGACGAATCTCCACGGCTCTAATTTCTACTTCTAAGGAATTTGAAGTTTTGGATTTTTTTTTATTTGGATTTTGTCTCAATGCGTTTGACATTATTTGACTCATAATCGATGTGTGTTTTGCTGATTGTTTTAAATTTTAAACACAAATTTTTTTATGTATTGAATGTCATTTTTCATAGTTTGATTTGTTTTTGCTCCTATATCTTAAATGTAACACTCGTTACTGTTTTATATATGGATAGTTTGTATGATGTTACTGTTATATTGTTGACAATATAAATATTTATTTTTCATATTTGTATTATTTTTGTTACATTTGTATATGTAACAGTCAACCGCATGCGTGTATTGATTTAGATTTGTTACATTCATAAATGTAACAGTCAGTCAATTACATGTGTCTATTGCTGTGAAATAGTTACATTTATGCAATATGATTACATTATAATGTAACAAAACTATTATATTCATGTACTTCTGTTACATTTATGCAATATTGTTATATTTGTGTAACACTGTTATATTTTGTTATAGTTATAATCACATAAATGTTACATAATCATTTTACCTTTCTCTCTCTATTTTCATAAATAACATTTTTTTTAATACAGAAAAAAAACCATAATCGAAATCGAATCAAAGCTTCTATGGCTTCCACGATGGTGATCCGAAGAGGAGCATTCACATGTTTTTGTTTTTGTATTTTGTTTTCATTTCTCACTGTAAATAGTAACACAGAGAAGGTTTACTTTATGGAAGGTGACGAAACGAAGAGACCAGCAACACTTTTTGTTTCTCGTGGAGGTGAAGTAGTTGTAAATGAAGGGGAGGAAGAGAGGAAGATGGAGGACTTCTTCACGTTGATTCGGAATGTAAAAGCTTTGAAGGATCACTGTAGGAAGACATCATCATCATCATCATCATCATTACCGAAGAGTATAAAACGGAACGAAAGGGGATGATTTTTTTTTATCGTAAATGGATTTCAAGATTCACATGGAAGAGTCATAATTGAATAGAGAAAATAGAGGGATTTGAGTTAATAGAACAAATTTTTAATGAATGGAAGATTTGTATTTTACTATTTTACCATTTTTGAAAAGTCAACAAGTCAACCAATGAGATAATAACACCTCATGGGGCTTGTGAGTAAGGCTTATAATTTGGGGCCAGGATATCATCACTGCAATATTTTTTTCAAAAAAAGAGCAAAATTACAACATGTAACATTTTTTTATATGGATAATGTTATTTCCAACTCCATATCCAATCTCAATTCTAATTTACACGTGTTTTGAATTTTTAAAAAATAGTATATCTCATCTAATGAGGTACATGCTTTATAAAAAATGAAGTATATACTCCAATGAATTGCATGGATGCATTTATAGAAAATATAAAAAAATTCTTTCAGAATATATGCCTTGTTAACGTGAGCATATATATCTTTAATTTTTTATCGATGCATATAGGGTTAGAATTGGAGTTGGAAAGGATCTGGGTGTAACAATGCCATACATTTGAATGTTCATTTCCAATCAATTTTACAAACGAAACATATTCCTCAATTTTATTTTATTTTTACAAATGAAACATTAATTACATATCTCTTGCTGTCTCAATCTTGTCTTTTAAATCAACTTTCCATATAACTCATGAATTGATTTAAACCATTAATTTAAAGTCATCATCATGAATTAAGAGCATAAAAAGAATAGAACTAAAACATGCTAACATTTAAAGGTACTTCTCTATTCAATTATAAAATGAAAAAGCATCCACATAAAACTCATCTTTTATGATTTATCTCATATTTCATTATCATAAATGCATAACAATCTAACTCCTAATTCAAGTCATAAATTAAATTTTAGAGATGTTCCGTTACCTTTTACTACATCTACTTCCTTTGGTCACTTAAACGACATCTAATCAAACCCTATAAAAAAACTGATTGAATTTCACAATCATGAAAATAAATAAATACATTGAGATATATGACCTTTGTGTGTTTTGAAAGATTAAGTTCTTGGGATAATATCATCCTTTGAATCATGCATCCAGACAGAATTAAAAAATAATAAAAAACAATTTCAATGATCATTAATACAATGAATAAGTACAAAACATAAGAGCGATTTAAACATATTAAATAATATATTCCTCTCTTACATAGCTTAAAAAGACAAAAAAAAATCTAGAGACATGACCTGAGTAGATATTGACAAAGATCTCATGATCGTATCTTCCTCCCAATCATCTACCATGAATAATAGAAAGCTCAAAATCATGATCATTGATATATAATCATAAATATATAAAAATTAAAAAAATTAAAAAAAAAATATTCTATTACTTGACTCAAACTAAAAAGATAGAAAACAAAATCGAAAGACTTGATGACATACAATCATATCATCCTTCTAATCATTCACTTTGAACCAAAAAAAAAAAATATCAAAATAAAATAATAATGATCCACAAGATAATTAATAAATATAAAAAATTAAGATGATTAAAAACATAAAAAAAAATATTATTCTCTTAGTCAAAGAGATGTGACCTTAGTATAACAAGATTAGTCAAAGACCATAATCACCCATCCTGAACAAAAAAATAAAAATAAAAATAAATATGAAAACAAAATAAATAATCATCAACATATAATCAACCAATATAAAAAAGACTTATTGCGAATCAAAAGCAATAAAGCATCATTGACTTCTTGTTTCCATAAAAAAGAATTTACGCTATAACAATCAAATTGCGGTGACCTCGTCCAAACAAAATTACAAAGTTAAATACAATTGTATATTAAGAAAACACTTCTATCGTGTGTGTTCTCAAAAAATAATAATAGATCGATGAAATAATAAAACATTCAATTCTAATTTAATATGAGCAAAGGGTATTCCGAATAATAATTGGACTGCATCAAATCCATCTAGGGATTATCAAAAAGCCCGATGTCCGAAAGCCTGGTCCGGGCCGGTTCACAGGGGGGCAGACCGTTTTCAGTGCGAGCCGGGCTCGGGCATGATTTTGGGGCCCGGGCCAGGCCCGTTCGGGCTGGCCCGTAGACCCGGCCCATAGGTCAATGTGGGGCAATTTAATGAATGTGTCACATGTAATTTTTATTTAATTGTGATTGAATTATACAAATTATTGACATTTATGTAGGTGTAAACCTAGTTAAGTTCATGTAGTTATTTTTTTTAAAGTAATTAATTCATTTAATATTTTGATTTTTGAAAATTCAATAGATATAAATATTTTTTCTAACATTATACTTTAAATTTTGTGTTATTTTAACATTATATACAAATAAAAAATTTAAAATTAAAAAATCATAAGAAATAAGATGTTTAAAATCTGGGCCTGTAGGCCCACCCATGGGCCGATGCCCGAGCCCATCCCGTCAGGCCTGTTCAAGCACGGGCCATGTGCAAGGCCTGGGCCCTCTTTTTTGACAACGGGCCAGCCCGGGCCCACTGACCAAGCAGGCCCGCGGCTAGGCCCAGGGCCGGGCCTGGGCTTTCAACGGGCCGGGCCTGGCCAGGATGGCCCGTTGCCGACCCCTAAATCTATTACACAAGTACCTATACATATAGAATTAGAAATATGTGAATGATGGTCAATGGAGACTCTAATGAATCTTGTTAGATCTCGGTTCTTTGTCTACCAATTACAAAGCAAAGGGAACCATAATAAGTTAATCAATCAATTAATATGACAATCAGGGTTATATAAAAAAATCAAACGATTGAACAAATTAAATCAAAACTCAGATATGAAGTTTCTATTCAGGGAAAAAGATAATAAAAAAATCTGCCTATTAAGCAATTTTTTTTATTGAAAACACAAAAAAATTCTCTGGATGCTCAATTCAACCATTTTTTGGGATGTGATTGAAGAACAGATAGAAGGAAAAAAAAACATTTTAACAAGGGTGTTGTTACACTCAGTTTTCTTATAGTAAAAAATAGTCATATATATTTAATTAAAAATCTAGTGAATCATAACTACCATCCATGCATATCTTCATTTCAAAAGTGATTCTTTTAAATAATTCAAAATAGGCCACATGATTTAAAATTTAAATAAATATGATATTAGTGATTAATCAATTTTAAAAAATTTAAAGGATAAAAAAGAAAATGAAAAAACTAGATCACAATCCTTTTGATAAGTAAGTAATAGATATATATCTTTTACGAAGAAAAACTAATATATACATTTTTTTAATTTTAAAAGACCATTGACTTAAGCAGGACATAAAATGATACATAATTACATACATTCTATACAATTAGAAGATTATATCACCAAGAGTGTTGATAATCAATACCGCCTAGTCGACTATACATTTTACTAATGGAATTACTGTCTTACATCATTATATACTCCACTAATGTAGTGTATGTTTGATTAAATTTTCTTATTTCTTCAAAAAATAAAAATATGTAATGTTTAATGTTTAATCTAAATATATACTCCATTTTTCGTATTGATATATAATTTATTAGATGAGTATTTATAAAAATCAAAACTATTGAAGACAATAGACATGTTTCCAAACAGGACTGGACATATCATTTTCTTATCACCCGTGGTAAACACAAAGAGCTATGTTATACTCAAGTTTTTTTTTGTAATCCCAAATACAGTCCCATATACCAATTCCATCCATTGATTGTAACGAGGTAACATCGAGTTAAAAATTTTCACATTTTCTATAACTAATAGCATTTAATTCATTTGAATATGTATTTCACATTTTATGAAAATAAATCTCTCTTTAAATAAAATATATGATTTTTTTTAAAAAAATGATAGCATATGCTATCTGCATTGCATTTTGGACCGTAAATGGACAGAATAACATTTTTCAAACAAAAAATCCTTGAACAACCGGATTGAGCCCTATATGTGGTTGTATTACCTTGAACAACTGGACTGAGCCCATGTGTCGACCTGTGGCTGTATAAACTCGAACTGGATTAAGCCCATGTGGGGCTGTATAACCAGTTAGATTACTGGATCCTCTGTTGCATAATTGCATAACACATCTTCCTCTTGGAAAACTTACACTAGGAATTGTATAGTAATAATACTCATTTTATAGGTAAAAAAAAATACACTAAAGACTAATGCCAAAAGTGCTGAAGACAAGCTTTTAATGATATATAAATATTCCAATATTTTGTGACACTAAATATAGACTCCGCCAAAAATAGTAAAAGACAATCTTATTGACAATTATTTAAATCTACTAAAAATAAGAAAACAATGACATTCAAGTTTCACTAATGAAAGATGATCATTATGCACGATTATAGGAAAAGTCTGAAATATGCTCAATGAAGGAATCAAAATGTACTGTAGAAGTTCATAGAAGCTGAATGCAAAACCAACAGCAGCTGAAAGATTGATTATAGTCTAAACACCATAAAATCCAATTTTACGTGCAAGATTATACACGAAAAAAAAAAAAAATCCAATCAAACAAAGACCTACCCTCTCATAATCCTAACGGGAACGACCGAATTGTAATGCTCACCAAGTCCAAAAGCGTGCCTATGGTACGATAACATGATACTCGAATCATCGGTTTTGTATTCCTTCCCCATCTCCACATCAGGAAAAGATCCCGAAAATATAAGGATGTGTTTTCTCAGGCATTGCGCGAGCGCACCCAGCTCGAGCTGCCCTCCCCATGCAGCTGTAGACTCAACTTCCTTGCAGTAATTCTCGAACCTCTCCAACAATGGCACATCCGAATCCAAGTCGAACTTGCTGTTGTTGCTGTTATCTGACAAGAAGAACGGGAGGAAGTCGTTCACGTGCTCTCTCATGTAATTGGCAGCCATTTCTCGGAGCTCCTGATAAGTAACCTTAGAGGACAGCTGGTCTTCGATGGCCCGGTACAGGCAGTGACCATCCGGCTTTATTTCATTGATCGTGAGTCCGAGCGGCTCGAGCTTCTTCTCAAGTTGCTCGTCTTCGATCATGCGGTCACTGATGAGATTGCTCTGCTCCTCTTGTATTCTTTGCTCTCTGTCTGCTTCTTGTTGAGCTCTTTTCCCTCGTCTTCGTGCGCCTTTAGTGGGTTTCGAGCGCTCGCCTTGGTTGGTGACAGTAACGCCGGCTATGGCCATCACGAGATTGTCGAGTCTGGCCTTGTCATTTCCCTCGCTGGTTCCATAGCCTAGTGAGGCGAGTTCTTTGGCTTGCTTTGCTTTGAGGGAGGCTGAGAGCCGGGAAATCTCATCCTCTACCTGCTTCTTTTTGGCTTTCTGTTCGGCCTTGCTCCCTTTGGCGGCGGCTTTTTTTAGTTCGATTTCCTTCTTCTGGAGGCCTGCAGTCTCTTGTCTGAAAGCAGCTTATGATAGTTTAGCAGGAGGAACTAGCAAATTTTATGTGCTAATCAAGTAGAGAGAAAAGGCACTGAAGTGAAATTGAGGCTGCGACATGTCAGGATAATCAAACTGATTATTACATCAATATGGATAATCTCACAACATATTATGCATATGGAGGAATATTTACCTTCAGCCAGGAAAGGACCACTCATTTCATTCTGAAATTATGCCTAATTCCCTTTGGTATCTCATATTCATATCCGTAGCACATAGCAAGGGGTGCAATGTGTCTAAAATTTGCTAGTACTTCTATTCTTGAAATATTGCTGATGGTCTACTACTAGTGTCATATTCTACCAGCCATTTTGAGTGCTATCATAGAATACTGAGTTGCTACACTAATTGTGCTTTAAATACACAAGTCCCTACAAACTTGGGGAGAAAATGTACATGTGCTTTCAAACAACTTCCTACCTTCAGTGGCAACTAATCCATATATGGTTACTCTTAATCTGTGTCATAAAATTTCTATTTTGCCCTTCTACCAAAACAGAATCATTTCTCTACACACCCCCCAATCCATCTTCTCTATCCATCTCCAACAAAAAGGTGTGGGGGAGAGGCGACGGTGGTCAAAGCAGTGGCCAAGGTGGAGAAAGGAGGGTGTGAGGTGATTGTGAGTGTGAGAGAGAGAGTTACAAAAGGGGATAAGAGTGAAAATAGGTTCAAGGACAAATTGATTATTTTCAGAGATGGTTTTCTTTTCTATTTTTGTAGGGACTTAAAACTGCTACTGAATTCCATGTAATACTATTTTTTTTAATTGGTAACTGTTACTGTTACATGCCATGTTATACTGTTACTATATTAACCACAAAACATTTAAGAGACTTGTATATTTGGCCCCAAATTTGAAGGAATCTAAATGGGATTGCCATAAATTTCAAGGAAGTAAATGTATTATACCTTAACATATAGGACCATATAGAATGAAAGAAGATTTGTGGGAATTAGAGTGGTATGATTCAGCAAATGTACACATAAATTGAGCTCAGCCAAATCAAACAAATAAAGCATATCAAATAAGTAATCAGGAATTCTCTAAAATTGATGTCTAATATGCATTGTATAATGACCAAGATATTAGATTGGGCACATACAGATATCCATGGTTCATTGTGTCCCGGATATCTTGGTGTTTTTACTTTAACATGTTCTACTAGAGTTAAAAAGCTATACTTATCCCAAAGAAAATTGCAAACAACAAATCAACTCAGACACTCGAAAGTATAATTTGCAGCCCAGCCAGATGTCTGCATGTTAGTTACATAATGCAAAAGCTTACAAATAACAGACAGTGAATTAATGCTATGAAGCCTGTAAATTAGTTAATTTAGATTTTTTAGTATCTGATAACCTATGAAATTTCATTTATTCCAATTATGAATGTAAATTCCTTGTCATCCATCATATCAAAGGATGATAGGAAAGGATCCATGTCCAATTTTGTCGTTCTCTAGAATACACTGCTACGGATATGCCTAATGCACCCAAGATGTTAAAGTTGGACATGAGAAGGACACTGGAACTGTTTATGGATTGATGTTCCTAGCAAATTAACTGTTAACACTAAGCCCGCGTTTGGGGAGCGACATAAGCTCTGGGGTAGATAACTATACCAATAGAATAAGTCATTTTTTTTGTTTGATCGTATTTTTAGTTATTCTCATTGAGAAACGTAATAATGAAGTTTTTGTTGTTTGATCGACTATTGATTAGTGGATAAAAGTGAATAACATGTGGATAAGGTTTCATACAAGGTGAAAAAATGATTTGACGTGTGGCCCATTTGATTTATAAGAGAAGATTGCAAGTGATTTGACATGTGGACCCCAACAACCCCCCCCTATAACAGTGGAAAAAAATGGGTGTAATTAAACAATTCCAAGGGGAACCTAGAATACCAATACCAACGGATTCTCATCTATCTATACCCACCTATTCCTTGCAAAAAAAAAAAAAGGTTTTTTTGGGCTTATTCACCCTTATTCCACCCCATTCAACATCTATTCTTTTTACTCAAACGGGGGTAAAAGAAAGTACTCATGCTAAGCTCATGATGGAAATCAATAACTGTGCAAAATTCAAAAATACTCTAAATTTTGTAGAGAGCTTTCCTTTATTTCCCTTTCCTTGTATAGACAGTGCACATGGTACGTGTTGGATGGCTTCCTAAATCTGACAACCATTTATGTATGAAAAATATTAAATCTCTTTATTGGTGCCTGTCATTATCTATATAGCATAGTGTGTATGTTGATAGTATTGGATGGTTTATATATAGCACCAGTCTTTTTGCTATTCAACTTGCTGACTTCTTTATGAGAAGTCGCACACACCTGTGCATTATTCATACTTGTTGAGTAAGCAACTGGTGTAGCATCCACTGTGAGTGAGAAAGAGTTCTTGTGGTTTTTTTTTTTTTTTTTTTTTGTGGGGGGGGTGCTGTGGGGTCAGGAAGGAGGGGGGTGGCACAAAGGTGACATTATGCATATACTGTGTTTTGTGTACCAAAATGTGCATCATTTCTTTTGGATGACATGAAGAGGATTATCATTTCATTTCCATTATCCCCTAAACCAGTATTAACAGATAATACCATGAAGAACACATCTTATCATGAAGTAGATACCCTTTAACAATGTTTTCTTTTCTGTGAAAATTCTTCAACAGCTTTCTATTATATTGCTTGTTCAAAAACAACTATGATTGAGACTTGTAATAGATGCATGGGTGTATACTATAATTCTAGCATTTTTCTTTATTATGTTTTTTTTTCTTCTTGGTAATTGTACTAAATTAATGAATGTTTCTCCTTTTGTAACTTTTTGTAAATCCTTCTCAATTATAGCAATACAAATTTTGTACAATGCGGGTAATTTGGCATATACTCGATGACTTTGATGAAATGTTTTGCATTAGATCAATGATTTCAGTTGGCATTTGAAAATAAATGAATGCTAAAAGTTGAAACTTAAAATGATGATGAAAAAAAGGCAATGCCAAGATTACCCAACATAATAGGATTTTTTGTTTTTTAGAAAGCACAGAATAACATTGATGAATGGCAATTTTATAAAAAGTGCAGATCATGCAGTCCTACAATTACATTGACTTGATGCTATACCTTCACTCCTTCAGTTAGCCAACAGATATGCGATCAATGCAGGGGGGGCATATATGGGCCGGTCCAAAGAACGAACCTTGTAAGGCAGGCGGCCCAATACGTGGTCTGTATACGCTTATGCAGCTGCACAGGATTCTTCTTCTTCATTTTTTTTTTTTTGAGGGCTCACAAGATTTGAATAGAAAATTTTGGGGTACCTTTATTTTATTGAAAGATAAACTTTATGCTTTCTCTCGGATATTAGGGTTACTTTGGAAGCTTTACAGCTTGGGAAGTTTTGGCTCTTCTTCATTATTATTATTTTTTCTTATTTTCTATTTTCCTAAAAATCTAGGATAGGTTTATTTCTCTATTCACTATCAACTATACATTTGATAATCTCATTTAACTAATTTGGGTATTTTATTATTCTCATTTGATGATGTTATTTATCAACAAACCTCCACATCAGTTTTATGGATTTATTTTTTTATAGGTCTGTATCTTTGGTTAGCTTTGTGGATTTATCCTTAAAAAGCTAATGCAGACTTACTTTTATTGTCCAAATATTTTCTCTATTTTGTGATCCAAGGCCTTTGTTATAAATTACTAATCAAACCTACATATTTATCTTGTTATCTATAGTTTGAAAATAATAATCATATTTTTTATAATAAAAATATAAAACCGCATATACTCTAATCGATACCCCACCCCAGCCAACCTTGCCAACCATGCCAAACATGCAAATAAACATGTCAAGCATTTCTAAACATTGTCAGCCAACCTTGCCAAACATGGCAAAAAGCATGTCAATGTGCATTTTGAGTAATCCCTTCATCAGATATGCATTTTTAGCTTTTATAAGATCAATGCAATGTAACACACAAGATGCCAAAAACGGACTTTTTCTTTTTCACTCTCAACTGAACAGGTGCTAAATAAATTGCATTCTATGATCACATTCTATGATCAGTACTTCCTGCATATTTTGTTAAAAAAAAAAAAAAACGATGTACTCTTTCATACTCTCGTTCGCATAGAGTGTGCATATTCTCCTGGTGTTCTTATGACTTCACAGAAACATCCATGAATGAAAACTGTTTTTTAACTGTTGAAAAATCATGGATACTTAAAGCCTCTATCTATGAATCCATGTAACCTACCTTACAATCTTCTTATTGAGTGACAGTTGTTCAACTTTCATTAAAGAAAAGAAGATCCAGGAGCCTTAACAGGTATAATATGCCAGATGTCCAGTAGGCCAGATCATAACTTCTTGCCAGGAATAAAAAGAACAAAAAAATGACAATACATAGTGTGAAATCTCTGCACATAACAAGGATTCAGACTGGAATGGGGGCACCCTCCCCAGTCACCACAATCTCAGCATGAATGCCCTATTTTCTGTCAGTGATTTACAACATTATTAGTTTCCCTTACAACATGCATTGCCTTGGATATATCCTTCGAAAGAGTACTAAAAAATTCCTGATTGTTAAAATAACCTCATCATGCTATAGTATGCCAACATGATTTTTATTCCTTTTAAAAATGATAGAGTTCGGTGATCTAAATTTATGAAAACTATGTCAGATCTTCCAAATACTCATAAGAGTTTAAAGGAAAAGTTTAAAAAGGGTTTAGGTTCCTACCACTTGTAGAGTTATAAGCAGATAGTATTCCATATGTTGACTAGTGATTATGAATGGGAAAGCATGAAAGCTTGGAATACACGAGGAACTTTTTAAAAAAGCTTTTCATTGAGAAAAATCCAAAAATGCAATTCATTCTTTCAAAGAATAAAGAAACATGAATCGGTAACGTTGACAAAACTTTTCCAATACATGTTACAATTATTGTAAAGGAATCAAAAGAACTTTTTGCAAACTTTTCTGACTGACATTTTGCTTTTGTGACTTCATCAACTCTTCTATGCTCTTGGTTAAAAAAACTTACAAGTTTCCAAGGAGAAAGGAAAGACACGAAATTCCCGTGTGGGCGGGAGGTCATGTCCATACCATTGACCTCTTAGTTCTCTCCAGTAACAGTTAATGGTATGAGAAAAGACAATAACATCCACAAAATTTGATGAATAACGATCATAGCATTTATATTTTGATACATAACCATTTTATTCAAAATGGAAGCTCATGGAATTAGATGCAGCAGCTGCATCTTGACAGAGAGATGCTATCTAAGCAACAACCTATTAGTAGGCTTCAAACTGTATGGAATTCCATTGAAGCTGGGAGCATCTATACGTTCTGAAACAAGCCTTTCATAGCATATAAAGGCTGATGAAACTAAAACTTGCAGACAAAAAAAAAGGTCCACTATTTTGCTAGCACAGACAGTGCCCAAAAGGATGCCCTAGTATCTGAAAATAGTGACATGCAGAAAACCATGGTTTATGACAAATTTATAGCAATCTGACTACAAAATCACATATGGAAACCTCCTACTGTTTCATGCATGTCAAATTTATAAGCTGAGCTACTAGGGTTCACGGGGTCATAAAAAATAAGAAATGCACCCTAGAAGAGGTGTGGACCATGTGTAGTCAGTGATTTTTCAAAAGTCCTTGAACAATCTGGGACATCTAATTGAGAAACCAGTGATATGTGAAAAACAGAGGAAATACGAAGAGCGCAACTCACACTTCTTAGGGAGACACATCAATATTCCATGCATAGAACTTGTTTTCTTTTAGTTCTATACTTCTCCATGAGTATATATATGTGATTGAAGTGATAGGCAGTGTTTTAAGTGCGGACACAAATGCCAGCATGTGCGGCCGCACGTATACTTTGGACCCCCCTACCGCACTTGATCGGGTATGTGCTGTGCATATGCGATCGAAGTACGGTAAATGCGGCTATGTGCCCTGCACATGCCGTTTATGTGGCATTTGCAACGCACGTGAGCCTCATTTTTTTAATAGTTCTGTTTCACACCGTTCGAACAAACTCGAGATGAAGTATTTTAAATTGACTCTTTTAAGGTCCCCTTTTAATGCTTGTTATTCAAACGACATTCATTCCCAGAGAATCCATATTTGGGCGTTTGAACTACTGTTCGAACAACGTTTGAGTGACAACTAAAAACAAAAGAGAATGACAGTTTGAATGGGCCTATATTGTGTGATGGATACATCTTAAGTAGTCCCCTCTTCTACTAAGGATGTATCTCATTGGGCTTTTGCTTGTTTTTTTGTTTTGCTTATGTTCTGTTTTTGCTGTCTTTCTTACATTATTAATATAAGGGTGTAGGCCTACCATTTTCGTAAAAAAAATAACAATGATAGTTGGAATGGGCCTATATGTTTTTCACATGACCTTTTGGACCCCTACCGCACATGCAGACCGCATATAAACATTAAAAATTTGACGCCGGGTATTCTAAATTTTTTTTATTAGCACTCACTATCATTGCCTTCCCCTCGTTTGCTTGCCTCTTTAAATAACAAACGATGCTATTGTATCCTTAACTCAAGTATCACGCCCTATTTGAAGGATACTTCTCACTAACATAAAGAACACATCTAGTTAGTGAAAGATATCCTTCAAAGTTCAAGTAGAGTGAGATAACTGAGTTAAGGATAGTAGCTATCTGTGTGATAACACACCCAATAACTCACACAGGGTTGGCTTTTTGGCTAGAGCCATGGAGTTGTTCCCCATAGGTCTCAAATTTGAATCTCATGGGCTTACCCAATACATATTGCTTGTGGGTGGTTGTGAGAAGCCATGGGCTTGCTCCCTATAGGTCCTGAGTTCAAGTCCCCAAGTCTTATCCAATGCAATATGGCTTGTGGGTGATTGTATGCATCCAAGGTTTAAAAATCTAGTTGGCTAGAGTCATGGATTTACTCTCCATATGTCTCTCAAGTTTGAATCTGCAGGTTTATTTGATGCACAAGGTTTGTGGGTGATTCTATGCATCCAGGTTTTCCCAACTAATCTTAGGGTTCCTCCTCATAAAAAACCACAAAACCAACAACAACAAAAAAGGGACACACTCAATGTAGTTATCCTAAACATCAAACATGAAAACACCAAATTATCATTAATTTTGAAAAGCAAACATTGAACCCCATTCCACAAGTAAAAGAAGCTTTCACCCCATCAAATTCACAGTTGCACCTGTATTTCTATGAGCTGATAATCAACTAACTTAAAATTGATGAATAACTCTGGATTCATAAATACGTAATAAATTATCACAAACCGCTTTATCAATAAATAGCACAGAAAACCCAATCAAAGAAAGAGTTGAAACAACCGAAAAACGTGACAGATCAATCAAACACAATAAATAACATCTGGGTCTTCTCAAGTGTTATTTCTAATATTTCAATTCAATCCAAACAATCATAATAATAAATAAAATTAAAAAAAAAGAAAAAGAAGCAGAGAGGGCACTCACCTGTGACGAGAGAGCATCTCTTCTCGAGATTCCGGTTTTGTCTCTATAGAGTTCTCAGAGACCTCTTCGGACGGCTTATCCACGGTGTTCTCCATGGACGCCGGCGCCGACTGAGAGAGAGAGAGAGAGAGAGGGGATAAAAGCAGAGATTTTTCAGTGTTTTTATATGGCTTTTTGGTTGGGCTGCAAACGCGATACATACCCAGCCCGTTTAAAGAAAGAGAGAAAAAAGATACATTTGCAGTATATCTTCTTTTTATATATATATATATATATAAAATTATACACTCACCATTTGAAGTGCATATTATTATATGAAATGAAATATATACTGAGATACATTAGTATATTTTTTTTATGGTGAAAAAATGAAAAAAATGGACTACAGTATACACTATGATAGTACAGTATACACTATGATAGTGCACTATATACTATAATATCATAGTGTATGGACTGTAAAACAGGCTGTAAAAACAAGCTGTGTGTATCGGCACTCTTTTCCTTAAATTAAATAGGCCTCCTCTGCTTGAGCCCATATTAATGGGTGGGCTGATCCATTGAATAAGGAAGGAAAAACAAAAGGAAAATGATATGTCCAGCTCCTCATGCAGCCTCAATTGTAGTCCATACTGTTTTTTTTTTCAATTATATACTATTATGATGTTATATGAAATGAAATATGTATTCAGATAATTAGTGTATTTTTTTTCATGTTGAAAAAATATAATTTTTTTAACGTTATATGCTATTATAAAATCACACATTCTATGATAATGTAGTATATACAACACTATCATAGTGTATGGGGCTACAAAACGGGTTGTAAAATGGATTGATTGTACCTGTGCTCGAAGGAAAATGTTACAAACAGTCTATTTCACAATCCAAAAAGCAGACCACACATATTTTATTTTTATTCATGTATATCATCTAATGAGATATGTACTTTTATAAAAGGTAAATATATACTTCAATAAATTGAATAATCCACTTACAGAAAATAATGAATTTTTTTTAACAAAGTATATATCTCGATACAGTGAGTAAAATGGACTAACAAGGTATATAGGACTTTAATTTGGATTGTAAAAATAACTGAAGTAGCATGTGAAAACATGTTTGAATACGCTTTTGTTTTTTTAAAAAGGTGAAAATTGCGAACATGTTTCCAAATGTCTTTCCAAAAACAAACTTAATTAAAAAGTTATTACAGCTCTAAGTACGAAAAATGTATACTTTTTAAAACCATAGAAATTGAGCTTTCTAATAATCAAGTTTATTTAAGTTATTTTATTCAAAATTCTACTTTTCCAACGTGTTTTCAAACACAACCTAAGTGTAACAGAGCTCTTAAATATAAGATTAAATGGGGAAATTAATTCCATTTAAATTTTTTCAACCCCTTAATTTTTTTTGTCTCTGGTCCTTTTTAGACTAGGAAAACACTAAGGGTGCGGTTATAGCCACCCTACAAGTTCTCTTACCCACCTCTTTTATTTCCCCACCCAGACATATACTTACAATTTATAAGTTCACCCTCTCATATAAACTCCACCCTACTCACTCAACCCCACGCCATCCATTCATTCGATCCTCCCACTCTCTCTCTCTCTCTCTCTCTCTCTCTCCTCCACTCCCTTCCTCTTTGTTCCAGCCCAAGCCAGCCCAGCCCCGCCCGCTTCCATCCCCGCATAGCCCCGCCCAAAGCCGCCGACATCCCTCTCTCTAGGTCCTCCTGATCTCCGTCCTTTGTTGCATCAAATCTGTCCAATGCAAAGATCCTGGTCTTGGTCCCGATTGCCAATGGCACGAAGCCAATGGAGGCAGTGATCAACATCAACGTCCTCCGCAGATTCGGCGTCGACATCACCTTCGCGTCCACTCTCCTAGTGGACGCCACATGGGGACTCAGGTTCGTCGCAGATGCCCTCGTCTTTGATTGCGCCAGATCGGTTTCTGATCTCGTCTCCCTCCATGTAAGTGCGCACTCTCTGATCTCGATCTCCCAATTTGTTTCCCCAATGTGATTTCAAGTCTACAAATCGTTTTGATCTGTGTAGGGAGGGATGTCTGGTTCGGCGAATTTGAGGGACTAAGAGGCTTTAGAGGGCTTGGTGAGGAAGCACATGTCGGAAGGGTACTGCAAATTTGCAATATCTTATTTGAGATCTTTTGTATACTGAGAGTATTTAAACTTCAATCAAGATTTAATGAAACATTTGATTAATGATTTTGGGTTCTTAAGAGTACCGCAAAACATAAAACAGAGCAATTTTTTTTTCTTTCAATTTTGTTTGATTTGTTTGTTTTATATATCATAAACAGAGTACATTCAAATGCTATGTTTTTGTATCATATTAGAAACATCAAATGCTATTACCATGCTTTGCATCACCTTCAAATGTTATGAAAAAATGCAGCAATTTATGAATGTTTTGATATCGGAAAACCTTATAGATCTAATGCAACTAACCAGATTTTAGTTCTTTTTAGAATGGGAATGAATTTTAGCCTTTGATAACAGATATTATGTTGTGTGCTTCAAGTCATGGTTCTTTAAGGAATATTATTTTCCTACTCTGCCTGAAGTTTTTGAAAAGCTTCATGTTACTAGCATAAGTTTTCTGAATTGTTTATTGGCCCTCATTCAAAATTTTAGTGCATCTGATAATCACATAGATCTTGAACTGATAACTGATACATTGCCATTTTGAACTCCCCAAGCTTTAAGATTTTTTGAAATTAATTTTATTGGCTGAGACACCTTAATATCATTTTCTGTTTTCTTTTGACAGTCTGAATGTGATGTTTTGACCATCTCAGAGATCTTTATATTCCAATTGAATTCCAATTGAATTGATAAACTATATATTTGTGATAGCATTAAGAATTCAAAAATCTCAAGAGATCTTTGGGTATAGTATACTTGATATCTTGAACTTGTGAGATATTTTGAACTTAAAATAGAAATTTATTTTTTATTGTTGGTTTGAATATTTTTGGTCAGTTTTGAAGTGTGTTGAAGTTGCTTAAAGAAGTTCAAGTCCCAATGACATTCAATTTTGTGTAGGTGCAGACTTGAAGTTGTTAAGATAACTTTTGAGGATATGACAGGGAGATTAATAGAAATATTGGAGGTTGAATACAGAGAAATAATGTCAGGTACAACTAAATATGGCTGGAGTTGCAACTAAGAGTGAAAGTTATAAGGTTTTCACTTCATCTAAAACTTTCCATAATAGCATGGAATATCTTCCATTAATTTTATCCATGCATGCAACATTTCTCATCTTGAGCGCTCTTTGTTCACGCAGATTTCTGGATATGTCCTTAAGAAGCATGAAAAGAAGTGGAATACCTGAGCATGATGTCTAGTTTCTTGTAGATTTAAAATTTATCTTTCCTTTATAACTGGTGCTTGTGTTCTTGCTCTTTTTTATGTGGCATATCATGCATGATTATTTTCTCATCCCCCATGAATTGCAGGGTCTTCATCTTACATCTTATAAGTTGTTTATAAATGTTATATGTGCATTTTATCTATATGGTGAATTCAGGTTGTTGGGTTGTTTGAACTAGGAAGGATAAGATCAGAAACCAGTGTATTCATGGAGCATTAGTGTCTCCCTCTCTCTTTGTTGCATCAAATCTAGTTCTAGCCCCACTCGGTGTCGCTGGTGGTCCCATCCTTTCATTTCATGTTATCACAATTGTGAAAATGATTTTTTCCCCCTCTGGTCATTATCACAAAAAACATCTTTACATATCATATTAATAGAAGTTGATCTTGGGCACATTGCAATGTAACTATATGTAGGACCACCACTGCCCTCAAATGCTGTGCTAGGTATATTTTTTTTTACAACTTTCAGGTTATAATTTGTCAATTCTTTTAAATCATCGTGAATGCATTCACACGATCACTCACCGTGATTTTCCACCAGAAAGTATTTTGTAGGATATTCGCCTTAATGGATGGTTCAAAACCCCCAGAACAAGAAACTCGTCCATATGGCTTCTACGATGTTCCAATGCTGTTTTGGTAATCCTCTTTAATATTCATTGTTCACTTGTATGTTTACCAAATCAAAATGTTTGTCTTGATTGTTCATTCTCACAGCGTATGACAACTGTTGTTCGATATATAGAGCAATTTGTTGGTAGAGGTGCACCGTAATGTTCGGCATAGGGGGCAATTCAGAATGCTATAAGATTCTTATAGGATGGAACACCTCTGCCTGACGAGCCAATCGCACAATGGTGGACGAAATGCATGCATGATTGCCATGATTTATTAATGTGTGATCGACATTAGCTTGTGGGCTTAATCCCATGTTTTTTTTTTTTTTTTGTATTTTATTCAGAACAATGTATATTTTTTTTATGTAAGTAAAACAATGGTTAAAAAGAGAGTTGTAACTAAATTCTGGGGATGATATACATTAGAATGATCTACAATGTTTTTTGAACATATGAATAATCTACAATTCGTTTTTTGAGGAGTAAAATGATCTTCAAGTGCAATGGATTTGCATGCATTGTGTCTATTTTGTTGATTATCAGGGTTGCTTGGTTATCAATGTTGGTGTGTTAATATTTCAAACATTTCTTGTTCTAGAAAGACATGCTCCATGTCAAACCAAATCAAACACGGAAGATACTGGGCATGTCGAAAGGAATGTAGGATACTTCAAAGGTTTCTTATTCTAGAAAGACATGCTCTATGTTGAACTAAATCAAACACGGAAGACATCGGGCATGTCAAACGGGATGCAAAATACTTCAAACATTTCTTGTTCTAGAAAGACATGCTCCATGTCAAACCAAATCAAATACAGAAGACATCGGGCATGTCAAATAAGATGCAGAATACTTCAAAGGTTTCTTGTTCCAGAAAGACATGCTTCATGTTGAACCAAATCACACATGGAAGACACCGGGCATGTCGAACAAGATGCATAATACTTCAAAGGTTTTTTGTTCCAAAAAGACATGCTTTATGTCAAATCAAATCAAACACGGAAGACATCGGGAATGTCGATCAGGATGCAGAATGGGACTACGATTTCTAGTTCTAGAAAGACATGCTCCATGTTGAAGCAAATCAAATAACGAAGACATAGGACATGTCGAACGACATACAAAATGAGATATCAGGTTTTTAGTTCTGAGAAGACATGCTCCATGTCGAACCAAATTAAACTTATTAGTTTTGATTGTGGGGCGGGTAATAAATTTATGAGGGATGTGTGAGGTGGGTAACATTCGGGGTGGGTAGGGTGTATCAATGGGGTGGGTAGTGTTGGGGTGGGTTAGGTATGAAAAAAATGTAACAAATCAATTTTTTATTTAAATCAAAGGGGTGGGTAGGAGAACTTGTGGGGTGGCTATAACCGCACCCAAACACTAACAAGTTAACATAACACATGGCCAACCTTAAGATTAACAGATAAAAATGGGGCCCTAGCGTGCAATTAAAATGGTCCTCTAAATTCACATATTTTATTTTAGAATATATTCTTTTAAATTTAATTTTCAATTTAAAAAAAACATGTAACCCAATATGATTTTGTTCTTTATAAATAAAATAATAATTAAATAATATTTCTATTGAATATGAGCAAAATAAATATTACCCAATCATAAAACACAAAGCCCCATTAAAATAGGGGATAAAAACATAAAATAAAAAAATGAAAAAATAATAACAAAAAAATACCGAAAAAATAAACATGTGAATTGATTTTCGTCTTTGCAAATCACATAATAAATTTAAATAAATTACAATAAAGAGGAACTAAAATAGAAAAAAGATAAAATATGGATACAATTGTCAAAATGAAATAAAATAATTCTAAAAAAATATACCAATAAAATAGCAATAAATAATTTTTTTTTCCAGATTTAGGGGCCCTCCAAATGTGGGGACCATAGGCGACCGAATGCCTTGGTCGCCTATGTTCAGGGCCGACTATATTTGTACATTTTTATGTATTTTCAGTACGTTGTTAAACCAATTGCCTTCGAGATGTTTGTATTGCCCATCCATATATATTGTTATATAAACTTGTACATTATTATGTGTGGGAGGTGAAAATGTCCTCCTTCTTGAATGGGCCGGACTGGAGGACAGTCCGGGCTTGGTTTGAATAGATCCACGAAGAGACGACAACAATGGAAGAGGTGACGACGGTGAAGCGATTTGATAGATGTTTGTCTAAACTGAACCTGATATAAATCAGGCTGCCTACGTACCCTTTTTGAGGGATCAAGCCACGCGTAGTTCCTTTTTGGCGAGAACCTCCAACGGTGAAGCCCAATCTCCATTAAAATGAGATTTCAAGCTTGGGTCTTAGGGTTTTCATTTTTGGAGAAGAAGAAGAAGTATATCCCCCCTTTGATGAGGGAATACCCTCCTATTTATAGTGGGAGGGGATGTGCTTATTACTGTGGAGGTGTGAGCATATCAGGGGATGGAATCTTTCACATGGCTCTTGGATCGGTCGACACATAGGATCTTGGGATCAGTGCCTTGTAACCACCTTCTGACAGTTTATTACAGCCACTATGTCAGGGAATATTCCATGGGATTTCTAATATCTCGCCGATGCGAACTTCATGCTTTTGATTCAAGTCGGACAGGAGCCATGCCCCCATTCACCCAGGTCAGGTCGGGAGTTCAACTAGACTGTTTATTTGCCTGACCTGAGATGGTGGTGTGTTTATGGCCCATGTCATGGGTCGAGGCGGTATGACCTTTTAAACGGATCCTAAGGTGTGACAGATTTTGACTTCTACATTATGCATATATGAAAACTACTAAATAAATTAAACTATCTTATGAGATTCTTGTACACTGTTATATATACATGTTACATAACTTATATATTTTTATGCATTCATGTACATTATTAACATGAAAACATTTTGGAGAGAACATTTTCATATGCTAAAAATTCGGGACCTAAAAAATAAGGGATGAAAAAAATACTTAAAACTAATTTTTTCAAAATTCAATTGGGGTTGGCCTAACATTTTCTTAAATATGATGATAGATCATGTAATAGTTTTTTAAATTTCCACATGCTTTTTTACGTACACAAAAATGAAAAAAACACATGGTTCATTCATTGAAAAACAACGCCTAGAATGATATTTTAATCTTTAATTTTACATGCGACTTTATTCTACCATTTAATTTAATTTTGGCTCTTCTATTGTATTGTTATATATGTGTCACTTTTTGGCCTATTGGCAACCATTGGAGCATTTTTAGCAGTTTTAAAATTTTTGTGTTTTTCGATCGGAACCGCATAATTTTGGACTGTTAGCTATTGTCCGAGTTAGAGGACTCCGATTGAAAATCTAACTGCATATTATGTGTCCTGGTGCCGTTTTAAGCCACTCATGAAAATTTCATCGAATTCCGGCATCGTTTCCAAAAATTTCGCAGTTCCGGGGCGTATTCCGATTTTTAAGTCGCGCACTATAAATAAGTGAGAGCTAAATCCCGAGTTATTATTCATCATCCCTACGACTTACATTTTCTCTCTCCCCTCTCTCTTTTTCTCACTTTCAAGCCCCCTAGACCCCTCAAACCTAAAAACCAAAGCACGGGAAGTGTAGATCGGGTCCCGATCTACACACCGGTGTCTTCAAATCCCGTTTCCGGCGATCCTAGCCTCCCCGACCTCCCCTCTTTGTCCTCTGATTTGGCCCGTTTCGAAGGCCGAGATAGATCGGGGCGTGAGAGGGCCGTTGAGAAGGGTTTCGGTGCGCGGAGAGCACCCGGTCACCTCTTCCTCCCCCTTGGTAAGCTTCTTTCCCTCTTTTTTTCTTGTTTAGATGATTGCTAGGGGGGGGGGGGGGTTTGTGTTTGGGAGGTGGTCGGCGGCAGTGGGGGTCGTCGGAGGGTGGTCGGAGGTGGTCGGCGGTCGTGGGAGGGGCGGTGGAGGCGCTCGGCAGTCTGGGAGCTGCTGTTCGGGCAGCAGGCGGCAGCAGGCAGCAGCGGCAGCAGCGCTGGTGGCGCAGCAGGCTGGGCACGCACTGGTGTGCGCGCGGGCGTGCGCTCAGGGCGAGCTGGGGGCCAGCGTGCGCGTGCGTGCAAGGCGTGCTGTGCGCGTGCGTGCAAGGCGTGCTGTGCGCGAGCGTGCAGGGCGAGCGTGGCGATGCGCGCGGCATGCGTGCTGGGTCTTCTGGGCGCGAGTGCGCGCGGGTCTGGTGCGGGGAGCTGATCGGGCGGCTGTGCGCGGGTCTGTTCGTGCAACTGTGCGCGAGGGGCTGATGGCGAGCTGCGCGCGAGGAGCTGGTCGCGCGGGTCCAGCGCGAGGGACTGGTCGAGTGGCAATGCGCACGGGTTGGCGGTGCTAGGCGTGCGCGAGGTGGTGGCCGAGGGCAGTGCGCGCGGAAGGGTGTGCGGAGTGCGCGCGGAGGGCGCGGTGAGACGGTCGTGGTGCGCGCGAGGCGCGGCGAGGCGGCAGTGGAGCGCGGAGGGCGCGGCAAGGCGGCGGAGGTGGGCGCGGGGCGAGGTGCTGCGCGCGGGGGCCGTGCGGAGTGCTCGCGGGGCGGCACGAGGTGTTCGGGCGCGCGGGCTACTGCGGCTGAGCGCAGTGGACGCGCGGAGCCCCCGGGGGTGGTGCGGCGGCGTGTCCAGGCGGCGGGCAGGGGCCGGCGGTGCGCGGGGTGCGCGGGCTGAAGCGCGGCAGTGCACCCGGGCGGTTGGGGGGCCGTGCGGGTGGTTGCCGGGGTGTTGGATGTTTTGATTTGGGATTTTGGGTATTTAATTGTGTGTTTTGTGTGAATTGGGGTCATTGTGGATTATACTTACCCAGTTAATGCCCTGTCTTGCAGATCTCGACGGACGGTCGCGCGTCGACCCGAATTCCGGTGAGTGGGACAACCCAACCCAGTTTGGGAGGCGTTACATGCTTTGGGTGTGTACCGATCTCCCCTGGGGCGTATAGTTTGTATTAATTATTGCAATTATAATCCATGTATGCATGATGTGAGTGTAGAATTGCATGTCACCCTAGATTGTGTGATAGGGACTTGCACCCTTAGGATTGTGCATGAGCCGTGCATCCTGCCACCCCGCTATCATGCTAGGAAAGCCCGACCTGTGCATGCGTCCTATTAGTTTGGTTTATTTAGTTAAATGCGAACTGTAATAATAGATAGCATGCTTAGGGAATATAAGGGGGCCTTGCGAGGTTAACATTGAGACCCGGGTTAGGGTACTCCGTGTTCCTCGTTTGGTTGTCGGATGTCCTACATCGGGACCTCAGGTTACCCTCCCAAGGTCTCTTTTCCCCATATTGGTCTTA